>BOPP01000025.1:6840925-6908528 GCA_017312745.1 Gryllus bimaculatus
AAATTGGTAATGGTAAATGTAAAATTTCTGAATCCCAAATAGGGAAGTATATATTTATTTACGTAAATATTCGAAACCGAAAATCTGTATAGACGGTCTTGTCAACCCACTACAAATTTTGTCAGGACGGATCGGTTGATTAATAGGCCAATTGTCATGTCAAATAAATAACTAAAATACCGAAGAATAAAGTTACCATAGTGATGATAAAAGACTTGTCGAAGTAGTAAGAAGGTCATCCGTGAGAATAAAATATCGTTACTTTTGTTTCTACCATCACTCAGATGTGAACAACTTACCTGAAACCACCTCTTGACCGTAATGGAGGAACTGTTTGGCCGCAGCTCCGGCTGGAGTGTGAGCTAAGATCACAGGAAGTAGCGTCTGGAAAAGC
This sequence comes from Gryllus bimaculatus, assembly GCA_017312745.1. Taxonomy (NCBI): domain Eukaryota; kingdom Metazoa; phylum Arthropoda; class Insecta; order Orthoptera; family Gryllidae; genus Gryllus; species Gryllus bimaculatus. The sequence goes on from BOPP01000025.1 coordinate 6,841,320, forward strand.
AAGAGTCAGGGAATGACGTCATATTAGTTGGAAGAAAAGGGGAAAATATTAATTATATTCTTGAAAGAATTTTCTTATATGTGAAGATTTTGTGAACATTTTAATTTTACTTTGTAAACTTTCGTTTAAATATAAGATTTAACTTCTAAAAATATGGAAAAAAGATAATAAATGCGTTGTAAATAGTTTGATCTCGTAGTCACAAGGTGCTTGGAATATTTTCAGATGCACAATCACTCTTCCACAGTAGTCATGTGGATTCTTTTTTATTATCCTTTCATTTTTGGGAGGTACGAAATTAAAAAAATTAATATGTCTAAGGATAATTTAAAGAAATGTATCATTAATAATTAAATTTTGTTGGAAAATATGTAGCTAAAACTATTATGGGACTCACAAAATCCTAAAATGAAACTTACTTTGTTCAAATTCGTAGTATCGAAGCCGACCGTCAAGAAGAGGATATTGCTGCACACGCTCTGCGTAACAGCTCCGTCTTCGCAAAGGTCTTCTCCTGCCGCTTTCAAAATGGCCGAGTTCGTGAAAAACTTGTATAAGCCCAAATCATCCCACAGGATCTGCAGAAATGTTTGCTCGTAAAATAATTTATTTCATATTTTGGCTGTTTAATTACTTATAATTTCAATATACAAAGCGTTTGCTATCCCAAATAACTCATTCTAATTGTGATGGTTTTACAAGTATTGCAAAAGTATTCGACATTCATGTAAGGTGAGTTAATTAGATCCAAGTCACGACTACTGCCATACTTCGGAAAGCCTTCAGAGTATGTTAAGCAAAATTGGTCCTACCAAAAATGCCTAGTTTGTACAAATATCGTTATTGAAAACTGGCGTTCTTAAGCTCTGCCAGGCATGTTGATGACATCATCCCATTTTTTAGGCGGTGACTAGATATCCATTTAATGTTTAGAAACCCAGCCCTTAGAAATAAAGAACCCAAATCTGTAGGAATAATTTATTAATTCATGCGAATTTTTAAACATTCCTGCTTTACATTTACTCATGAGCCATTTTGCAAAGTTTGTTGGTAGGATTCAGGGACATCTGAAAAAGAATTCCAAACGCGCTTCAGCCTTGATGCTTTAATAATACTGCTGGAACCATTCTATCTCTAAATTGAGACGTCACCTTCCATGCAAAGGTAGTACTCTTCTCCAGACGATCATCACCTTCATTTTGATGATGAAAAACAATTAAGTTAATAATTGGTTTTTAGGAGGCATGAAGCTTGTCGAACATTTCAACTTAACTTTGTTGATTTCTCAACAATAAACCAGAATTCGAGGCCTAATTTTCGTGACAATCACTTTGTGAATATTGGGGGCTGAGTTCTACCATTGACACGTCAACAGTACCTGGAACCATCTTTTATATGCGGGAAACTTACAAGCATTCGACAAGATGTCATTATTCTTACAAGAATCTGACATCGAGTTTTTATATTCTTGTATAATATGCAATATGTACGAAGTATTGATAAAGTTGTGCAATGCTGCGGAAAATCAATTTCGAGATTTTATCGGAAAACTCGTTTTGGGGTCCCCTGATAGCGGGAAAGTGTTTTTTTTAAACGTCCGTCCGTCTGTGTGTTATATTTTGTCTGTGCTATTTCTTACCGTATTGTACCGTTTCTACCGTACTCTTTCTTTTTGATAGTTGATTGGAGTGTTACATGACTCGATAAAACTGTTTGGTTTCTTAGCAAATAGCGTTTATAAGCATTATAATTGAAAGATGATTTATTAATACGCGCGCGGCGATGGTGTAGCGGTTAACGTATCGAACTGTTATACCCAAATTGGCGGGTTCAAATCCGTGGATTTTTATAGGCGAAAAAAATCCTTGTGCGCCTTCCTTCGGAGGGGAAGTAAAGCCGGCTGTCCCATGTTAGTACATTTACTTGCATGTAATAGATCTTCATGCCTAAATGACACCTTTGAGCTAAATTCAAATCGCCTGTTTCTCGCCCAAGAAATACCTCCTTGCTCTGCTAGTTGATGAAAGGAGCGTAGCGAAATTTGCGTGGTCAGAGAGCAGGCTTCATGGCTTGAGTCTCGCCACGTAAAATAAGGCATTAATTCAATTCAATGTGGGATGTTTTCAAATCACTGAATAGTATCCCGCGTGTTTCGTAATACTGAACTTAAGTTCATCAATTTATGTTATTAGCTCAGCTTAATAGAATTAGTTCGCTTAATTCTTGTTAAATTTCTATTCAAAATACAGAAAAAGAAAGTATTTTCTAACATAAATTTGAAGATCCGCGAAATTAAATGTCTAAATATTTTTTTAAAACTTTATTCCAACATTGGGAGGGAGCACTTGTCGCTCCTGAATCTCGCCTCTGGTTCTCTCATTGGTACGTGACTTCACTAGTAGGCATCGGGTGCTTCGATAAAAATGTTCTAGGCCAAATTTTTCTCAGCGCAAACGCCAGGAAAACAAAGTGTTCATCCGTTCTTTCATTACAATATAACGATACAAAAAAATTAGCAGTTCTTTAAAGTCGATTGTCGCAACCAACCTTACATCAGCAATCAATATTTTGAGTTTCATTACTGGAGTGCACTCGTAAATTGATTTCCGTTATAAAATATTAATTGTAATTGCGAAATATTTTGCCCAATTTATTTGTGAATTTACGACTTTGTTATTTTCACGTGCAACGGAGGAATTTTGTCTTAAGTGTAACATCTGAGATACTGTTTCATTTTCATTCATAATGAGATAATAAACTTGATCTCATAGTTCGCTATCTTCGTGCCGACACGTACCAGTGAGAAGAATTTCTGACTGTAGCGTACCTAGTGTTTTCTTTCGTCACATAGCTATAGAAGATTTGTTTTGGTAGAGTTCAACTTCATTTCTGCTTCGTCCTGAACTCGAACCCGGGCCGCCTCACAGAATTCTATTGTTAATGCGCATCTGTTAATGAGCCACCAGAGAGTCTGAAAGTAATGCACAATGCGCTTTCAAAGAATTAAGACGCTTCGTTTGAGCTCTGTAGGAAAGCGTCTGAGGAATCACAGAGCCAGCAATTCCGTCGTCTCTGCAGCGATTGACTAGAATGTTTTAGGATTAGACTCGCGGCGGTGGCGGATTTTCATCATAAGTTAAGACAGCAAGGTCGAATACAGCCGCTATCTGGAATACAGCTCTAGCAGCTACAGCTCCGATCGGTTTTCCGTGGTTTCTCCGATCAGCATCAGGCGCAAGCCGGAGCAGTGCTCTCACAAATTGCGCGATTGTTTCTTCTTCCTCTTTGCCACATCGTCTTCCCTTTCGCACACACTTGCACTACACTTCCACACATACCGCTTGCTTGTTCCAGCTGAAGAAGTACCCCGCTGGGGTGATACCTAAAGGAGGGAAATAAAACAGACGTGCGGGAGAACGCTGAATTTCACCATCCAGCGGGAGAAGATCACTGCTACTTTGCGGTATACTATAAACACGGGGCCAATGACTGTAGCAGTTTACATGCCCGGAAATGCCAATCAATCAATCTGTAGATGAAATCATCAAAAATCCTACACCAGTTCTACTAATACTTTCTCGACGCTTGCATTGAAACGCAGTGAGGATCTACGCACCTCATCGAATTCGTAGGACCAGGCGAGCGCCTTGAGAAAAGGGCTGGTCACGTGGTTCATGAATGCGATGGGCGCCAGGCTGAACATGAGGCGGATCTTGTCGTTGTACTCGGGCTTGAGAGAGTTAAGCACGAAGAAAGAAGTCGTGCCCATGGAGTGGCCGGCGTAATACAGCTTCTCCTTACCGGTGTAGTTCAACACGTAGTCGATCATGGCAGGCAGGTCGAACTTTCCATTCTCGTTCCAGCTGTAAATTACCGTGATATTAACAGTGAAATCAATGTTGGTGTATTGGTCGAAAGGGAAAAATGCCTCGTGCGGGCTTTTTCAATTCAGAAACTCTTTTAAATATGGTCGATTAAAATTAACATTATAACGTTGAAATTCCCCAAATTTGTTAATGCATGTAAAATGAATGTTTCTGATTCATTTAAAGTTTAGTCAAACCACGCACCCATGCATTCGCAATTATAGTTTTGGGATAAAGAGGGTGGATCTTTAGGGGATCAGCTTCTAGCGGACCCTAAGGAAGGGAGATTATTTATTTACTTTTTATTCATATAACCTCCAAAACTCTTAACAATATGTGTATTTATGGAAGATAGGTAAAATGTGGCCACGTTTTCTTGAGCTCCGGAGTCTCTATTACCGATGTTTTACTTCAATGAATTGAAATGTCAATAACGTGCCTTTTTGTCAAAAATTGATTACAAGAAATATTCGCTCCCGTGTAATAGAAATTATTTACATTTGCAAATGAGCCATCTCCTTTTGCTCTAATTCATTAGCGTTATCCTTGTAAATTGACCACTTACCGCAAGAAAATAGAGAACGATCACGTAATACTTAAATTTCCACTGATCCCCTCCACCCCCAGAGCTCAAGGAAACGTGCAGCGAAAGTGAAGCTACGTGGCTGTTCAGAAGGAAAACAAGGCTCATCTCAGAATTGGATCAAAAGATCAGGGTAAAAAAGGACCAGAATTTGATCGCGAACGATATTTGAGTTTGGATGAGAGTTGTTCAGGATGGGGAAAGCGTTTTGATCCGAAGAGCTGGTTCGCCTCAATCCTCTTCACAATTAATGGTGCTTCAAAATTACACACACTTATGTCCAAAGTGAATTGTTTTTAAAGGGTATTATGTCTGAGAACGTATATAATTTCATTAAATAAATAAATGGTTAATCAATATTAAAATTTAGAGTTGTCAAGTAAAATCGAATAAGAGTAACCTTGTTTTCCTTGAAATTTCCATTTTTTCCAATGTTTAGGCAACCATGATTAATTCAAATTTTAACCGGATAGATAATTTTTGGCGGAACCAAGATAGAAGTGGAGCAGACTAGTGAAGTGGTTAGTAGAACAGTAGAAGTGGAAGTAGAACAGTGAAATTGTTTAATAAACTACTTTGCAGATCTCAAATCCAAAAGTGAATATCAATACTTACTTGTGCCAACTGCGAAAGGGAAATAAAAGGTTAACTGTTGCCCTAGAGCGAGCATGCATGAATGTGAAAGTTTGAACTTTGTCTCTCACAGGTATTCCCAGAACGTCGTATTAATCTACCATATGATCATAAATTTGGAAAAATAGAGGAGTAGGCCCATCAAATTAGAATAATGAGTTCGGAAAGCCCTTGTCCTTTGTAGTTAACAACAATAGCGTAAGGTTTAGGGGTGAGGTCAACCCCTTGAAATTTCCTGAACCTATCGTTCAACGAGGAGATTTACTTTGCTCTTTACGGACAGGAGAGATCTTGACGTTTCCTGTAATTCCTCTCCCCGAAAAAAATGTGATTCCATTCTTGCACTTGTAATGGTTAACAAGATGAAGATAAATTATTTTAAAGATATCAAATTTTACAGACTTATATTAACAAAAAGGAAGTATTGACGGGCCATTACATTTCTTTTATTGTGGCTTTTAAGTTCGAGCAAGATAATCTATCCTGTATTTTTAAACTAAATCTATAATCAACAAATTTATTACAAAACGCTATGAAGTAAACATCTGCTGGAAAATAATATCAATTATATTAGAAATAAATGGAACGTACATGAGAAATGCAAAGAAACATTGAAAATAAATCGGACCAAAGAATGAGAAATAGTGGCATTGCTAGTGTAGCAAGAAGCATTGCGAAGAAAACTAGGTCAGACACACAGAATAGCATAGACACAGCTTCCGATACTACTTAACATAAAATGTGAGATATAAAAAATGTTCCAAGAAATAGTAGGGAGACAAACCACTCCATGAACAATATCTAAAAAGAATGGAAAAGGTGCAGATCAATAAAGATTAATAATTTATGGGGCTTTATGGGGAAGAAAGAGGCCAGAATCGGAAGCAGTTCTAATAGGTCATATCAGTTTTATAGGCCCCAGATCAGGCGTTGAGAACAGTACATTATGATAAAACGGTTCTCAAAATTTCCCTGTATGATAAATGACGCATTTCCCAAGAACAGGAAGAAACTCGTGATCATATTGTCTCAGCTTGTCTTAGCAAATTCTTGCTAAGACGGAATACTTGAAAAGACACGACAAGGTGTGTAGTTACCTCCACTGGCAGATCTGTACCGTCCTCGAGGTTCCAAGTGGTACGAACACTCACCAAAACCGGTAACAACTGTTGGACTGTATACCATACTGTACGACCAATAAAATCAATATATCAATCTCAATATGATAGCACGGTTTGCTAGCACGATAACGGCAAACGGATATTGTTATCCTGGATTTGGAGAAAACATCGTTTCTATTTGTAAATGTTTTTGTGCCGTGCGATCAAAACGTCGTAACCAAAGTAGCAGAGAAACTAAAGAAATCTTAAATACTTAAGTATGAAATACTTAAGTTTGGAAATCGAAATCAGTCGAATGTGGGGCGTAAAAGCATAGGTCGTTCCGATATTAATCATAGTTCTGGGATTTGTTCCGAAAAAATTGTGTAAGAACTTGTTTAAACTCCCAGGTCATTCAAAAGACTGGGAAGTACAAAAAATTGCTTTATTTGAAACAGCTCACACTGTGTGCAAAGTATTGTAGAGGCAGCGACAGTCCTTAGATCCTCTCCTTAGGAAGCTGCTGCGTGGTGTAGATTTTATATTCAACCGGCTCATAACATCTTTAGTCGGAAATTAGAGGAATAATGATAATAATAATTATTATTAGTTATTATTATTATAATGATAATAATGATGATAATTATAATTATAATAATAAATGTATAACAAAGCTGAGTACTGTGTTCACAACGAGACAAGAAGAGAAGAAAAGCTTCTTCCGTAACTCAAAGATAATTAATTGAGTTAGAAATTGACCTACAGCTACGCCAATGTGTCATTTGTCATTAACATCTTTATAATTTATTCGAAAAATGTAAGAGTCATCAGAGTCAGATTGTTTAGTGAATTGTATTAGTCAGACATGTGGTCTACTTCACGCGCATCTACTCACCTGAAGTTCCAGAATTCGTTGTCATCGGCTGTGTATCGAACATGTTGCCGAGAATATGTGTTTCCTCTGAAGTTGCCTAGCCACACATCATAACCAGCATCCGCGAGAATGTATGCTAAAATCAAAGAATATTGTATCACTTGGACAGTTTCACCATATCGAACATAATTTCTTATTATAAATCTTTCTTATTTTTGTTATTGACTCTAGTAAAAAAGAATGAACTGATAATGTTGGGAAACATGAAAAGCATTAACAAGGGTTAAAACTTGGATCAAAACGAAAACGCTGTGCTATTATGTATGCACAGCCGGAAAGTAATAAATTAGTTGAGACATCGCATTAAGTCAAATGTTTCCCAAATATCGAATCAAAGATGTAATGGAGATAGGAGTAAGCCGTGACAAGCCTGTATTCAGGTAGATGTAAGCATTCACGTCTTGGCACTATCAACGAGAGAAAATGGTTCGATACGAGAAGGTATAAAATTAAGAATATACTTGAAATAATAGCGCAGCCGAGGTATCGTTCTTGTCGATTAAGATTTCATTATTTAAAACCACATTTTTGCCATACTCAATATTCGTCAATTAAAGGAGAAGATCACCTTTTTCATACAAGTGCAGAACAACAAGCAACTTTTACGTAGTAATTACAGTTGTTTAAGCATATTTTTTAAAATTCTTGTGTAAAAATCTTTCATGAAATTACATTTGTTTGCAGATTTTCAAACTTTTACTGTGAAGATTTTAATAGAAACACAAGGTAGTACAGGACTAAAGCATTTTCTTTTTGAAATAAAAAATAAACATTTTCTTTGTACCCTATAATAGCTCTTGTCAATATGTTCGACTTTATTTCACGAAGACTTGCTTTAAACAAAGGTTGCAATGTTAGATATGGAAAGTGAGAGATGTTAACAATCTTAATTGGAAAACAAAACCAGAAGCCAGTTTATTGAGAATTTACTGTTTCGTTACATATGGTTACATATATTTTTATGGCCCCAATGTACAGTCATTAATTTATTCCACAGTTTTAATGACGTTTGAGAACTTCTAGTACGCTTCATCTGGAAGTGCAGATCCATAGAGCTTTGTTCTCAAATATTAATTCTTTCATTAATGTAATGTGCATTTTCGAACTTTTAGTAGTTTCCACGTGATGTAAAATGAAATGTGTCCAATATAAAAAAAACAAGAATTTCTCAAATACTGACCCAACTTTGTTCTTTAAACCTTTGGATTTAAGGTTGGTAGGAATAAGGCCAAATTTACTGTAATCGATAAAATAAATGCCATTTTGCACTACTGTTTTATTTTTTAACTTCATAATGCTAATTTTCAGAAAATCTCAAACAATATTTTATAAATGTGGTTCCAAATTTTTCAACGCAACGTAGGAAGTTATTTTGAGAATTTTAAATTGTCACGTTATGCCGGGTATTGCCATTGTCGTATTGCGATCTGTTAGAAGCTAGATTTGCTAAGATTCTAGCAAAAGAAGTCCGGGAGATTCGAATTTGCAAATTCGAAAATTGCAAAAATCACTCGAAACTACTCACATTTTTTAAAAAATGCATGTGACCTGAAGTAACGATCTCATTTTGAATATCACATGTCATTAAGTGAAAAGTCTCCATCAGCAATATTGTAGTTTTGTGATATTATTTTCTTGCAATTTTTGAAAAATACGAGGATTCTCCGAAAATAGGTTCAGCGCCACTTTATAACGGTGGTTTGCTGCACTCAAAAATATTTAAATAAATCATTTAGAGACGTTTATTGAGAAAATATTTTCATGATTTGTGAACATCCCATGCTAAATTACGCAAATACTCAGATTTTTTTAAAAACGTAGTTGAGCTTATTTAAAGATCCAACTTTGTAGAGCAGACACTATTTAAAAAAATATCTACCAAACCTAAAATTTGATTTCTACCTAATTTAGTTGTAGCAAGGTGGAAAAAATTAAACCATTGCAAATGTTGACAATTCAGGAAATTAAACCGAAATTAGATATGCGCCATTTTATAAGCATTTTTGTTCTCTCTGAAAAAATAAAGCACAAAATTTGGAGATATTTTGGAGAAAATTTCGAAAATGTTGTTCAGAGTTCATGTAAATACCCCCCAAAATTATTACACCAGTTTTATATTGAAGGGGCTGCGAAAAAAAGATTAATGTGGGACTTTTACAAATACACAGGTTAATTCCTCACTTTTTATAGAGGTCATCGGTGTGGTACAGATTATATTCACTTTTTAAGATATTAAATGAGTTGAAAACATTGGCATATGTACCTGTTGTAAATCACACTTCTAAAACTTTTACAACTTTAGAGGCTAATTTCTCACGTTCGAGACGTCCAATCTTACTTAAAGACGAGGCACACACAGACACTCCTTGTAGACAACATTTAATAGAAATATATTTTCTCCGGCGTGTCCCTACTATTCATGATCTAGTGACAAATCGGGCATCTTTGAATCAGCATGACGGCTACTTAAACTCGTCAAAACGATAAGACGCGATCATAATAATTAAATAAAAAATAGCTTTGAACTAGTAATTCAAAAGGACATAAAATTGAGATATTGAATTCAATATGATGTACAGTTTGAGACGCCACATCAGTATGCCATACAATCTCTCACTTTGGCTATCTGTCGATCAATATACAACAATAATTTACCAGTGAACTCATTACCCAAAGACAGTTGTTTTTTTGAGACATTCAAAAAATTGTGTATCACAACGCCGACACATACAGATCGCCATATTTGCGTCTCCCATTCTTCGTATCACTAGCTAACTTCTCGAAAAGTTTTAACTTTGCGCTTATGATACCTATCTCGAGCAGAGAGCTGAGCGGGCCTCACCGAGGGCGTGGTCGGGGCCCGTGAGCACCCAGTCAGCGGACGAGCTGAGGAGGCCGTGCTGCACGAAGACGGGCTCCCCGGTGGCGTTGCTGCTCCTGCCGTGCGGGATGCGGTGGAGGGAGAGGATGTAGCCGTCCTCCGTCTGCACCGTGTGCGTCTGGGACGGGTAGCCGTACGCCTCGATCAGCTCCGGCTGCAACACCACACCTCTTCACAACACACATTCAATATCCGGCGGGAAGGCTACGCGTCCTGTACCCATTATACGCAATGTAATCAAAAGTATCCGGACACTTGGCTGAAAATGACGTAGGAGTTCATGGCGCCCTCCGTCGGTAATGTTGGAATTTAATAGAATGTTGGCCCACCCTTAGCCTTGAAGACAGCTTCCACTCTTGCAGGCATACTTTCAATTAGAGGCTGGAAGGTTTTTTGGGGAATGGCCATTCTTTACGGAGCGCTGCACTGAGGAGACGATGTAGGACGGCGAGGCCTGGCACAAAGTCTGCGTTTCAAAGGATTTCAAAGGTGTACGATAGGATTCAACTCAGGACTCTGTGCAGGTCAGTCCATTACAGGGATGTTATTGCTGTGTAACCACCCCGCCTCATGCTGTGCAATGTGAAGAGCTGCTCGGTCGTGTTGAAACACGTAATCGCCATCTCCTAAATGCTCTTCAAGAGTGGGAAGCAAAGAGGTGTTTAAAACATCAACGTAGACCTGTGCCATGATAGTGCCGCACAAAACAACAAGGTTTGCAAGCCCCCTCCATGAAAAACACGACCACACCATAACACGATTTTGGACGTGTCCAGATGCTTTTGATAACATTGTATTATGTGCTGTTTCATTGGATTTACAATGAGTTCGGTGCGCAGTGCGCCTCCTCTTAAGCTGGAGAGCCGTAGCTGCCTTGTGCCTGAAGGGTTGCAGGTTGGAATCCCGGCCAGGGCATGGATGTTTGTGGGTGTTCGTATACCGTTAGCATTACCCTCCAATGATACTTACTGTGCTATATGACGTCAATAGTTGAAGAGCGACCTGAAAAAATGAGAAAATGCGACTCTTTCTGTTGCCAACCATCATGCTTACTTTTTCAATTACTAAAATTTTCATGAATGTTGCCAGACGAAATAATCTCAACCATTTGGACCAGTTGGTACGAAATAAGGTCATTTTATGAGTATTATAAATATTAATTAAGATTGAATGAATTTTTATGAATTGTTCTAATAGTCTTGATTTTATTAATCTGTAAGTGAACAGTAAAGCACTTGCAATATTTGTAATCAAGAGTTTTTTGTTATAACCTTTAGTACCTGCTTCTTGTGCTGTGCCTCGGATAAAGGTTCTTTAATATACATTTGACCTCATACTACATATAAATGAATTTTTTTCATCGGGACTTCTGTGCAACAGAAAGCTGACATACGAAATAGCGAGCCATTTAATTACATTATTATATTGGTTTATGTTTGATAAATTCTGAGTGAGAATTATCTTTTGCTTAATAAAGTTCAAACCATGTATTTGATGTTTATGATGCTTGAAGATTGACTACTATCAGAACATATTTAAGTTGGCCACAGAAAGTTAAATGTAAGATAGATTTTGCTTGCACAAAATTTTTCAAGGTGTTTGAAATCCATTAAATTCTTACAGATAAAGCCTGTCACGTTTTATGTAATAACTTAATTACAAATTCACTTAGTGACAGATGAAGAGTATTCAAAAAAAAGTGGTGCAAACCAGTCATCTTTGAGAAGTGTCTGCAACCAGCATCTCGATCAGAAATTGGGTTTAGTTTTCATTTTACCAGTTGTGCATATTTCAGGTCAGGTCAGATGGAGGATGCTTGAAGTAAGTGCTAGAAGAGCAATGCTTGAGTTCTTAAATAAGTGTGGTGTGGTGTGGTGAATATAAAATTTGATTAAAATCAGTGCAGTGGGTGAACATAAAATTTAGGAAAAACTGAATGTTACTTAAGAGTAGATCTCATTTTACGAGATGTAGAAGGAAGTTTATTTTTCTTGCGGAAATGTTGGTAAAGTATTTGAAAATTATCATCAAAAGTTTCATAAGAAGAAATTCAGGAAACGTATAACATCTGTTGTATATTTCCTTTTTGATTGTGCAAGTGTGAGTAATCACATATCATTGCCGTGCCCTTCCTTGAGATGTTTAAAATTGATTCTCCTCAAGATTCCTAAGGTTGTCCCCCTCTACGTGTATTCACGATAAAAAAAATAGTGGTTGTGGCGTACCGAGTCGAGCGAGGTAACAGAGACTATTCACACCCGCAAACCCATTCCCGCCAACACATCCCAAATACGGAGCATCTGCCCGTTCGGAAGGACTAGCAGCAGAGGCAGCGTACCGTGGTGAGCAAGAGAACAGAGAATCTATCCACGCCCGCGCCAACACATCCCGAATACGGAGCATCCGCCCTTTCGAAAGGACAAGTAGCAGAGGCAGCGTACGTGGTGAGCAAGGGAACAGAGAATCTATCCACGCCCGCAAACCCATTCGCGCCAACACATCCCGAATACGGAGCATCTGCCCGTTCGAAGGAACAAGCAGCAGAGGCAGCGTACCGTGGTGAGCAAGAGAACAGAGAATCTATCCACGCCCGCAAACCTATTCGCGCCAACACATCCCGAATACGGAGCATCCGCCCTTTCGAAAGGACTAGCAGAAGAGGCAGCGTACCGTGGTGAGCGAGGCATCGCGGATGAGGGTGGCGTCCAAATCGGCCGCTGCGTTGCCCGCGAGTACCAGCGCGAGGAGCAGCGGCAGCATGGCGGAGGCGGCGGCGGGAGCAGAGCTCGCGGAGGCGGCGCGCGGCCTTTATACCCGCCTCGTCGCGTGTGGCCAAGCCGCGCGCCAGCTGAGCACACCCGAGGTGTGTGACGCCCGACGCCGAGTACAAGCTCTGGCGACAGCTGTGTGCCGACTGTGAATAGAAGGCAACCCTGCCCTTGACGATAAATCGTTTTGTAGGAATACTGTTAATTATTTGCAAACAACTGTTGGTTCTTGGTGGCAGTCGGCATTGATTTCATATTCTTGAAGTCTGCAAGTTCTTCGTATTCTTTAGTCTAATTTCTTCACGAAAGCCTTTATAGTACTCCGTCTCATGCCACTACACTGTATTTCTTTTTACTCCACTACACGATGCATATAAATAATAATAATAATAATAATAATAATAATAATAATAAATATATGATGGAAATAACGGCAATACGAAGTGATTTTCTCGTAATACAGTATATACTGCTAAGAAAAAAATATTAATTGCCCAAGCTTTAAGGGAGAAAATATTCCATTTGACGGAATTGGAATGCAAAATTTGAATTGATGTTGACTCAGCTTCCTTCTTTTTATATGTGGATTAAAGTTACATCTAAGCGTCTCAAAGGCTGCAATCTAAAAATTTTGAAGAAAAAATGTGCAAATAATAACTCTCACAATTTTCATTCAAAGTAGATAATTTATTTTCTTGAAGATTGAAATGTTCTCTTTATAACGAATTCACTCAATTCCAGGTATTGTATAGAGTGGTTAAAAACATGAAAGAGAAAGTTTGCAGCCGCAATCATTTTTAAAAGATTGGGAAGATAATGCATTGTATTTAGAGGAATATAATTAATGCAATTGCTTCTAAACAGAGATAAAATACTCTTCAGAAAGGTTCATACTGTTGAAAAAAATCTCCTAATTTGTTTTCTTTATTTTATTTTGAAGGAAATCGTCATTACGTTCAAAGTACAGTAATAAATTGGAATCGTTGAAACGGCAAACTTTGAAATTCAATTTTTTTTCAATGAACAACATTGTCTTATCTTGATGACTAGTGAAGTGTTGGAGACTGTGAAGGCAATCAATTTTATTTTCACCTAAAACGTTACAAAGAGTTACATCCTTCGACTAAAGATATCAATGTTTTACTTCTTTAATGTCGCTTTTAAACTACTGAGGTCACATAGAGAGCACTGTATGTAAGGTTGGGGGTAACGATAAAGGTATACGGACACACACAAACATCCATGCCCCGGGCGGGATTCGAACACGCGCCCTCGAAGCACGAGGCAGCTACGGCTCTTCAGCTCTAAAGGTATCTACACTGCTGTTTGTGAACATTGCAACCCTAATTGGGACACATTCTAATGCAATGAAGTTTATTCCATAGATTAGGATCATCTTCGAGTATGACATTTCAGACGAACGTGCAGACCAGCGAAGCAGTGGTACCCTTCGTTCTTTGCAGAAAGCTTGCACATTCCTCCCTATATGCGGGCGGGCATTGTTCTGTTGAGATATGGCATGTGGAACTGCTTGCAGGAGGGGCAGTACCTTGGACTAAAACCTTCCTGATGTATCAGTTGCTGTTCAGATTGCTCTCAATACATATGAGGCGAGATCGCATATTGTAGCCAATGGCACCCCAAACCATCACACTTGGCGTTTGACCGCTATGTCACAGAAGAACGCAGGCTAGTGGATTGCTATCACCACGTTAGCGTCGAACTCGTACGCGGCCATCACTGCAGCATAAATTGAAGTGATAAAACACTACATTTTCAGCACAAAAGCAAACACGCTCTCAGCACATTGCTGTCTGAGGCATTGGTGGCTTTTGGTCAACGGAATCCGACGCACTGGTATGCGTGCCACCAACCCAGCCCTCAGCAGACGGCGTCGGACCCTCCACGCAGTCACGACCACACTCCAAAGTCGAGTGAACACTGCGGACGACTTCATTCTGTCGGTTACGGCCGTGCGAACAAGATGGAGGTCTCTCGTGTGGTCCAATATCCGCTCGTCGCTGTGAACGACCCTTTTCTATCCACTGGTTCCACGCATGAATCATTGTCGTAGCAGCCGCGCCCCGTTCGAGCCTCAATGACACGATTCGACAAACTCGCTTCCCAGAGACCGATCATTATGCCTCGTCAGATGCCCTTTGGTGACGTGGTGTACCGGCACTTTCTTGCACGTTTCCACGTCGTTTGACGGCTCTACAGCGACTGTAGCACTGACCTCACTTGGTACGCAAAGAAGAGCGCTGACAGGCTAACACGCCATCTCTATGCAAATTTAATGTGTGTATGGATACGCTATTCTACACATCCACCAATGTTTACGTGATTCCAACCATTCCTTAGAGGTGTTGCAATTTTCTAAAACACCAGGGTATTTTGTGTTAGTAAAGATCGTAATAAGTGAGTAAATGTTTTGGATGATAATTTTCTTCCACAATTACGCATGTTTGCGATGTATCGCGTGTGCCCTTGAACGTACACAAGTCGACATAATTGCCAATCTTATTTCACTTCGTTTTCCTGTTTGTAGCTGGATTGTTCTCAACTCTTTAAATGCTCATCGTACTCATATCTGTAGATGGTTTGGTTCTTCATTAGGTTCCATTGTTAAATTGTGATGTTTTTTAATGTTATCCGGAATGTACTCATGTTGACTCTGCCCTTGGTCACATTCTATTTGAATTAGCAAATTAATTTTTCACCCTATTGTGATTATTCACTGAATTTAATTCAATTCTTTAATATTTATTTGGTAAAATAGTATGTTTTAAGTAGATATTTTAAATTAACGTGTATAAACTAGAACGAAGATGTTATTGTATAATAACACATTTCTGTGCGTGTCTAAATCTGTGAATAATACGTGTGTTATGCTTCTGTTTCTGTTGACAGAATTGGCCATTTAAATATTTCACATTTTCCTGATTGTTCGCTGAGGTATATTTGACAATTTACTTTTAATTTGGTAAGGTATGTCATTTCGTAAAGCATTATGATTACGAGGCATAAAAGGCAACCTTTTAGTTGAAGTATTATTATTTCCTGGCATGTCAACTACTATCAACAGTCCTGAATGTGTACTCCCGTTGACTTAATTGGTGTAATTTTTAGTGTTATCTGTATTGTATTGGTTTTTGCTATTGATTTTACTGTAATTAAAGTCATAATAATAGTATTTAAGTTATCAATTAGTTGCTCGTATAAGATACGGCTATTGGGCATCTGCAGTTCCTAGCTTTGTAATCCATTTGACGCATTTGGTAACTTGTTGACTTGATTGAAGTTTTTCAATTTTTAACTTGAACCATATATCTAAGTGATAATTGTAATATCTGATTACCTCTTTTGATGATATGTGAATGCTGCGAGTGCAGTATTTATGTTGAACCTGTCTTTGGGGAAACTTCATTGGCGAAGTTATTTTTACCGTTTTCGATGTGTTTTGGCACTGTTGCATTGGATGATTTATTTGAGTCACAGAAAGGTTTTTGATGGTTGTTTCGTTGGTTGGATTATTTTGGAGTTGGATTTCGATATGTTTATAATTCTGGGAATTGAGCACTGACAGCTTTGCCCTTGAACGTATGTAACATTGAGTAAGTTGAGAAACTCAGTTTATTTACTTTTTCTGTTGTTGACTGAGTTATGTCGGACTTTTTTATTATAAATGATTATCTTTTAAATGAACATTGCTAATCTACAGAAAATATTTTTTTATAAAAGTGTGTTTTAAGGCAGCCTGTGAAACTTTTCTCTTCGCCCTGCCCTTGAAAGAACATTAATTGATTTAATTGACAAGATCTTTTCAGCGCCTTTTCGTAATTGTTGACTAAGTATTGTATTACTTAATTATCTGAATATTATCATTAACACCAAAGGTTTTTTCTTCTGGAGCGTATTTTCTATTCCATAATTAAGCTTGTTCGCAGATCCGTGCTTCTGTGTATTACGAGAGTTGTGATCCACAATTTTACTCCTGAATTTATTTCAGGATATAACCAGCAAGATAAATTCAACACATCCTATTCGTTATCTAAATATTGTATTGCTTTAGTTTTGAAGGTTGTTGTTATTATTATTATTATTAATATTATTATTATTATTATTATTATTATTATTAATATTATTATTAATATTATTATTAATATTATTATTATTAATCGTAGTTTAACTTCAGCATAGATTATATTCCATTGTTATATCTGTTTGCTTATAGAATATTCTGAACGTTACAAGTGTCCTGCTTATGTGAATTTTCTTCTTGAGCGAATTCATGAAAATCGTAAGATAATTTCTAATCTATTTTCTTGATAATCGTACTCCAGTCAATGGTTTTCAGACTGTGCATAAAGCTACTGCAAAGCTACCCTTGAGCGTATTCAGTTCACAGAATCGGCAAGCCTTTTCCAGGTTGTTGATTGTATTGTATTTTGAGTGTGGTAACATCTGAATATGTGGGCGAGATTTTGTTTTTATACATTTATTTGCCAATACAGGGCATGTGAATTGCCAGACGGTCCCGTACACGCTGCCCTTGAGCATACTGCAGTACACAGAATCGGCAAACGTTTTCCAGGATGTTGACTGTGCTGAATTTGTGTTCTTTTTTTTATTATTGACTCACATGTACGTATGTATGTAATATTTGCGTTTATTATGCGTGTTTGCCGTGGGAGGTCTGCGATTATTACGCGTGCTGTTCTTCTGTCTATCGTGTTCTTAAGCGTATTGAAGTTGTCGCTTTTGTTAGAATGAATTTTTCTTGTTAAGTGAATTGAATTTGTTTATTTTTTGTGAGTCAATTTAGTTTGTGTTGACTTGTTATTATCCTTGTTTCTTGTCCGATTGCCTGTGATTGCAGAAAGCGATTCTCTTCTCAAGCGTACTTTAATTGACTTTATTGGAGAGTTTAATTCGATGCATTTTCCTCTTGTTTGCCAACGGATTTTTGTTTGAGCAAAATAAACGTATGTGGTTGATTACCTTTATCATCCTTAAGCAAGCTTTTACATAAACGTGCAAAATAAAAAGGACTTTCAAAAAATGTTTTCAAAATCAGATACTTTATGAAACTAGTGGTGCTGAACAGCACTTACTTTCTCGCTATTAGTAATAATTATGTAATACTATTTCTCCATAATTTCTCTCCGAATTATTTTTTGTAAAACTTGTTTGAAATCGTTGAACATTTGGTGCAAAAAATAAGCAAATTACGAGAAAGTAAAATAATTAAAAGTTAATAAATAATACGACATTGATAGCGTTGATAAACAAATACAAAAATATGTAATAGTAATTATTTAACATTTTGGTATTGTAATATTCCACAAATATATAAAAGCATTTGCTTTTGCTACCATGAATGAAAAGTAGCCGTCGTAATCGCTTTTTGGTATCCGTGCGGCGTTACAACAATGGGTCACAACAACCAACCATGACTGCTCATCTCTTAGTTTTCACATTTAACACAACCAAAGGACTGTATTTAAAATGAAGTAACATAATATAATATGAATAATAATATTAAAATGAAATATTAAATAATATATAAATTTTATTTACGTAGTAGCATCCAACTGCATTAATGGCGACTGAAGGTTAGCAATCTTTTTTCATATTTATTTCAAATATCTTTTAAATAATTTCTAAAGGACTAATTTGTTAACGTATATCAAAAGTTCTAATGTAAGAAACGAATAAAGAAGTATGAACTAGTATATACGTTGCAACTTAACATCTAACAGCCCCAAAACACCTAAAATTAGGATCAGAATTTTCAGAGCGGGCGACTAACTTTGACGCCCAATTACAGAAAAATACAACACTTGCCTTATTTGATGATCTGTTTTTTATAAACACATTTCATTAAGAAAAAATATATCTTCATAATTGTAATAATTAAAGGACGACGCCGAAAAAGTTTCAATTTTTTTCAATTTTCGAAAAACCAACATGAGACTTGCACTATTTTCTTAAACGTCCTACAGACTATCCATATATATTTGACTATATTTTACGCAAAATCACGTTAAAAATACTCAAATTTTCGAAAAATTGTACAAGACAAGAGAAAAATTTCTATCTTTAATAATTTAGTAGTAGGAACATTTTTTTTCAATTTTCTATAAATTAGACTTTTTAACTAACACGAGACCGGCGCCATTCTCTTAAATGTTCGTCAGACTATGCAACAACAAAATTTAATAAAAATTGATGAAGCCATTTTTTTGAAAATTTGAATATGTCGCAGGGGTTTTGTGCAAAGTACCCCCAAAGTTAAAATATCGATTTCAAATCCAAGGGGCCGCGACATCAGCCAGATCGATCGGAGAATACGAAGTGGAGAAATCGTCTGAACGATTTAGCCGCTAGCGTTGTTGACAGACAGCTTTTCTGCTGTTAGTCGTTTTTTCCGTATCAAAAACCCACACAACAGGGAATATGGCTATACCACGTGTTAGAGAATTTTTAAAAAAATAGAAACCGGATTTATCCATTTTTTCGTTAAAAGGGCCCTGTAATAAGAGTTTTTATGTCAAAAATTTGTTGTTTTTTCGCGTAGCATTACATATCTTTCTCTTTTTAAGAATCTCCTTCATATGCGCGAGGTAGTAAAAAAGAATGACTAGCAAATGAAGCAGTATCATTTGTGGTGGTAGGCCTGATAATAATGTAGTATTTATGGCATAAAATGCCGAGACACATTTACGCCTACATGAAACAAGCCTAGGTGCCGAGATTTTGTTTTGGTGAACCCTTTGAGGAGAACATAGAAGATCACCACACGTCACATGCGCATACTACTCCGCACCGCGACTGCGGTAGACGTAATAGATTAAGGCGTCGCGTGCGAGAATATTGGCGCCCTCCATGGCGTCACGCAAGACGAAATTGCCTGACTCACAAAAGAGCACCTGCGGAGTAGACGTTAGATACCTGTCTCGAGTGGATGACGTCTGTAGTCAGTCTCAGGTTCAAGTGCACTAGTATTTTTCAGAACAGGCGCTGAACCGTGAACAACACGACGCAGTGAAAAAGTTTCTGCAGTCAGTTTCAAGTTCAAATGCGCGAGGACCTCTGAAAATAGGAACGACTCTGCGCAATTGAAACGTTTCTGTAGTCAGTTTCAGGTTTATGTGCACGAGGACCTCTCAGCTGTACTGGTAAGAATGGCGCACTTGAAGCCATGAAGACGTGCCTTTTAGCGAAGGGCATTCGCTGCGAACAAAGGGCCCGCTCTGTGCTGTCAAAAATATATTCAGCGTGAATTCGCTGTGCGAATCGCCTGATTATTTCGTGTCTTTGAGCAAGTCAATGTCTAATGCGTATCATTGGTGCCATCAATGTAGTGGATGTACTTTCCTGGAGACCTGGTGGTGATCTTCCCCCACTGGATGGTGAGATCAGATACTATCATTCTTTCTTACGGCTAGGAGGGTTTTCCCCGACCAGGTATCTACCACCAGCGGGGCACCGCTCCTGCCTGGACGCACTCTAAGCTCTCGACCGGTCTACCGGCGGGTGTGGTAGGTAGTGCATGTTAGTGTAAGTGTGCGTAGGTGAGAGGTGAGGATAGGGCATGGAATGGGAAGGACAATTGTGCGCGATTTGTGGCACGTTTGTTCGGGTACTGCTGTGACATTTGCCTAGTGGTGATCAAAGAAACCACGGAAAACTGCAGAACAGAGCAGTTGGGCGCTAGAAGTCTACATAAAACAGCAAGCGATTGAATTGGACCTAGCTATGTGGGAAATGTCAAAATCGTGTCACCGACGGAACTCGAACTTTAGTACCTCCTGGTCAGAGGCACTACAATGCATGCCAATACGCTGCGAGGACCGAAACTCATCAAAACAAGAGCTCCAAACTTATGAACGAACCATATCAATCATATTAATCACAATAAAAGACGACGCACTAGCTAATGGAACTGCCGTTGGCATAAACATTCAGCTTCCCCAGACGCCGTGGAACGTCAGATTGCCCTCCCTATCCCTCTCCATGGAGGAGAATGATTTGAGACAGAAATAAGGTGAAGAAGAAAACCCAACAAAATATGGGGTCTCTCGGCGTGGAAGGCGGTTGCGGAATGTTTGCGCCAAACCAAAGAGACAGAACGAACGGCAAGGAAAACTGCTCCACCAGTTCCCAGCCCCTTCCTCTCAGCTCCCCCCCTCAGCCGCAGTACCTTAGCCCCCTCCGCACCCGAGAGCAATCGCGTCTCCACACATTCGGCATTCGCAGAGGAGAGGGGTTCCGCTCGCGCAATCTTGAGCCGCTGACGCGGCCTGCAAATGTTCGCTTCCTTTGATGTGTTCAAATGACTAACATGCGATGAATAGGGTGAGCACCGAAAGTTCGTCGCTCGGCAAATAGCAAGCAGTCCATCCATACCACGATTCGGAGAGCAGTCGCTGTCGGAGAGTTCGCTACTCGCTGAATACCAAATGTGCGGAGCTGCCTTTACACACAGCAACCCTCAGCCAGAACGAGCTCGCGAAAACAGGAAAGCTAAATCTCCACCTGGTAGGTCAGGACCCTCGTGCACGAGCGTTGCCTTGACGCGCGATAAGGAACGCGCGTCGTAGTATAATACTATCTTATGCGAAACGGCACACGAGCGCTTTGCCCGTTCCGCGTACGAAACAGTGTTTGATCTACGACGCGTGTTACTTACGTCAAACGCGCGCCAACATAACGATCGTGTGACACATGCAAACCGCGCTCGCAACTACCCACTCGTCCCCACCTCATATTGCGCATGAAAAATGTGCACGGAGCAATAATAATATTATTTCCATACTTTTTACCCATGGCCATAGACTGGAATAGCTAAACTGCATCCCGCGATCTGTTTTCCCTCAGCCTGGCTTCCTAACTGATCCCCTTCTCACTTTACGCTAGCTTACGTTACTTTACATTACGAATGCATCTCCATGCGTTTCCTTCACACGATGTTTCGGAAGGAGTAAAAACTGTATTATTAATACAAAAAGTTCCATTTATTATAGAAAAACAGGTTGAAGATTAGGTTACCTCTCCAATCCACTCTTTTGTTTTTCTTATTCTCACTGAAATAACTAAATTGGAATTAGTATCCATGTTAACAATAAATATGTACTATAACTATGAAAGGTAAGCTTCCAGTAATAATGTTTTCTGCTTACACGATGTCTTCATTCACACTGATTGAATTCAGTTTTAATATTTATTTAATTTAATTTTGTCTATAAAAATGTACCTGTAGATAGCGACGCATAGATAGCTGAAACTTTGTACATCCTTAGTTGTAAAATAAACCAACTTCCCTCACTTTTATGTACTGAATTCTAATATTTAACCTGATTGTCTACAATAAATAGAACTTTCTGTGTTAATATAAATATGACAATCAATAGAAGCTTTGTAAACATTTTAGTAACATTTGCATTCATAATTGGCGCATATAGATGCTATCGCACTCAGAGAAAATCTCGAACGCTAGTGACCATGGTAGAATATTCGGAATTGTGTG
Organism: Gryllus bimaculatus; assembly: GCA_017312745.1. Taxonomy (NCBI): domain Eukaryota; kingdom Metazoa; phylum Arthropoda; class Insecta; order Orthoptera; family Gryllidae; genus Gryllus; species Gryllus bimaculatus. The sequence continues at coordinate 6,863,617 of BOPP01000025.1, forward strand.
TGTTAAATAAGCGATGTAAGAAGGTGCTCGTGGTTGGTGATTTGGTTTTGTTTCTCAAACGTTTAAGCGGGTTCCTTTGGTCCATGAAGCGAATGCAGAGATGGTCTCTTGTTTTGCTTCTGGTCACTAAATGAAATTAGCTGAACCTCAGCGATTGTATCGCACAATAGGAATAAGAGAAAATTTACAACAGAAAACACCACAACATAAGCACCACATCAAAATCGGAAACAGCAAAGATATTGTTTCTTGTTGTTCTGAAAATATTCTACGCGTCTAACGATGTAAGGGAAGTTTACATATGCCAGAACGTAGAGCTATGCAATCACTATTCACTTTGGAAACAGAGTAAAGCGTGTTACCGATTTTTTATTCACCCAGATCTTATACGTATGTTTGTAGTGGACAGAATCAGAAAATCCTGGTATCGATCTTAACTCCAAAACGTAATGCGTCACAAATAATCAAAACCGCTGGACATTTTGGTAAAAGGAGACATGTATCAGACGACTGCTGAACAAAAGTCTGATTTTGATAGATCGATTACAACTCGTACAAGAAAACGACGAAGATCAAATACCTGACGTTGGTGTTTGACGTAACGTAATGGCATTACATAGGCGTTCATTCTATGACTTTTACGGTTTTGGTAGAATTTAATTTTTATATTATAGTTTTTAATGAAACCAAGCCACAGCACGTCTTGATATACATTATCTTTTATTTCATGCAAAATTCACGAAATTTGGTTGAGAAGGCTGCTCAAGTGTCTTTCTACACGAAAACCTTTAGCATAGAAATGTATCTGTACCATGCGCACGTATCGTTGAAATTCCTTATTCCTAGTCCTAGAGGAGGACTAGGCCGAAGAGGATGTTAATTTATCAGCAATACTCTTAAGTAAAATGTTGTTAATTTGACAATGCAAATATATTTTCTATTACTGGGGGGCTGGCATTCCTGGTTTTTGAAAAGTTACAATAATAGTAAAAGGGAGGTGTAAGGATTTTAGAGCTGGTCAAACCTGTGCCAATTATACCTCTCCCCCATACGTCTCTTACAGATTTGACTGTTTTTTCGGGTGATTAATCTAGCCCATTTGGGAGTAATTAGGTCTTCGACATGCAGGTAGTATGGGAGACGTTGGAAAAACCGTGTGGCACAGCCTCTTTCACATTATTTCAGTTGCTTTTGTGAGAGTAATACACTAGGACGCGTTGAGTATCTTCAGTATTTGTTTGATCTTGTACGTATTTCTATTGGAAACGTTGGTTATCGTTTTTTACTACATCGTTGACGTGGTGTAATGAAAGTTTGTTTTATTGTAAAACATCGATGCCTAAATGTAACCAGAAATTCAAGTTGGGAGGTTCCTGATATCATTTTTTAACCATATATCATATAGTCCATTCAAATAGTCCAAAGGAAAACCTTGTATAGCAGTGATGTCAAAGTACTTTTAGCCAGTAAATATCTAAAACACAACGCACGGTACAACGAAATCTCATGTATCGTAACATTTCACCACTTCACCTCAGGAAATCAGTGGTAAAAATGGCTTAAAAACTTATCCATGATGCGTGGATAGGAGAGGGTTAAAGACGTAAATTAAATTACGTTCATTTTATGTTCCTTCTTAACATTTTTTTGTTTAAAATAAAAGTAAACTAAATTACGGTCAAATAAATACAGTATATAATTACAATAAAACAACTGTACGTGTAATCTCTCTTACATAATCAAAATATGTATCATCCTTTGGCTGGCGCGCTGCTGCAGGTTTCGACAACGCAATCGCTGTGGAAAAACTCAAAATTCTTCTGGATCGTTGCGCCATTAGCTGCGACCTAATGCGCACGTGGCCCGCCACGTTCACGCAAAGATTGCCACCGCCGCCCACAGGCAACCGTGTGTCATCGCTGACATTAGGAATGCATTGAAGAACTGATTGCTGCAGTGACGTATCTCCATGAAACACACTTTTTAAGGAAGGGAAAGTATAGAAAAAATACTTTAAGAATGGACCAATTTCACAAAGGGACCATGAAAGTCGTGTTAGTCGCATTGGCGAATTGTGCGAACATGGACACAGCTTGCAGTTATGTTGCCAGCAGTAGCCAAGCAGCCTGTCAAAGCGGTCCCTTCTTAGAGAAATATGTATATTCACATTCAGTGCAGTATTTTTACATACGATTACACTGTTTTCGAATACCGTTCAGCATGGGAGATATACTAGTTATGAACCCAAATTTCGGCAACATCATTGAGAAGCGTCTTAACAAGATACGTAATGACTGATACGTAAAACGTGACAACAAACGGAAATGGAAATATGTGAATTGGAAAATAATCTCTTCAATTATTTTCCAAATTTTCATCTCTCCAGTGTTCTGGTTGAATCTAGAGTTAGAAACTTCCGGAAAACTATTGTGTAAAAATAGAATTTATGAAAGCATTCTTGTATTTAATCATCGACTTAACAAGTCGACGTATTAAATGATATAATAAATAAAATGTTAAAATAAAATGCCGTTAAAGAAAGCCTTTCCACTTTGAAACAATTTAGTATATTTTTCATCAAATTATTCCTTGTAGTTGAAAAGTAAAATTCCGAGAACAATAGTGGGAAAGGCGTGTTTACAGTTGTGATGTTTATGCACATTTGTGATGTACATATTTGAGTAATTTGTTCCGGAAGTGACGCCAAATTGTTTTCAGAGTTTCCATATGTCGTAAGTGTCTGACTGAAAAAAACATGCTGAAGTAATTAGTCGTGCTTTTGTTGTAACAGTTATTTTCAAAAGTTGATGTTCTTAAATCAGTAATTGCTTGGGATTAGCCTCGGGGCGTACGCCTACCAGCAGCGTTCTGGCCTCGCGGCCGTGGGTTACGGGGTACGTGTGGTTAGCGCGAAGTCATATTCCTACTCCGTATTCTGGTCTTCTCAACCTGAGAAGTGGGTTTTCTTATCGTCACACAGCATCAGATACTGGGACATTGCAAGGAAAACTCACAATACAATCTTGCCCGACCGAAAATCGAACCCGGGGTCGCGTCATGGAAAGCAAGCACGCTGACCAATGACTGCGAGGGCAGCATGTGATGCATGGGCAGCATACAATTTAATTGTAGATATTATTGTTTGTTCATTAGTTACGATCAAACTTTTAACATACGTTTACGATTGTCTTGTGAAATGATTTGGTACCCATTTGATTATCGATATTTTTTCATGTTTACAAGTATTGTATATATTCTCACAGATTTATGGCAAACTCTCATATCTTTTAATACTTTCAAATTTGAATGCAATAAGCATTCATATTCAATAAGCAATTCATATTTTAGTCTTTCAAGAACAATTATTGGAAGATTATTTTTTCCTTTAAATGCAATTTCAAGTGGTGAATTGAGTGTAAAAGTCGACCTGAATAAAACTTCATAGTGTATCGCGTCTTCACACGTTTTCCTTCAGTATTTTATGGGTATGCCCCAAGTCTCTTTTTCATGTTTGAGTAAAGCTCTTTTAGATTTGAATTCTCCTTTCCCTGTGTGAGCAGCACTTTTACTATATCCACTGAAACACCTTTTATTTGGGATGTTCGGCTGAAACGGCTTTTATTTGGGATGTTCCCGTCGAACCTGTTTGATAATTTATTAATCCATGTTTTAAGGGATGATTCTGTCTGAAGTTGATTATTTCTAATAAACCATGGCAAATATAAAACACGTCAAAAGAATCTATTTGGAATAACTTCAATTTTGCGAAAATTTATTTTTGCTGTGCTACCCCATATTGGACATGCATATGTGAGGGAAGGGCGATTTATTGTGATAGCTGTTTTAATTTTGATGGAAGATTTTTATTTATAAATGGGTACAGTTTAAGTATTTTAATATTTGTTTTATACGCCGTGTGTATTAGATGGTCTTTTGAAACTAACTTTGTATCTATGTTTAAGCCAAGATATATAACTTGCAACATCATTTGCACCCCCCAACTTACAGCCGTATCCCGGGAAACATTTGTAACACGTTGCCACTACGACAACACTGTAGCAGCTCTACTTTTTGTCGTGTACCTTAGCAGCCGTAACAACAACAGTAGGACGTCACAACTACGGTTTCTCGAGGTATCGCAATAGGGAGTTTTAGCGCCACGCGTAAGGTAGCGGCGTTATGCACTAACAGTCACGTGACAGACCTTGAAGTCATAACGTCTTACCTTAAGCCTAAGGTACGATCTTATACCTTCATAAATAGTGCACGCCTGTGGGAGTGTTTACGGTCACCTTACAAATGGCAAAATGGCCGCCAAAAACAGGAAAAGTTGTTTTTTTCAACTCTAATAAACCAATTATCGTATATAAGGCAGTTACAATTATTCCTTACGAACTCGACAACGCTGGCAAAAATTAACGGGATATGTTGGAGAGGTGACAGGAAAGAAATTCGCGAAGTTAAAATCATATCTTCGGGATAGGTTATGTCTTATGCTCATAACGAACGCTGTTTTACTGTACATCCTATATTTTCAAGAAAAGTAGATTCAAAATCTAAAACTTCATGCACAATGTGTATTTGCCGGTCTGTTGACTCGTTCCGTGTTTTAAATGTCTCACCACTAGCCTACACTCTTTGATATATTATGCAATTTCAACGCTTGAAATGCTTGCTTTGTTATAATGCATAACGCAATTGCTAAAACTCTTATGAACGTTGTTCATTACGACCGTATGAAGGCTTTAGCCACGTGATCAATAGAGTTTAAGGATATCTCCTTACGCCTGGCGCTAAAACTTCCTAATAACAAGGCCAAGTAGCAGTCGTGCACCGTAGCAACAGTATAATGGCTGCACACCGCTCAGGGCTCGCCAGTCAGTCTCACAGCTCTCAGCTCTGAACACTTTAGGATTAAAAGGCATTTGAATACGTTTATTTACAAAACAATAGGCATGTATTCGTAGTACATCTGAAATTATGCTCTACTTAGCAATTGTGGATTCTTAAAATATAACATGTTATAATTGTCATTTATGCACCAAGGCCGTTATAAGGGTTCTAATGATGTAGCGGCGTCAAAATTCCCGAACGCCTTTGGCCTGAGGGATTTTTTCGTCCGTGATCATTAGAACCAGTTAACGCCCGTGGATGATTTTATGTTTTACCTAATTTTATTGATTCAGATTTACTTATTTACTAATTATCTAGATGCTAAGTTGACTTGGTTTGTTTGTCTTTTCATATTTCCGTCCATAAGAGCATGGGGCATCGTTCAACTGTTTGCATATATTTCTCGCAACCAAGATCCTTTCGATCCATGTAGAATATCGAGTTCCGTATGGAAGGTAGTAACAAGCTATAACACATCAGTAAAAAATATATAATGTAATTATCAGATTAATTACTGTAAATCCTTCTTTAATTAACGAAAATACCTTACTTTATAAAGTTATAAATTTAGTTGTGTATGAGATATGTACAGTTAGACTAAAGTTTAAGAAAAAAGGACTTCTCTGACGTCGTAATTTTAATTAGCGTTTTAAACTAATTAAATTTTAAATGTGAGAACTACTTTGTGAAAACTCTGTTGGAAAAACAGTTGTGAAAAGAAGTTCTCAGACCATTAGAGCTGCTGTTCCCGAAAAAGCGGTGTCCTATCTGAACATTTCGTGAGGAGAATGTTGTGCGAGAAAGACTCTTTTGGAATACCAAAACCCGTAGCTTGGTACCGCAATGCTATACTCAATACCATTGCAAATTTTTCACATTATTTTAGCCCTCGCGTGCTTTCTGATCACATAATTCTCGCTCCGCTATCAACGCAGCAAAAACTCTTTATAAATTCGATTTATTGCACTTAAGAAAGAGGAAAATACAGTAAATACACAGCATAATTTTCCAGAAGAATTCTCCCAAATAAAAAAACAAAACAATAAAGATCATGTTGAATTAATATTAACCTTGCAATTTTGGTATGTTTCCTTGAATTTAAAATGTCCATCAGTCACTCTTATTTCAGTTACATATTACATTTTCTTTTATTTACGCAGATGCTTCTTGAGTTGTAGTTTTACTAGTTGTACTAGTAGATATAGAACGCTCACAGCTAACAATCTCGAAATATTATTTCCTGATGTAATGGAAGCCTCGAATTAGCTTTCGACGATGGTAGCAGATAATCTAAAAGTACCGTTTCTTTCACGCAATTCGCGCTGATTGTTTCCTAACATAATCTGACCCTGAGCAAGTTAAACCTGCAGTACTCACAGTACAAAGGTAAATTTTTTTTTAATTGAAACCAAACCTTTTTCAGTACACCATATTCATTATTTTTCGAGATTTTACTGGAAATAAACTGTTAGATTTTGTGATAATTTCCTCAGAAACATTACGGAATTCGTCTACTTTGTACATACAAACCTCCTGCAACCGGCCTAGATAACCGATGTCGTTAAGACTGAAGGGCCGCAGCTGCCTCGCATCGAAGTGTCGCGGGTTCGAATCCCACCTCGGGCGTGGATGTTTGCGTGTGTTTGCGTTGACTTTACTTGTTCTCCCTTCAGATCCTTCTACAGTTTAGAAATCTCTGTGTTCGCTAGAAGACCAAGATGTTGGAAAGCGACCTAAAAACTACTACTACAGACGATGTTGGTACGTGTATGCAGTAGTAAGTAATTTGATTATCGACGCCATATTGACAACTTACGATTGGAATGCATATTTTCTCTTTTGATTCAAGAGAAAGTGAAATATTTTATAATTACAATATAAAATTGTAGTGTTGCTAATGACTTTGATGACGATGCGACGATGAATAAATATATTTTTTTAAATTGAAATGTGTTTCGAATTTTCGTTTGGTAGAGCTACGAACTAACAAACAATATAGTTTTGTATAGCCCAGAGGCGTTTCTTGAGGTGTTTTCCTTTCAAACCAATTCCAACCGCTCGTGTCTGACGCTCGGGTCGGGTTTGAAAGTCGCCCTCGGGAGAAAACTCTACTTAACATCCTAGATACATAAATATGTTGTGAATAATGTTATTTCTGAAAATATTAAAAATACATTATAAATAAATATTTTATTCCAGTTTACACTACAAAATATTGATACAACAGTATACATACTCATATAGCATTTATAGGATACATGCGTTGAATTGCATAGTGACTAAATTAATCCTTCTCACAATAGCACCAGGTCGACTTAGTTGCTATATAGTACTCGTCCATTATTCATCAAACAGGATGATATAAGGGAAAAAAATAATATAAATATAAAAATACGTTTTAACAAGAACAAAACAAAATTATTAATGTGTCGTACAGACAATTCTTATTTTATGATGACATTTTTAGGAACATTACAGCTTGAATCATGAATTAAGTAAAGATTCAGAAATTATAAGTGTTTTATGGTATGTTTTAACAAAAGTAAAAATGATATTTTGTGAAGTTGTATTCCAAAGAAATACTCGATGTAAATGTATGGAGAAATCAAATGTGAAATTACGCGGGCTAACTCGTCAGTCATGGCAACGTTTTTCTAGTGAACGAGGGGAAATATAGTGCAGCGCCTTTGTAAGAAATTTCCGAGAAGGTGCCGGTAGGGGACGGTACCTAATCTGTGCTCCCTTAGTTGCCAGGAAACGCAGAATTTGAAGTTAGTTTCTCTGTGTATGGCTTACATACGTGTTACAGCAATTATTTTCTGTAATAAAATTTAATAAAAACGTCCACAGAATGAATAAATATAGAGAAAGTAAAAGAAAATTAAATAATATCTATTGTAGTTGTATATAAACGTAAGTAGTAATAATTTTACTTGAAAAAAAAGTGAAATACAACGAAGATTAAATACAAGAAGATTAAATACAAAGTAGATTATGAAAGTCGCTACATGAATTAATATTTTTAAATGTTCAGTTTTATTATTTATTATATTTATAATGAGTTTAATTTGTTAATTTTGAACGGATTTTACCTCAGAAATATTAGTACTTTCTTCTGTAGCCAGGCAGTGAACGCCTTCCTCCTTCCATACCCTGATCCCCCTTGTCAGACGGTCCCTTTCTTTTTATGAACACTTCCTGCTCTCCCAAATGGGAGCGCAAACCTAGAACAGGCCATCGGTAGGTGATGTGTGAAAAACGTGGATGTTGTGGGTGGGGTCGTGGAACGTTGTTGTCGTGGGTAACGTCATGGAGGTCGTGGGCCACAGATGCCTGTCTTGCGTTCACGCAAGAGGAAGCCATTTCGAACACTTCTAGAGTCCCTGTTGAACGAAATATAAATGCGAAAGTTTGGCTGTATACGCACGTATGCTAAACTATACTAAATTACACTTAAATTTTTGTTTTGTTTTCTCTCTCTCTTTTCATATTCGTTGAATGAGTAGGCAATATTAGTAACAGGGAACAATATTTAATGTAATATTTGGGCTACCTTTCTTTCCAAAATATGAACACTGCCAAAGAGCTTTTTTTTCCAAAATTTTGAACAGGGTTTACTCTATTTCCTTTTGCAGTCATGAATAACTGTATCACCGAGTGCTGTAAGAGCGACGAAGACTGAATCACTTTATTCCGCAGAAGCGCATGGAAATGTCATTGAGAGATACAGGAAGCGCTGAATTTTGCCATTTTAACACGGAACGAAGAGTAACGGCATTTACAAGAGAGACAACTCCCAACCTGCCGCTGGAGCCGGAAATAAAAATGACCCCAAGATGATCAGTCTCTGCTCAAACGAGAACAAGGGTAATATAATGGTGCGCGGGCGCTGGAACAATAGTTGCCATGACGTATGATCCAGTCCGTGCATTTGTGTCCCAGCTTGTGAGACCTCCTTACTCTTAATTTTTATCAGAGTTTCACCAGAGAAAATCGGCAACTCTGTTTTAAAAATATTCCTCCACAGGAGGTAATGATCTGCTCTTTCAAGCACATAATGTAAAATCTTTGTTATTGTTTTCTATTTGCAATGGTTTCTCTTTATAAGAGAATTGTGTTAAATGATCTGAGGACAACTGTGACATTTCACTGCAGTAATGTCAATGGAGTGCTCAACTTCGAATATAAAATGACAATCTCTAGATAGATATTTAATGAACTAATACCCATATCTGCGCTGTGTAGGAACGTTTAAAATATTTGTCGCTTCCCATTTACAAACGAGAGTTACGGTGGAGTTGCAGTTGCTGGATTTGAGTTGAATTTTCATCATCTGTTAGAAGTGAGTAAATATATCAGAGGTGGTTTCTTCTTCAAACCAAACACATATTGGCCTGCGTCTTCTGGTTTGATCATTAATCACTAGGTACATAATGCCTATCTTATTACACTAATTAATACATTTATAAAGTAGTATTCTAGTTTTTTTCTAGGTGCTGTCATGTAGACTACAATACTAGCCATCATCGTGTCATGGAACTTTGTAGTAATATTATTGTTCATTTTCACGATTTCAGCGTTACTGGCATTTATGCATTGAAAAAGGTTTTATGTATTGATAGTAAATCCAATCCAAAAATATGGAACTTAAAACTTACTTTCTTAAAACTTGCTTTCGAATTTTGTTAGTCAACTTCGAAATGGCAATCTGTGCGTAAATGAATTCTCGGCTATCCGGGAGACGCCGCGTCGTTGGCTGGGGTGCCGACGTTTCGCCTGTCATGTCGCAGGCTTCCTCAGTGACACTGCGGCGCTACGCGCCCGGTGATTTAAACTATCCTGCCTGGGCTCTCGGGAGGGGCAGGTGCGCTGTGATTGCCTGAGGAACTGAGGAAGCCTGCGACATGTCAGGCGAAACGTCGGCACCCCAGCCAACGACGCGGCGTCTCCCGGATAGCCGAGAATTCATGGATTCGAGCCGCGAAAGCTTACGTATAAATCTGTGCGTAAAATAGTACATTGCGAACCGTAAAGAAGATGCAGCATGATCAGCCAGATAACAGTTGCCGCTCATGGTTATCAATTCCCGTTGAAAAAATTTGCTTGTTGAGTATACTCCTCAAGCTCAACATTTCTGTGAAGAAACAAGCGATGGAAGCGACAAATGCAATACAAGGCAATAAAACGTGAATCCGAGTTAAAGTTAACCGGCGTTCACCGCCATGAGTTGCCCGAGCTTCGCGTAGACTAGAGAGCCCGCCTGCGGGGCGAAGATGAAGTCGTTGTGCTGGAAGCGCGGCAGAGGAACGATGTATTCCTTTGGAGTGACGCCCAGCGCGTTCGTCAAACGCCGCACGTCCTGGAACATATTTTAATTTCATCTTATTACACATCTCAACCAACTTTATTTCGCGATTAACGTCTGATATGCATACACAGTGCTTGATTTATAAAATTTTAGATTCCGGAACGCGCCCAAAATTGGGGATCCTTTTAAATCAGCAATTAATAATGTAATGCTATATGCAAGGTAATAATGTAATGCTATTTTAGAGATATTAGGTTCCAAAGATACGTGATTAAACCTTCTTTTACTTTCATGAATAAATAGAAGTTTGCTTTACTAGTTTTATTATTAAAAGACCTTGTAACTTGTCCCTATTCACCCCAGTTTACGGTAGGGTATTTTGAGGCATGTCATTAGAAATAAATAATTTTCATTTTACATCACACTTTGCTTTTCAATTTCTTTCTTCTCCGCGAAAGGGAAAATCTGACGGTGCTACTGTGAGGTGATATTCTGGTCTGAGAAATGCCTCACGGTTCACAATGGCTCACGCATCTGATGTGATGACATATTTTCTTATGTATTTCATCCCAGTCCAACTGTAGTCATCTTTGCTTCGTGTGGTTTATTGCGTGGAGAGTTCAGTGATTTAATTGAATGGAGAGATGATTATAAAGATATGAAATGAAAGATGATCAAGCAAGTAATAAGCATAGCAAGAGGAATGGGACAACCTGCACAAAACCTGACGCAAATTTGCATCGTTCCGCACACACGTATACATCGACAGACTGAGAATTGATATCTGAGGCGAGAGGTTGATATCTGGCGTTCTGGCCATGGATTTCCGCAACTTTAGAGAAATCTTAATCTCGGGCTGGAAGAGAGCTCGGTACTCACCTTGGGGCCGAAGGACCAGTCGTCCTTGCCTCTGAAGAAGTAGACCGGCGACGTCACGCGGTGCAGCGGGTAGGCCGGAGGCGGCCGCGGGCCGCGTTGCATCGGCCGGAACACACCTGCGCACGCGCGCGGCAACAACGGATCAGGCGAAGGGCGCAACAGCACTCAGAAACAACACAGAGCGACAACACGCAGCAACAGCACTCAGAAGTAGCGTTCAGCAACAGCGACAACACACAGCAACAGCACACAGCAACAGCACACAGCAACAGCACACAGCAACAGCACACAGCAACAGCACACAGCAACAGCACACAGCAACAGCACGCAGCAACAGCACGCAGCAACGGCTTTCCGCAAAAGCAACAGCTCTCTGTAACAGCAGTCTGGATCAGCAAACAGCAACAGCATTCAGTCACGGTACTCAACACACAGACAATAGCGAAAGCACTCAACCACGCATTATGGAGCCATACAATCTTGTTTCAAATCTTGCATACAAGTATTTTGAAAAGAGAGATGTAAATCCAAAATCATGCAATTTCATCCCGATTTACACATGTATGATATTATTGTAAATTTCTTGGATCTTCTTAAAAATAAAAAAATAGGATTTCTGGAAGTAGTAATTATTCGCGGCAAGGTGCATTTTGCATTAGCTAGTATTTCCAAAAACCAACCCACTGCAAAATCACACTTCGCTCTTACGCGGTACTAAGAATTACGCCCGAACAAACTCGCGTTTCAAGGATTTCGTGCGGCCGTAACCTAGATTTCTTTAAAAGGCTATCAGTGATTATGAGTGATATTTTGTGTGTGCATTTTCCTTCACGTGTACATACATTCGCGTAAGAAATGCAGATGTCGATCTCGACATGTCATCTCAACATCTCTCACCATTGAATTGTTAGTATTATGAACGAAGACAAAATGTTATACTGCAGACACTTGGCTGTCCGGGTGACGCCGGCGTATCCCAGGATCAACGTTGCCAACGTTTTTGCCACCAAAGCTTCCCGCTCTGAAGAAGGTCACAGTAAGACGGCCGAACCGTTCATAACTGTGCCTGTGATGCAGCGTATCCCGGACAGTCAATCTATTGATTCTGACCGAAAAAGCCTAAGCTTTAAGGGCGTTCGGGTCCATGCGCATGGCGCCACTCAATATCGCTTCCGAGTGTTGGCTAAGCATTGATTTAAATGGAGGTATTCATATAAGCTGCGGTGCTCGGTGGCCAACTCCCTCCAACAACAGCTGAGAGGCGCGTCACCGCCAGGAGAACACAGATCTAAACGGCAGCCTTCTCACTGCACCACTCGGACGCGCCACTGAAGCGGTTTTTGCCCGCAGCCTGCCTTTCGACCACCTTAGCCCACAGTGGCGCGGCCAGTGGCGCGGCGTGAAGGGGTCATTGCGCCAGCGCACGGGGATGCTCGGGATGGCTGAAGGCACGCCTACCTGTGCGCCAGACCTCCAGGTAGTGCTGCAGCTGCTGCAAGGAGCCACCCGCCGGCAAAGCCGTCAGCACCGCCAGCTGCGCCGACTGCAACCAACAACCGCGCTCTCTGTGACCGTTGGCCAAGTAGAGGATTTGCTAGTTATGGTCATTGACTTGGATACAAATGACGGGAGGGTATTTGGAAAAAAATATTGTTATTATTGAACTTAAGAATTACAAATGTTAAATGAATTACGTTTTATCTAAATTTAATTATATTTTTATTTATATAATTATTATTTAATAATAGGCTATTAAAAACTTATTTCTTAGACGACTTTAGTTGCCAAATATTCGTGCATTTCGCCAATACAGAGCACTTGCTTGTCATAATAACAATATTATTCAATTTTTTATTCGAGTAAACAAATAAAAAGTTGATTTATTTAATTCTTACTATTTCGAAATACTGAATCACACTTCGATTGTCTGAACTCGAGCCGTGGAAGCTTACGTGTACATTCAGTATTATTTTTATTATAGACAATCACATGTTGTTACATTACTATTTCTCTCAAAATTAAGTAAAAAATAATCATATTTCAAAATATATCGTTTCGAAGTTCGTTTAAGTTTATTTTGACGGGAAAAAGGGAACATCGTTATTACCAGCTTACAATGTGCCAAGGCAGCTGTTGTCAATGAAGCATCCTGAACCGTGAATGTCTCGTATTGACAGTATACATATGTTATAGTTTACAAAACTAACTGAGAGTAACAAACTTCTGGCAGCATTGTGCGAAACCCTTTTCTTTCCTCATCGTTAGTTCGTCCAAATGACGTAAAGGAAAGCGTAGTCTACCTTTGTTGGAGCAGCAAAACAAAACAGAACAAAAGGTATTCTTAAAAACATTCGACATTAAATAATTGCCGAGGTAGCTAGAGCGTGTGATGAGTCAGCGCCTCTGTCTGAAGGGTCGCGGGCTCAAGTCCCGCTGTGGGCATGGTTGTTTGTCCCTTCTCTTTCATGTATGTGTGTTGTCGCGGAAAGCTTTGTGAGTTTGTCCACAACCCGAAGGAGCCCGCTAATGTAAAGGTTATTATGTGTCCCCATGGAGGACATAGTGGGTTCCCGGCAAGACCAGTCGAAAAATGGGCTTCTCCTGAAATTAGATGAATCCCCCGAAAGAAATCAACGCTACCTTAAATAAATAAAACTAAATATTAAAGATAACTGTAATTACAAGTTAAACCCGAGTGAGCATTCTGCCTTTTGTAAAACATTGTGTTAAAAATTAAAATAGATTTATACTGAAAGCCCACTTCGAACGATCAACATCTGCCCTGCGTTGCAACATTGTCACCATCATCTTTGGCGCGACAACTCATGAAGTATCAGGTCCGATCGAGTGGGTCGCCCCTTCCATTTACCAGAGAGGCTAGCACAGTTCTAATCTCCCGATATTTATGGTAGTGTAGTACTTATAAAGAGTAAATGTTTGTACATAAGGGGTGAGGATAGGAAGAGGAAGGAAAGATCGCGCGCGATTCGTGGCTCGTTTGTTATGGTACTGCTCCGGCATTCACCAGGCGTTGATCGGCAAAATCCCGGGAAAATACGATCAGAGTAGCCGACCGCTATAATTCTCCTTCAGACAGTAGCTGAATTTGACCTAGCTATTTAGGCAGTGTCGAGAATCCTGTCACCGTCGGGTCTCGTACCTAGGACCTCCTGTCAGACACACTGCAATGACTTTATGATGCCCTGAGCCACCTAAGCCGGTATCAGAAAGCGTTGACTTAATAGATGAGCTTGGTGGCCATTGACTGAAAATGCCTTAAAAGGTTCTCCCATTGACCGCGTGACGTCCTTGAAGTTAAGTGTGCCCAATTAGTTGCCGACGATTTTCATGCATACCTCCAGAAATGGAGTTGAGTTTCCGTCCTATGCACTTCATGGCTTGTAAAAATGGTTCCACTGATTATACTCCGTACTCTAACTAATTTTATTTACATTACTTCCATCAAAATGAACTTCCTATGCTATCCCATATTTCAAAAAGCAGAATCTAGTTTAATATTTATTCAATTTTTACCTTCCTCTCCTAAGACTTATAAGTAAGCATTATAATATCTTCTTTTTTCGGCACAGTAATAATCTTTCCCCCTCTGTGTGCCCCTTGGCAATCATTTCTTTCTTAAATATAATTATACAAATGTTCTTTTGAGAATATTATCAAGCTTCGCTATTACAATTATACTGTACTAATAATGATTTTAATTAACACATTTTCTTTACAAATTGATTCTTAACATACATTTAACAACGACAGCCTTTTAATAAAGCTAATGAAACATGTTGATCCAATGACAAAAGGGATTTATACAGAAAAATAAAAGTAAAAATGTTAAGAAACATAACAACTAACGAAATTTAATTTATTTTCCAACGCTCTCCTAATAGCAACTCACTTGCCGGTTTTACAACCGCTTGCTATTACTATTGCTCTGTGTTAGTGCGCTTGTGAACTACCTGGAGATATTTTATTATATCATTCAGGACAACGAGACTCTTTGGCGGCACTTATCTCGACATAGGCGGGCTAAGGACTGAGCATCAAATCGATTTCGATCGACTGGTACTTTTTGATCGCGAGATACTTTTTAGCAGCTAAATTTTTACTTTTCACAATTGTAGGTTTTGGTTTTATGAACAATAGCAAAACACTACCGGGTGTATATTTTATCTTTCGCCGAAGGTGTCGCGCCGCTTGCCTCGTGCCGCTTGCACCGCTGACGCGCCGCTTGCGTTCGAGCTCTCAGTTCCCAGGGATCTTGTCGACAAAGGCCCCGTTCATCCGGTGCGTTCGTCGTTAGGGGCGACCGGCCTACACACTAGTGTCCAGAGAGCGTTCAACTGTGCATCATGGAATTTTCTTGGAAGCAGACAATATTTCTTCACATCTTTGTTCCTTTTAAGTCTGCCAGTAAGAGCCGCAAGAGTTTTATTAACAAATTTCCGGGCGTGAATATTCCACATCGGTCGTAAATTTTGAGTCTTGTAAAGAGACTTTGCACCCATGCAATTTTAATTCTAAAAGAAAAGTGTCAAAAGCGCCATATCCTGACAGAAGAGAAGGTGATAAAAACTCTCTGCCAGATTATAATAATCTCCAAGAAAATCTTGGAGCTTCTATTGTTACTTTCAACAGGATTCGTCAACTGCTCACTGTACCTGCTGCTGCACATTCTTCAACTGCTGCTGTTCGATATATGAACTTTTTAAACAACGTTTATAGTGACGATCGTTAGTCGTGGGCTATGGCCTCCTAGAACACCTGATATAACTCCCAGTGGCTTTTTCCTTTGGGGGTAGTTGAGAGATCAGGTGTCTGCAGAAAATCCGTATTCGGAGGAAGAGCTCCGGTGCTCTATTGAAGAAAAAATCGCAGCAATTACTTGAGACAAAGTATAAATCAGAATACGGTGGTGATGCCAGTAATCCATTCTAGCACCACTAGAACATTCTAGAAGGGCACCACTTTCATCGTCGTCTGTAAGGTTAGTTAGACGGGGCAGCAATAGTTCTCGTATGTCAGCACGGGAATGGGGTCAGTGTTTTGTTGGGCGAATGAACCCTCAGCATGAAGCCCGAGCCACGCGGCCCGAATCTTCCGCTAATGATAAAATAAGCACTCTGTATATTGTGTTAAGAAGTGGCAGCCTAGATATACACCTCGAAACTGGCAATCGAGTCATATATTCAATATTTCTTGAGAATGCACTTATGGTTCCGAAGTTTCATTAAGGATTGCTTATAGTAGTATGTTATTCTCTTTATTTTAATACGTTTCATTAAATTAACAATATGAAACTGTTATATTTTTGTTTGTGTATATTAGAAAGCAAAATAAATGGAGCGTTTCATCTGAGACAATTAGTTGCCATGTGAATATGTTCTCGTTCTGTACATACGGAATTCACGAAATGCTAGAATGGATCTTTAATTTCTCCAATTAGTACAAGTACTTGACCTAACATTAGAAATGAAAGGTGTACATAGCTGTGCTAGTAAATTCAGTCTCCCGATGACGTGAAATCACAGTTGCATGTGCCACAGATGCTTCGACGAACTCTTACCTTCTTCATGTAAGTGGACCCGATGAAAACGGGATATGCAACGGAGCAGATGCGACGCCTGTGAGGGCAGAATCTGAGGAGGAACCCTGGACCAGGAATCTCGAAAAGCTTCATGCCAATCGCCATCTCCTGCAATCGCAGAAGCAAATGCTTTAAATTTATGGATTTGCCGATCACACATTATATTTAACGAATCTTATCAATTACCTAGATGGTTAATAAAAACATTTTATTAATACTTTTTTTTCGATGATCTACAAACAGTGAAAAAGTATCTCTTCTCCCGAAATAAATTTATCGTACTTATCTATATGATTATTTATATTAGCAACAATGATGTGTGTGTTTGCGATTTCAAAATGCCTGTATTTTTATCAGCCAAGATGTAAAACTATAACACTCTTAGAGCCATATTTCCATTCTACTATTATGTGATCGAAAAATCAAGAGCACAAAAAAAAGGGTTTTTGATAAAATATTTTCTCAATATAAATATTACATGAAAGTAAACAACCACTGTGCTAACGGATACGTACTGTAAATATTATTCTAAAACATTTTGTGAAATATTAGATTTCGAAAAAATAGTTCATTAAAGAGAATTATTTGCATTGTTGCAGTGGAAAATAATGAAATCAAATTTAAAAAAAAAACAACATAGAAATGTCGCCATGCCGCAAAACATGCTAAAAGGTTTTTTATTTTGCCCGTGGGATTTTGACACTCCGCCTATCGGTCTCCGTAAGGGATTTTTCCAGCAGATTATACGAATGTCTGCTACTTTCGTTTTCCAGCCGTTTGTTACGATTATTTCAAGAGAAACGACACCCAGCAAGTGGTTGCAGAATGGTGGCCGAAACGTTGGTACCCGTGCGTATGACTAGTGATGCGACGTCGACAATAAAGCATCGATGTTGTCACATCTAAGTTCAAAATTAAAATATCGATGTTAATAATACATTGACCAAACATCAACCTATATTATATAGCTTGTTTTATACCTCTAAGATTAAATTTGTGCGAAACAAAATTGAATTTGACAGTGGCCGTGCTTATTAGTTTGAAATCAAAATTTAACTGAAAAGTTATTTGACTCTGTGTGCGAAATCCGGGGAAAGACGAAGGAAATACCAGGACATCAGGTTCGTCTCGGTCTGCTCGATGAAGGTCGCACAATATTATGGATGACAAATTGCGTTCATTTGGTTCGAAAACATAAACAGAAGTTATTATGTAAGTCATAATTTTTAACTTAAACAAAAATGTGATTGTAGGAGTTATTCATCCCAGAACAAAACATCGAAGAGGTAGAAACATTCTCAAAACATCCATACTATAATAACATCGGTTTCAATACATTGATGTTTTGAAAACATCGGCATCGATGTCTCCCGCACAGGCAAGAAGTTACTGATTAATTGCTTGATGATTGCGGTCGCGTCAACTGCTAAGGTCATCAGTACCGGAAGCGTGTGCATGTTTTTCCATGGGGGTAATCTTCCCCTGCTAGATGGAGAGATGCGGCGCTATCCTGTAAACTAGAGGGGTTTCCCCAACTATGTATCTCCCCCAGCGGGGCACCGTCCTTACAAGAATAAACTTCAAGCTCCCGACCGGTCTCCCTCCAAGTATGATAGTGTAGTACATGTAAGTGAGTGTAAGTAAAGGATGAAGAAAGTAAAAGGAAGAGGAAGGAAAGATTGCGCGCCTTCCGTGGCCCGTTTGTTAGGGTACTGCTCCGGCATTCGCCCGGTGATGATAGAAGCAACGACGGAAAACTACCGATGAGAGTAGCCAGCCGTTAGAATTCAACCTAGCAATCAATTGTCTTGCAACGCACCGTCGGGACTCAAACCCTAGGACCTTCTGGACAGAGGCCCTGCCATGACATGAGTCTCAAGTACGGCCTGTGTCCGGCCGCGTAAGCCTACGTCCTTAGTTGAGGATAGTTTTTGCAATGGCGGATCGAACTGTCTCAATCGCGTGTTGCGGCTCACCGACCCCCGAGTGGATTGCGCTTTCCTCCACCGCCGTCGGAACTGCGCTCTTGGGAAAGAGCTGATTCAGCCGATAGCGCACTCTGGCTCCGAGCTCCCGCTACTTTCCAGCGAGGGCGTTACGACTCCACGCGTCGCTTTGTTCCCAGCGCGCTCGCTTTCCACCTCCGGGCACTGCAGTTCAAATCCCGGTCAGCCCCTGTGGAAGTTACGTGGAACAAAGGGGGTTCACCCCATATACGCTCTCGTGGCTCAGTGGGGAAGACGCTTACCTTTCACCACTGAGGTCCCGGTTCGATTCTCGTAGAATCCTCGTAGAACCTCATACGAAATTTGTTATGACAAGTTTACGAGTTTGCGTGCTTCACAGCGCGTCCCAAACCTTACCCTTATCCTTATTCCTTCCCAATTCTGACCGATGGGTAGATGATGCGAGCGCGAAGGCGCTACCTGTCGGCGGCTTTCCCGACTTGACAATGACTGACGTGACTAGACAATACAGCGGCCCCTAGAGGGCGCTTATTAACGGAGGAGTACACTAGTGCGCTCAACGCTCCTTATGTGTTGCGTCGATATAGACGCAACAAATTATAGAGAAAAAACTGGTTTTGGACTGAACCCTACCACTAGCTGCAGGCTATAGCTAGGGCGAATTCAGCCGCTCGCTGTCTGCAGGAGACTTCTAGCGACTGATTGCAATCATCGGGAGATTTCCTTGGCCCCTCTGAACATTACGAGGTGAAGTCGGAGCAAAACCCGTAACAAATGGGCCACAAACCACGTGTGATATTTCCTTCCTCTTTCTTGTCCTATCCTCACCCCCCTTTCTTGCACACAACGTGCACTACACTACCATTACCACATATGGCGGGAGCTTAGACCTTGTCACGGTTGGGGCAGTGCCCCGTTGTAAGGCTCTGTGAGCTACCAGAGAGCTTCAGTGGGAATTACTATAATTCTCCACTAGAAAGTTGTTTTGTGCAATGAATCGGAGACAGTGCGCTCATTCTCCACAAGAGTGTGGTATATGCGATGTAAATATTTCCGTATCGCGTACGTGAATGCGTGATTTTTTCGAATGCCCGAAGTTCTGTTTGTTTTAATGACACTTGAGTTGATTTAGCTTAGATGTATTGTTTTATTGATTGTTAGATGTTAAGTAATGACTAACAAGGCCGAGGAATTTGAGAAAATAAGCTTTAAGTTTTAAATTATTCGAGTGAATTTGATACTGATGAAGAATATTATGAATCTGGCTTGCACGAAAGAACTCAAAATTTATTGTAAGACTCGTCAAATAGTGATAAAAATGTTGAATAAAATATATCAACTAAATCCAGTTAAATTTGAGTGACCACAAGTAAATAAATTAATGACGGTTCATGAGAGCCACCGGTGTTAAAATGTGTTGACGTCTCATGTGAACTGAAACGTCAGTTTTCGATACTCATAGCCTCACTGTCATCTTTTAAATTTTATTAAAGAAAATAGATCTTTGCAGCCCATGTGAAAGAATTACGAAATTGCTTATAGCCCATGCGCTCCATTCTTGTATATGGCTTTGGTAGTCAATGGACTAGTTGAAACTTATCACTGCTTGGTTGAGAATAATAGGGGCCGGCTGATCTACTGTTCTCAAGATTTACTTTCATGAATTGAATGCGGATGTGGGAAGAGTAACTTGAATAAGGGCCGTGGCCGCCGATCTTTTCTTTGCGAGTTTTCCCCATGCCTACCCTTCAAGTCGAACGACAGGCTGCTTCGTCCGTTTGTGACCCATTCCCCGATGGTCCAGAAGATCTCTGATCAATGTCGAAGATCAAGGATGCAGCTGACACGGTGCGAGACCACCGGAACATAATACCGACGGTAAACAAGAAAGAGAAAATTACAAAAATTGCCATTTTGGAGAATCGTTTGATGCCGAGTAGTTAATTTCGCGACAAAAGACAAAGTATATTCATGTATACCGGGTGTCTTGTGAAATATTTTGGCGATCCAGAGGTGCAAGAATAATGGGGTAATGTGAACGATCGATTCATTCATATTTTCTGAACTTCTTTGTAATAAAAATATGATAGAGTTGATAAATCCGTGGAATAAATTGCATTGTGCAAAAATTATTTGAAATGTATACATCTAGTTTTATCTTTCTTCTTTTTGCGATTTTCTTTCTTCGCTCTGAAGCTAAATGAAGTAATTCGTAATATTTCCTTTCATTTTCATACGATTCCCCATATACTGCAAAAATTCGTTTATCCGCCTATATATTTTCTACCGGATCCTAATTGAGTTTTAATCATTCATACTCCATAAGGAAAACTATTGAAAATGATGTTCATGAGGAAATTTAATGCTCCAAAGTACATTCCTGTTCAGATTTGAATAACTTTGAATGACAGCTTGTTTCAGTAGAAAATAATGATTTACTGAATAATGGATGATATTTTGAAAAAACAATCATTCACTTTTCCTCGTCATGGATACCTTACCATTATAAGTAATATATTTTTCGTAGGGAGCACAATGAGTCATAGGTGAAATCGTAGGCTTCCGCGGCCAGAGTCATGTGGGTGATCTGGGCTGTCCGGGTGACGCCGCGTCGAAGGCTGTGTTGCCGACGTTTTCGACCCATCCTGTCTGTGGTCTTCCTCAGGGCTGGTATGCGCCGTGATGGTCAGCGCCTTCAGCCAATAGTACTCGGCCCAGACATGATATACACCGTGCGCTGACCATCACGGCGCTACCAGCCTGAGGAAGGACCACGACAGGATGGTCGAAACGTCGGCAACACAGCCTTCGACGCGGCGTCACCCGGACAGCCCAGATCATCCACAATGAGTCATAGTTTTACCTCTTTTGCGTGGTCTCAGCTTGCCTCGTAGGTGTATTTCATGTTTGATTCTTCATGAATTTGAAACTTTTTAACGGCAGTGAAATTTTGAATTTTTTAATATTTGTTTACTAGACATCTGTATTGGAAAAAAACTGATAGTAAGACAACTTTTTGAAGAGAGTCAATGTTTACTTTTCTCCTCCAGAAACACATTTGACGTAATAAACAATACAAGTGCCATTATAAAGGTCACAAACTATGTCAGTGATTTTATACAATGATATATTTACACTAATAAAGATGTTACGAGGCAAACAATTTTGAAAATAATGTAACGTTGCCGCTTAACCGTTCTCAGCTATTGTTCCCGATCTCTCCATATGTGAAAAGAATCGCGTTCCGTCAGATCACTTCCCGTCTCGATTACTGTGTATTTTCGAATTTCCTTTGACATTTAAAGTAAAGGCAACGCTGTTTCTCGTTGCATTGTGAATTGTTTTTCTCCAGTGATAGACAAGGTTGCTTCATTACGAGTATATGATGCCGTGCTGGAATCAAATTATTATGTTACTGCTGGACTTCAATTGCGGAGAGACGACACAATGGTTGTTTTCCGCTGTCTCAACCCTACGCAGTTGTCTTCAAGCTTGTTCAGTACGACAAGCACTTGGGGATGTGATTGTTTTATATGACAAGATTATAATAACATGGGCACTGATGTGATGAGTCAGAGAAATGGAAGAACCTCGGGAAAAACCTCGGGTTCCGCGCGGTTTTGTTTAAAGCATGTATCCATTTCCCGACGTCAAAAGAGTTTCATCCCAGATATTATTGTACGTTCGACAATTACTTGACCAAACTAGACTTCATAAAGTTGTTGAGAATAATTCGAATCTATTTTTATTGAATCACGTCAGTTTTCTTTTACAATGTGGACTGTAATGGCCTATTTTATAGGTATGTCTCATTTTTATCGTGCTTTTCAATCCCTAAAACACTACTGATAAATAGTTTATCAATTCTAAACTTCTTAAAATTTGTAATATATTGTTAAAACGTTAAATATTAAAACTTGGTTTATTAGCAATAGCTGAATATATATCATGAAACGTCAATTGCTCCAATCTCTGCATTTCTGTCAAAAAGAAATGAATCATTTTATTCCAAACTACAGTTCCTACCTTGCACCCCTATTTTCAATCTTGGCAAATCCGCAAATTCTAAAATCAGATTCCGTTCTCGCTTCCCTACAGACGATTTTCTACCACCATAGATATTTATACTCAAGTCTATGAACAAAAAATAAAAGATGAATGTATTCAAAGCCGTTTAAGACAAAATCCCAACAAAACAACATGCAAAAAATTACCATCAGGCGACGCTTACATTCAGCTGAAATATAAATAGCAAAAATTAGGACAAAAATTCGAACTGTTCTTATGGTGTACCGGCCCCACTACCTGAAAAGCATGATCTGCCAAATAGGAAAGAAATTTTAAAAAAATTAAACAACAAAATATTAATTGAAAAAAAATCGTCTTTGTCGATCGTTCTATTACCGCCTCACCTAGCAACATTTACGTTGTCAAGGAGTAAGGTCAATGCAGCACATTTCTTCCAGGTGTTACTTGTTCTATGGATTTTTTGTTGTTCTAGTGAACCTAAATATTTTACTTGACCAAAAAAACAGTAATGATTCCCTTATTCACGCTTAACTTTTCAAATACTGAGCGATAAGAGGGGGACACTCGTGCGAAAACGTCAACGAATCTATCATTTTCAATGAAGACATCTATCAAATATTTTGTTCTTGTAAATCAATTTCTTCTCACAATTTTCTATTAAAAGAATCACTATTGGACATACGAAATATTGAAATTACATTCACATAGACAAAGAACAGATAAAAATGAATTAGACAAAAGGTTATTGTACGAAGCAACCGCTTACCTTTCGATAATCAGCTTTGTTCTCCAAAACGTTCGTAACAATATAATATAATTTGAACTCCGGTAGGATTTATATTTCCCAGTTAACGCAGAACAGATCGGTGACACTTTTCAAACTTTTGTATTTGAGAAGAAATATTTTGAAAATAATTTGTTCCACTAGAAATTTAATTTAAAATCTCTCCATTTCGGCAATTGTTTAATTATTATTATTATTATTATTATTATTATTATTATTATTATTATTATTATTGTTATTTGCGCATCGGCCATTTCTGATCAGGCTAAACTTTCTCTTTCCATGCTTCGTATTCAATTCCCGGAGAGAGATTAACGTCACAATTTGAGCATCAGCTTTACGGCTATATCCCTTTCCCATTCGAGTTGAAGCTTTCAGACTTTGAAAAACACCCTTTAAAATTTAGGGGTACTTTACAAATCTTTCTGGCATTTCCAAAATTTTCTCAAAAGCGACCTCAATTTTTTTCTTTAAGTTTCTTGCAAAAATAGAGTAAAATATATTTGTAAAAGAGCCGTATGACCGATTTTCATGGTTAACTCTGAATTTTCGAAAATTGCAAAGGTGATTGATTTTGATTTTCTTTCTACAACTACAAAATTGAAGATCGATATTTTCTTCCATATAAAATTTGTTGCCCGTAATTAGTTCTTTCATTAAGGTCATGCACATTTTTTAAATATTTTAGTAGTTTTCGGGTAATAGAGCATGCAATATTTGCAATTTTAAAATATTATAAAAATATTTTCTCAAAAACGGCTCCAAATTTTTTCTTTAAACTTTTCAGACGGATAGTCTAATTGCACTCTTTAATATGACGTAAAGTTCAATTCGGGGTATTTTTTTTTTTCAAAAATTACGCAAATGTATTTTTTTAAAGATCTCTTAAGCCGTTAATAAGCTCACTTTTTTGTAAACACTATTGTATTTGTGGGATAAAATGTTTAAAATGACTTCTAAAGAAGTTTTTTGAAAACCAATATTTTCTGTGAAAGAGAGCTTCAAATATCGGATTTACAGTAGTGCTTATGCACCATTTTCTTAAAAACAGCTCCAAATTTTTTAAAGAAAATTGCCCTTTAGGATGAGGTTTTACCGTTCTTTAATATTTGTAAAAAAATATTGACGTTTTAATTTTTTTAAACGAAAAAAAAATTGAAAATTTGCTTTGGCCGGCGATAGATAGCAGCCGGCAAGAATATGTCGGTTAGAAATTCGGACTTGTCAAATACTCTTGCCAGGTGCCAATTATCGCCGTCCAAAGAACATTTTTTTCTTTTTCGGTTTCCTAATAGTAGAAAGGAAATATTATTTTAAGGATATAAAACCTCGTCCTAAATGGCAATTTTTTTTAAAAAAATTAGGTTTGTTTTAAAGAAAATTGCGTTTAAGCCCTACTGTGAATTCGAAATTTGAACTTCTTTAAACCGAAAACTATTTACTTTAAGAAAAATTTCATCCGAAGTCATGTGAAGCACTTCCAGTTACAAATGCAATAATGTTTACAAATTGCTGTAAATGTGCATATTCATGGTGTGAGAGATATTTCAAAACAACTACATTTGTTGTTTGAAATTTGGTTTGAAAAAACAAAACAGTCCCAAAATAAACATAAGGTCATATTAAAGAGTGCATTTAGCACTATATGTTCGAATATTTTGAAGAAAAAATTTGAAGTCGTTTTTGAGAAAATGGCGTTTGAGCGTTTCTGAAAATGCGGGTTTTCACAGAAAGGTTTGCAGAGAAAACTGAGTTTTCAAGAAACTTTTCTGACATTATTTAAAGTGCATGTATTCATAAATTAATTAATGTAAACAAACCGACGCTAATTTAAATTTTATCGACGTGAGAGACTAATTAAAAAAATACATTTTTGTAATTTTTGAACGAAAAAAAAGAATAGAGCAATATGGCATTTATGTCATCTTACAGAGACATCTATAGATGCTTTTAGCACAATCCCTACATAATAGTTAAAGCCGTTTTTGAAAAATCTTGTTTTTGTTATTTTTTAAAATTGCAAATATTGCACGCACAATTACAATAAGATGAAAGAAAAAAATTGGAACAGTTTTTGAGAAAATTTTGAAAATGTCATGTATAGTGCCCCCGAATATTGAAGAAAATTTTTCAAAATATCAAATCTTCGACTCAAGTCAGATCGGCAAGATTTTCTTCAACTCGGAAAAAATTCTACCTATGGTTTAGGCGCTAGTGATATTCACAGACGGACAGACGTTTTGCCGTCAATTCGTTTTTCGGTATCAAGGACCCACAAAACAGGGAATCTGCCTGCACCATGAGTTAGAGGATTCTTTCTTAATTTAGCAACTAGATTTAGCCACTGTCTCGCTATCAGGGCCCTGCAATGATCTTTTTCTACGAAATCCGCCGTGTTTTTTGCCGCAGCATTACATAAACTTTCCCTATATTACGTATATTACTCCGTATATACTTAGGTATACGGCAAAGTAAAAAATCATTTACCATGGGACACCAAAAAGTGTATTTCCGTGAAATCTCGAAATCGATTTTTCGCAGCATTACAACACTTTCTCTAGACTAGAAGAATACTTCGTACATATACGGAAAGTAAAAAAAAAAAGAAACGTAAACTAATGAGAAATTCAAATCTTACAGTCACACACAAGAAAGGTTGAACGACCACCACTGTAGCGAGCGAATGGTATCAAAAAATGGAAGACAACACACTAACAAGCATGCGGCTGGCCATGTTGACGCCTCGCTCGATCACGTTGACCGTCTGGCCGGCGCTGACGTAGACGACGGGCGCCAGGTGGAAGGACATGCGGATCTTTGCGTTGTACTCGGGCAGCAGGGAGGCCATTACGAAGAACGCCGTCGAGCCCATGGAGTGGCCGACCAAGTACAACTGCGCGCGGCCCGTCACGCCCAGGATGTAGTCGATGGTAGCCGGCATGTCGTAGACGCCGCTCTCGTGCCAGCTGAAAAACAACGCCACCACCAAAATCAACAATCTGCAAATCTACGTATTTAAAAATATCAATGTTTGTTTGTATTATGTTTGCTGCTGTAGCTTTCATCCACTTGCGATATAACCTTGTTAACTTACTGATGGCACTTGCGCGAAGAATATAGGCTTAGTACAATGTAAATGTGCGTTTGTCTCTCGCAAATGGTTGATGCAAAATGCGGAGGTTACAATGATGTAATGAGTCTATTCTGACTCATGCGTCCCTGAACAGACGCTCTACGCAACCTGCCGCATCTCAAGTATTTAGAGCGTCTTCGCGTCATGTTCTGACCCTGAGATTGTGAAATATCGGTCAAAATTACTACTTGAACGTTATCTCGGACAAATACATCAATTTTTTCCAAGACAGTGAAATAGCGAATGCATGCACAAACTTGCGGGATGACATTTTTACAATAGGATACTTCACAACAATATCCAAACCAGGACATAGAAAAAACCCATACTCGCGAGAAAATCTTTCATCTATTAACATTTTACAGAGCGTACCATAAAAGGTTATTAGCAATCACGGGACCAGTAACGTGTGAAGTGTTATACATTGCTGTAGCGAAGTATTGCGGGGTCCAATAGTTTACAATTAATATCGCAAAGCAATTACGAGGCTAATGAATTACACAGGCTATTTATATCATAACTTTTACGAAAACCTAGCAAACGTAGTACGAGTTGCAATATCCCAGCAAAAACTAGCTAAAACCCGACCTATACAAGATTCAGAAACAGATTCCCATTGCAATAATTTGTTTAATACTTAAAAACCAAGATTTTTGCCTCCGTGAGTTTCCCCTACAATTTGTAGATTAGTAAGTTAGTAAGTCTTTAGAAATAAGTATTTTAGTAAGTTAGCGTACAACTAATATGCTAGTTAACTAATATAATCGTGTAAGCACGACCCTGAAGTGTGGCTGTAAGAAAAAAATAATTCTGTTACACCCACAAACACACGCGCGCGCGCACGCACACACACACACTAACACACACATCCATCACGTCCACACACACACACACGTCCATCAGTTTGCAATAAGTACTCACGAAAGCTCTTTGTAAACGTAATAATCCCTTTCATTAGGATATGTGTCAAACTAATTTCTGTGCATAGACAAGACAGGAGTCTTACGAAGTATGTGCTTCTTTTTCGTGATCATTTATTTAACGTGGTGGTGGGGAGTTACTGTCTTTTTCTCGTGTAAGAATGGTTAGGTGATAATGGATTGACGTGGTGAGATATAAATGATTAACGATAGAATGATAGTTCAGAAAGGATACGTGGTGATGTGAGAACTCATTCCAGACACCATACCGAACTCTCCCGAAGCCTTTTTCTTCGCTATTTGCACAATGATATTGCCCTACGCAACTGAAGCCGGCAAGCTGTTTCATAAGAAAATTGATTAATTGATAAAACGATTGATTATTTTGTGATTTCAGGCGTGTCAACCGCCATGGTCATTAGCCCTGTAAGTGTAGTGTGTTTTTATCTCGAAACGTGGCGGTATTCTTCCCCCACTGACAGTTTTGGTTAATTTTACTCCACGTGTAATGCAACTATAATACATAAAAAATACGCTAAATAAAATAAAATACCTTTATTCGTGGCGATAAATTACATTTCACTGAAACATTGTGAATGCGAATTGAGTTTTTGGTATTCATGAAATTCTTTCCGATAGTTTCACCGATATTGAAGATGATGTTGATAACACTCCAAGAGCCGTGAAAATAAAAGATAGTGGGTCATTATACAAAAGTGTGAAAAGAAAATACCGTAAATTCCTGTTAGTCTCATGCCATGACGTTACGGTATGGGACTCTCGTCCAACTAATTGGGTGCTTCTCACGCAATTTTTCAGCAAGCGAATACCAGTTTCCACAAAAACGATTGTGTAAACAGGATGGAAACCCAAACGCTTACCTTAACTAGAAAGATAAAACAATATTAAAGAAATGAAATAATATTAAAATAAATTTTGATTGCCAGTAACTTTTTTAAATTGTTAGACAAGGATTTTTGTATTATGTTCTAAATTAAATAGGTCAATTGAATTATTACTAATATATCAAGAGACGAGATGGTGGCCAGTGAATCTCAGGATCTAAGAATATACGGCGTGCCAACAGAATGGATAACGCGAATTACATTCTAAAAAATATTATGTATAAAAAAAGAAGAAGAAGAAAGGCTTAATGACATCCCCTTGAAACTTCGATATTCTTGGAAAGAAAATTGTGTCTATAATTTTTTATGTGTTTCCCTACAAAACATTAGAGTATAATTCTTGGAGTAAACACGAGGGAATATTGCGTGCATTAAAAATAAATGTTTGAAACAATTGAAAGAGTTTTTAAAAAGTGTTTGTAGCTTTGTCAGTCCAATACTCCTCAGAATAGCAGCTTGGAAAAAGTAATAATTATTTAAATAAACGTAGTAACACTTCTATATTTAGAGAAGGAAAGAAGGCTGACTTGGATTGGAGCAGTAACCAAATATCAAAAAGCATACTTCTGAATCCAGCATTTTCTATATGAAGTTCTTGCAAGACAGAGAGGTAAATCTAAAATCCAAGAAGAACATGAGTGAACAACGATAGGAAACTAGACATCAAGTTTCAGAGGTCGATTCAATGTTGTTGAATGTATGACATTAGTGGACAGACGGTTTGGAGGTAATAGTAAAATGCACTTCTATGATATATACATTTAATAACGTCCCATCTTTGATTTCATTTCTTTGCATGTCGTTGTTCTAAACAGGTTCTACTTATTTTCTAATATAGTACATTTTACATCATTTTAACCCGAATATAATACGTCTAGTTACATTTAATATTTAAATTTAATGTCTTCCCATTATTGGACGCTCTACAGCCAATTTTGAGGCTTGGTCTGACCTCATTTCTTTTATAACCGGTCTCTTTTCTGAGGGCGTTGAGCTGGTGGTATTGCAAAAGGTGGACTAGAACAAACTCATCGTTCGACTCTAACGATTAAAATAGAGGCAAAAAACAGGAGAAAATCACATCGCAACCGCCACCAGTTGTTTTAAGATATCTGCGAGTTGATGGAAAACTGCAACAAGGAACGACAAGAGCTGTGACATTGGCCGATCCAACTACTTAAATTATGTTGAACACACTTCGTTTGAGGTTCTGGGTCCCTCAAATCCTCCACGTACGCGTCCTCGCCCAAGGTTTATCGGTTTGGAGTCAATCACAACGAGTAGTAAACAGTGAATATTTTAAATATAATAATACAATTATATTATAATATAGTTATAACAAAGTAATAAATAGTTATAATGTATCTATGTATGTGCTTGGCGCGACAGCCCGTGAACGGGCTCAGGCCTATCGGCGAAGTACCTGCCTCGCGGCCATGGGTTAAGGGGGTTCTCCACCTAGGAAGTGAATTTTCTCAGTGTCGCACAGCAACATACACTTGGACATTGCAAGGACAACGCAGACTAATTTGGCTCGACTGGGAATCGATCCCGGGGCTGCGTAGTGGTGGAAGCGAGCTTGCTGTCCAGCTAGTAGCGAGTCAAATAGTTACTATTATAATTCATTTTTTACTAAGCAGGTGGGACCGACATGTGACCGTTGGGGAGGGGAAAGCTTCCACATTTAATTCCATGACGATATTTTTATGATCCTTATCTGTATGAAGTAATGTAGTAATTTTCAAAACCTTCACCTTGATCACGTAATATCACATCCATACATTAGTCAAAAGATTTTTCTTTCCGATTGTGCTGGTTGGAGTGAGATCTTTAGCAGAATGCATAACACACTCAGAAATAATACAAGGTTACGTCGAAAATACACACGTCCAAAGAAATTGTTCCTAAGGCATAAATATTTCTGCTTCCGGTAGTCATTAGGAGACGTCCTATGTTCGAGTTTCGACAGAGCGCGGATGTCGATACGTGTTAAGTACGAGTATTTGGGTTGATTGATTAATTGATAAGTGGTGCTGAGTGCAAACTTTTACCCTTTTCATTAGTCCCGTAAGTGTATGGCATGTTTTTATCGCGAGAGGTGGCGGTCATCTTTTCCCGCTGGCTAGCGAGATCTGGCGCGTACGTACGTGTTATTGCGACCTACGCCTGCTTGGTCGACCTTGTCGCGATATTCTCCAACTAGGTATTTCCCACCAGCGGGGCACCGCTCGAGCCGGGACAAGCTCTAAGCTCCTACTGGCCTCCCGGTATGAGTGGTAGGTAGTGTTGTGCTTGTGGGTATAATTGTGTGTAAGTAAGGGGTGAGGATAGACCAAGGAACAGGAAGAACATATCGCGTTGATCGGATTGATTGTTAGTGATTCTAAGCGCATCAACGGCTAATGGTATTATTCCCATAAGTATAGTGCATGTTTTCCTCGGGAGGTGGCGGTGACCTTCCCTCCGGCGCCGACCTGTCGGCGAACGGGGTTTTCGCCAACCAGCGGGGCACAACCCCAGCCGGGACTAGGTCTAAGCTCCCGACCAGTGTCCCGGTATCGTAGTGCAGTGCATGTTAGTGTGTGTGTAAGGGGTGAGTATGGGACAAGAAAGAGGTAGCGCGTGGAGCGTGGCCCGTTTGTTAGGGTACTGCTCTGGCATTCGCATGGTGTTGATCGAAGAAACCTCGCAAAACTATCGATCAGAGCAGCCAGTCGCTAGAACTCTCCTTCGAACAGCTGCTAAATTTGACCTAGTTTTATAGATAATAGAGCTGTCGGTCAGAGGCATTGCAGTGATGTCCTTAGTCACTTTTGCCCGTGTAAATGTGTGGACCGGAGGATGTATGTTGCTGGATAAGTTCTCAACACAAGCTGATCAGATCGATCATTTCGAGGAATAGTGTTTTTAAGTAATCACTTATTTGTTATCTATATTTCACACATGTTTATGGTTTTTCAATGTGAATCGAAACATCTTGATTTACCCAAAGTTGTCCAAGATTCCAGGTATTTACATTACTAAATTCCAATGCGCGCAGAAATTGAAGGAAAACTAAGTAGATTCCGGCCATGTGAGATGAATCACTGAGTATTCGTCAGATACACAGAAACCCTGGGGAAAGAAAAGAAAGTGTTTCGAATTAGGCTAAAATGCAAATATTTGATTGTGTTTATTCCGCTATTCTACCACGTTAGTTTTCGTACTGAGTGTGTCCCTGCTTAACAGTTGATATTATACATTTATTATTATTATTATTATTATTATTATTATTATTATTATTATTATCTTGGTCGCGAATTGGCCGCCTAGGACCACGCGGACATACACCAGCACTTACCGAGGCCCATTTATCAGGTGGAAGATGAATGTTACTCCTTTTTGGGGAATCAGCTTTATCCTATTTTTTCCCCAGGGTTGCTAGTTCTAGGGGGCTAGGTATATAGAATGATGATGATGATGATGATGATAATGATGATGATGATGAGATATGAATGGACGACACAAACCTACAGACACATAAACACTCAGATGCCCGAGGCGGAACTCCCCCATACACATCTGGCCCATCCCTCCTCATCCAGATAATCTCCTGAAATATTATAAATACGCGGGTGTTTGATAAGGAAGTAGGTTGCAGGAGCACATAACGTAAGAGAAGCTCTCCGCGCAGCCAACCTGAAGTCCCAGTAGGCGGAGCTGTTCGTGCGGAGGTAGGTGTGCGCCTTGCTGTAGATGTTCCCGCGCGAGTTGGCCATCCACACGTCGAAGCCGGCGTCAACCAGCACGAAAGCTGCAACATAAGAATATTCGTTAGCTGGCGAAATGTACTTTATTTGGGCATTTGATTTTGGGCAAGTGGTGAGCTCTTAACGTGAGTTTAGGCTATTAAGTCAATACAACGCCTTCTCTGTAAATGTCTAGACCAGGGGTGTTCAACAGGCGGCCCGCGAAGCCATTTGTTGCGGTCCGCTGAAGGTTATTTAGTCAAAGGGTACGTTCCTTGTATCTACGTCGAGCCAAAACATTGTGCACCTAGCGCACGTGTCCTGCCGAAATCAACACCTCTTTAATGTAAAAATAGGTTAGGTATAGATATAAAGATTTTTTTCTAGTACATTCCTTAATTCAAAATCATTTAAAGTATTTCATTGCGTTATGCTTGACGTTATGTTTACGGCCTGAATGGTTCCATTCGAATGGTTCCATCCCCTCCCCACCCTATCCGTTTCAGAGGTTCCGGGCAAACTGCCGATATCAAGGTCGTGGGGAAGTCAGGTGTGAATCACCCGACTTGTGAAAATACGACACGCAACAATATTAAAGGTTCTAGTTGTGGCCCTTAATACCTGTAAGTTGGACACCCCTTGTGTAGACTACAGACGCATGGTGTAAGCCCAGAGGCTCTCTCCGTTACATTGAAGCTGCGTATGGTGTGGTGTCTCACTTGGTGAGGGGAACACAACTTGAAGGGGAAACGTGCGTCACAAGACGAATACGCTCCAATTGTTCTTTGCACACGAAGATCAGAGATCAATATCGACAGACTGACAGACAGATGTTTTGCCTTCATTCGATTTTTGGTACGATGGACCCACAAAACATGGATTCTGGCTACATCACGCGATAAAGGATTTTTTTTAATTTAGAAACTGGATTTATCCACTTTTTCGTTACAAGGAACTTTAATATTGTTTCTGCCGAAAATTCGCGGTTTTTTGCGCAGTATTACATAACTTTCCCTCTACTCCGTAAGGAGAAAGTAAAAATTATGTAACTCTACTGGAAAAGCGGCGAATTTTAGGCAGAAAAAACTATTTTGCTCAAAAACATATAGTAACAAAATATATTTAAAAACTCAATTTTTCCACTATTTTCCCTTTTTTGAGAGCTGTTGGACTGAACTACAAGTTTCCATTCTTTATTTTTTACTCGCCTAGTTTAACTATGTGACTGCCTCAATTTTATCTACCCTAGCATTTTTAACTTGATATCCAGTAGCTTTTTGAGCTTTCACGAGACATCTACAGTGGAAATCAATATATGGCATTTTCTTATCCTTAATGACTTCACTAATGACGTTGTTTAACGGTATCTTTTACTACTGAATATGTAAAGAAAACTAATATGGCGGAAAAGGCCATTTACGCAATGCATTCTGCATTCTTCCTCTTTTCTCTAATAATATTTCACACTCACACACACACACACACACACACACACACACCTGCTAGATGCATCGCGCGTGCTTAGCATGCTTCGTCCCAAAACTGATATTAAATTATTAGACATTTAGTAACAACAATTTATACTGTTAGGCTTCGGTTAAGGATTCTCGTATCTCATATTGTAATAAGACGTCTTATGTTACTTATCGTCATTTCTTACATCATGTATATAATTTATATTGGAAATTACCCTTTTCTCCCTAAAGTACTGAATCGTTCAAGAAAAGTATTTGGTATCATCTGAAAGGTATTTGTATGGACTCCGGTCAACGATTGAAATTTTGTTTGCAGATCACACATTCTTAATAATGAAATATTTAAGTTACGAAGTGCGTTGCAATCTTAGTTGAGGAGGTGTTTGAATACTTTGGCGCTACGACTATTCGTGATTGTGGATTTCTCTCTTTCGCTATTTTATGTATATAGAATCATTTAAATTATTCGTTGCACTCACGCAAGGATGCTTTAAGTAAATCCCAAAGTAAAAGGGCCCGATAGTAAGGAAACTGAAAATGCGCCTGCAAAGGGGCACAATATGATCACAAAATTATTTGGCGAATGCTAGTAAGCCCAAAATACTTGGTTTAATCCTCAATGGTTTTTTCAAAAATGGAATTATTAAAATTCCAACAATTCATTGTCGTTGTACCTGCGCAACGTACGATATTTTACCGGTTCCGCTAGTTTATTATTTTTTCCCCTTATTTTAGGTTTCAACAGCTACTACTCATAGCGATCACTGTAACATTTGGGATAACGGTACACAGACACACAAACATCCATTCCCCGGGTGGGATTCGAACCCACGACCCTTAGGCACGAGACCGCTATGGCTCTCAGCAATAGGGACCTCGACTATTGATTGCGCCGATTTTTGTAATTGTTATTGTTTTGACTTACCCCCGCTCACCTGCGGCCCCAGCAGCAAGAAGACGTCGGAGCAGCCCAGCATGCCGTGCCACAGCAGCACTGGAGGCGCGCCGGCGTTGGGGCGCCCGCGTCGACTGCGCATGCGCACCACCCCCAGCACGTAGCCGTCGGCCGTGCGCACGCGGTGCTCCTCCGCCCCGTAGCCGTGCAGCTCCGCCAGCGCCGTCGGCCCGCTCGCGTTCGCCTGCGCACCACGCGCGCCTTAGGCGAGCGCCACACGAGCGTCGAATGACGGACGTTGAACATAAAGGAATGAAAACATGGAGTTCTATTAATGAGACACTGACGTCGCAGGTTGTTTTCTAACCCCCGTTATCGTTGAGTCTTTAGGTTAACACGGGAGTCAAATCACAGACGTTAACACTTAGACTGTCATGTGCATCATATATGATGCAAAGTGGGTTTTTGTGACTGGCCGCGTGAATTACATACGATCATATTCAGAGCTGAGGATTTTTGCTTGTGAATAATATATAATCACAGTTCCATTGAAACCCAGTGGGTGGATAATTCTGTTGGCCAAGTGGAAATGTTTTTTTTTGTCTTTGGCTACGGGTTGGCATCCCTGATTCGCCGCAAATATTTTTTTTCTAAGAGCATCATCGCCCAGAGTCTGGACACATAATTGGATGGCCTTGGTCGTTTAATAGAGCTGCAAAAAATATGGCACCCCTCTGAGAAAATCAGTGAAATAGTACAGAAAATTTGCAGTTGAGATATTTTGCAATACTGTAGTTGTAAATTCTCATAGTTTGGGAAAATTGTAAATAAGAAAATGAGTATAACGGCTTTTCGTGAGTCATTAGTGATGTTGTTGTTGAAGGTGAACAGAATTGCTACATATACTGATGCTGCAAATAGTAACCATGTGCTGGTGGAAACTGAAGTGAGGCGTCGTTGCAATACTTGCTACCAGAAGCTCTCTAAAATGAACGGATGTTCTTTCGCTTTGAAGAACAGTAAACAGGTGTTTTTTGAAATTTAAGGGATATCCATACATGTATACACTTCATGTTCATGACTTTTTTTTTTATAAATCACAAATCAGTGGCAATGTGAATTGTTTCTCGAAAGAATTCATTTCAGTTTTGTGAAACAAATATAATTTACATGTGAATGTCATTTATAAGGTATAATTCCCTCTTCCTGTGCTTCCCTAAAGCTGTGCATCAGAATCGATGCACATGGCCACATCAAGTCCATATTTTCTTTTTGCGCATTAAGTTGGTCGTGTGCAACATAACACGCATTGTTGTAGCAAAAATTGATTTTTACCGTTAAATTAAGTTTTATTAATAATTTAATTTTGAGTGAAATTAAAAAGGAGAGTGGTCTTGGCCAGAATCAAAAGTCTCCGAAACATCTTGCAGTGTAGAGCGCCCGCCGAAGTGCAGCAGGGACACACATGCACACTGGCGCTGTGCACTGACGTCCGACGCGTAGTAAACAATATACGTTAGCCGCGAGAATGCGTATGTGTTTGTCGGACCTAGTAGCTTCTTAGGCTTCCAAAGCATTCAGATCACACTGAGAACACACGGATTACCTCTTGACAAATGAAAGCTCAGCAAATAGCTGCGAATTTTTATTTCCAACTGATCGAGGACGCGACACTGACCTGCAGCGGAGTTGAATGAAATGGGATATTGAGGTTACGTAGAGCGGGGATTTACCAAGTTACGTTTAGTCATTATTGAGTTATTTTTAGTTGATTATTTTAAGTTTAATTATTTGATATACAAATTAATACTTAGAATTAAAGTTCCCCCCAAAAAATAATGTCTATGTATTTTGTTAAAGGACAGTGAAGTTGTCTGTTTTTAGATAAAATATTAGTTGTATTTTTCGGAAGTTGTTAGTAGCTTTTGCATTTTTTAATTCACGTGTTTTTCTATTCACTATTAGTTCGTTCAGTATTTATAATTCATAGCAGCATACGCAGACACAACAGACATGACAATTAAAGGGTGAAAAAAACAGCGTAGCTAGAAGTACATTGGTTTCAGCAACTGTTACTTAAAATGCTCTTTTTTTGCCAACACACAGGTTCATATCATCATTTCACTTTCCGTTGACGTTTGCGAAGCGTTCATGCAAAAACAAACAGGTCCATCGAAAAAAGTTGAGTTGGCATTGGAGTAATACTAATGACCGTCAGCTGCATCTTCTGTCGTAATTTGGAGGATTAAAAACAAATATACCTTTAATAATTTTACCATTAAATATGCAAGGTTAAGAACAAATCCAATATGTCCACCGCTTTGTTGCAAGCAATAAAGAAAATGTCTGTATAACCAATAAGATTTCACGATTCACGATCACGTGACTGCTCATGCCGCCTGGTTCATTCTCTCTGTGAAGTCTTCACAAAATCATCCTATTTTATTTATTAGAAGATTGGAATCTCAAGAACACAAAACTTTGAGTGGTATATGAACGTACAGAAAATCAGAAATGTGAAGCAAATTATTATTCAGAAAACAATGAAAGGCAAGAAGATAAACGTGGCTGGAACATATAGATTTTCATTTCTTTGTAGTTCTGTGTAATTTCTTCAGAGACCAAAAATTGTTACATTAGCTACACAAAATTCTGTTCAAAAAACACGCCATTGTTTCTCATAAAGTGGCACGCATATGGCTCAAGTGCAACAAATTAAATACTGTTGAATAGCACAACAAAAACTTAAATATTTTTGCACAAAAGTCTTCACGAATACTGCAAAAACATAGAATTGAATACAAAAACACAGAACTTAACGTATTTACATAACAAGAATATCAAACTAGTGGTGCTCCAATAGCACATACCTTATCGCATTATTTCTAAAATTTTTACTTTCAAAATATCAAAAAGCTGAAATGAAACCTGTGCCATTTTAAGCGTTGACCCAAGGTTTTTTAATGAAGCCGTTTTTGAGATTTTAAAAATAAATTGCATTAAAGTGAAGCAGAATTTACATGAATACTACAGCTCTTTTCAAAACATTATACTAATTGTTCTAAAAATGTGTAAAGATATAATTTTTTGAAACAAATTTTATTTCAGAAAAAAACTTGTGTAATCATTAATATATCCTTCAATTGTTTTTTTTTAAATTATCCACAACAAAACAACAAACAAAAAAACAGTTCGTTTACCTAAAATGAAAGTAGCACAATTTTTAACCGTACGATGGAAAATTCAAAGGAAAAATTGGAGCTAGTTTTGTGAAAATAATTGGTTAGAAATTGCCCGTAATTGCTCAAATTTCTTACATTTTAGGCAAAGTGACAAGGAACTTATTCATATGAAAAATTGAACCCAATGAATCTGTAAAAACATTTGTGAATACAGACAGATTTCATTAAAAAGAGTCTATCATCAAGATTGCAGTTGTAAGAAAGCGTCAAAATGTGAACTGGAATTTTCGAAAAATCAGATGTTTCTACAAAATTACATTTGCACTATTTTAAGCGTTTTTAAGATATCTGAGAATAAAGCTTAATCGAAAACTTCGGAGCTATGTTTGAGAATATTGTGAAAATATTGTTGAGGTTTCCGAATTCCTAAATTTAATCAAAAACTTGGGAGCCTCTTTCGAGAAAATTGTGAAAATGTTGTTGAACCTTCATGTAAAGAATTAAACAAACACAATATACCGTTTAATCTCACAGGGTCCTGAGTCCTTCCAGATCCATCCTGGAATATCAGTTGTGCAGAAAAAGACTTTTGACGTCAATTAATTTTTCGGTATCAAGGACCCCCAAAACTGGAACTCTCACTACATATCGTAATAGAGGAAGTATTTTAATACGTTTAATAACATTTATCAATTGTTTGTAAACATGACCTCATAATACGTCTTTTTCTGTAGAAAAATAGCTGATTTCATTCGCAATATTACAGTTTTTTTCTTTTTACGTGAATACGTTGTAAGGCGAGAAATTAAAAAGAAGCTATTTCTAAAAATACGAGTAACAACTGAATAGCAAATATTTAGTGTCGAGCTTTGATGTCTCGTAACACCAGCTGTCATAAGCAGCGACACTCTAAGTGTGAGAATTCACGGATTCAATGCACGCAATATAAAAGTAGGCAGAGTATGACAAACGAATATTTGTAGTTTCAGTGAAAATCAAAACTGTTTAATTGTTTTTGGAATTTTTTTACCCGTGCTCCTTTCCTTAGATATCTATCGATCTGGGAATAGATATCTAAAGAAACCATTGTTGACCATCTCATGACCGAAGGCTTAATAGTTATCTTTCCATTTCTGCGCGAATTGCAAATTAGCAATATAGATTGTTCCATGCAATAATAACCCTGACCGGTTATCAAATCCGGGTCTCCTGGTTTAAGACCAGGTGTTTTGACCTCTATACTATTTTGACGACCAATGCCGTCTACACCGACCATACGACTAACAATTTCCCATAGTTTGACTCAGGTCTGAACCCCGACATCCGGCAGTGGATAGCTCGCTCTTTCTCCGCCACACCACAGGTCATCCTCACACTTGCACTCGACAAAATTTAAATCCCGCACTCAGTACGCCGCCTGAATGTGGGTGTTAGATGTTCCCTCTTCTCCACACACCGCCCTCACACTGCACCGCAACACGATCTCCTCTGCCGACGTAATCCGCATCATCGTAACGTCACATGCATCATCAGTTGGCGTGGTGTCGAAAAATTCCGTTGACGACCGCATATTGCAAACATTCACCAAGAGCGAAGGTACAGTCCACTACGTGGACGCGTTCTGGTCACCCCAGTCCAACTACGGTAGAATAGACCGGATGAGGTTTTCTCAAAGATAACATTACAGCTGACCTTGCTGCGACTCTGAGTGGAAGGTCTTAGGATTCGACTCCCGGCGGTGGCGTATCGACACTAGCCACAGCTAGGTCGAATTTAGGCGCTGTCTACAGGAGAATTCTAGCAAAGGCTGCTCTATGGGTGGTTTTTCGAGGTTTCTCCGATGGTACGTATGCGGAATATATATACTATTTAAGAATGGATAGACCTTGCTGAAAACACTGTTTACTATAATAATAATAATAATAAAAAACTTTAATACATACTTCAGCAAATATTGAAAAGGGCAAGCACAATATCACATCAAAGATTTACAAGTAGTACTAACTGAAACGACAGTTTCAATAATTTTACTCGATTTCCACTACTGTCACCTTGTTGGTTTAATTTGAATTTATTATATTATTGAGCAAATTGTATTATTTAGTATAGTACATTATAATTTATGTTGCAGGGTTTAGGCCAGATTGCGTTATTACAACATGAATATCCGTCGTTCCCTTACTTTTCGTAAATATGCATTGGGCTGTAAAGAGTTTCATTTTTCTTCGTAATTCCTTAATGCTATTAGGTCGTCTAGTAATTTGGCCCACCCGGACGGCCCTGAGAGGAACTACATTCTCTGACCTCAAGGGGCGGGCCCCCGGCCGTGCAATAAACCCTGAAGATTAGACATTGTAGAATTGTCAATGAACAATCCAATTAAAAAGTATCCATTTTGTCTGAAAATGCAACTATTATATTGTTTTATTCCATCTATTATTTTAGTCCTTGTTCCGGCTGGATTCGCATACTCTGCGAAGTGCTGTCGAGAAAGCTAACGTAATGCTCCTGCAAGTCTGTGGAAGAGGCCGGCTACTATTAAATATTTATTATTTACGTGTCGAGGTATGGAACATCAACGTTTTTCATCTTTTTGGAGTATATAATTCACTGTGTTAAATTGAGTGTGTATTATGGTAACGCAATATTTGCAGAGTTCTTTCTTGTTATAATATTTAATTTATTGCAGTGTTATTCGAGGCTTAAGAATATTTTATTTGTTTTACTGAGCAGAGTGTATACTTTTAGGATAGCATATTTTTTGTTAAACAATTCTCTGTGGTTTTGTTCAGCAGCACTTGCTGTTGCAGGCATTTGCTGTTGCAAACGATAATTAGACTACGATATTTTAATCACAAGAAACCTGAGAGGTTTCGCTGAAAAACGCCTCTGTATGATTTGCCATTCGTGTGAAATCAATATGTCGTCACTGAACATCAGACCTTCTTCCGAAATGTCATTCATCGCTGATACAATAGTTAACTTGCCCTGCGAATTTAGACAGTTCTTCTATGTACAGTGGCGCTCAAAATTAAACGTATACCTTTACTCTACACCTTTAATGATACCAAATTCTTGTCATATGAATTCTTCTCAAATGAAATAAAATATGTAATTTTGATATCTAAGATTTCCTGGTAGGTTTTGTGCAATTTAAAAGTATAAAATTGCTTAATTAGGTGTAAAATTAAATATTTTGTGTGATACCTACAAATAAGTGTTGTGCAGAAGTGAACGTATACCATCACAAGCGCGCTTTGAAACGTACCCGTTGGTATATTTTCTTGGGTACAAAGTTGTAATAAACAAATTAGTTGATGGTTAAATTTGCGGAGAGCGTCATCGAACTCAAAATGGCCCCTGAAAGGAAAATGATGATGGAAGAACAAAGACTTATTGTGAATTTTTCCTTGAAGGGAAGATCACTACGAGGTATTGCACTGACAATGGTAAGGCCTTATTCAACTATTTAAAGAATGGTAGACCAATGCAAGTACGATGGCGGATTACTTAATAAAATAGGCTGAGGTCAAAATCCAATGCTCAATGAACGAGATATTGTCAATAACATTAGTAGGAATCCTCGCCAAAGTGTCGTTCAAACGACTCCGTGGGTAGTTTCAACAACAGTGAGAACTGTATTCTCAGAACTGTCCAAAAGGCACTACGAGATGCAGGTCACAACGTGCGAGAAGCGAAGAAGCCTTGGATTACTACACAATACACTGCGGTTCTGCTCAATATATTGCAGTTCGCGAAATATTATAAAAACTAGCCTTCGGAGTACTGGCAAACAGTGATTATCCCCAATGAATGGGACTTCAAGATATTTGAATCAGATGTGCGACAGTACGTGTGGAGGAAGGTAAACGCAACATTAGAAGATAAAAATGTGCGTGCAACTGTAAAGCACGACAGGACTTCAGTAATGGTATGATGCTGTATGTCTGCATCAGGTGCCCGGAAATTCCATTTTATTGATTTCACAGTACATATTCTGTACAAAGTAAATCAAGATTTTACCTATTTGATTTTCGTACATTGCGTAATGGCGGATGCCTGCCCATCTACTTCACCTTGTTTACAATCCATGTGACTTGTCTGTAAATGACGAACTGCTCTAATCATCAAGAGCTAGCAACATGAGCAGAGAGACTTGCAGAACACAAATTTTGCGACAACTGGTGGAACTAAGGAAATAACATCAAATACAATAGATTATCAGTGAGTGAAGTATACGTTTTCTAACACTTAGACGAAATTGTCACAAATGTTGACAATTAAGATCTGTGATGTGTACAATGATTTAAAACCTTAAATTCTTATGAAATGTGTATTGAGAATTTTGAATGTTTGATGAACTTTTAGTGATGCATGGATGTAGAAAACTTACAATACATAGACGAGAAAAACGTAATTTTATCGCTGTCCAATTGCACTCATGACAACATCAAGAGACCGGAAATCAAAGGTAGAAACGACGAGTTGGAAAGCGAACGCGCTGATGTGTAGGTAGTGCCACACTTTCATATATAGCACCCTCACAACGAAGTCAGACCTTTCAACGGAAAAAAACTGTGCAAAAACCATGCTTGATATATATGAGAATTCAAATAAAAAAAACAAGGGCAACTGAGGGTAAATACGGCCTGAAAACAAGCGAAGGGGATGATCTGGTGGCATAGACAAGGAGACGAGACGAATTCGTACCATAAACTTTCTAATTCGGCCAAGGCCCTTAGTCTATGAAAACATTTTCAATGTCCAACGTCCGTCATAACTCAGCAACCTAGGAGAAAATAGCTGATTGTGTAACATAAAACGGTGGGTCAATGACACAAATGTAGTAGAGAATTCACAGAAATAATGTGTAACACAACTACTGCGACAGTTTTTATCACAACTTCGGGTTCAACACGCAAATAAGTAATTATTCTGGTTGTAAGCAAACACGTATGTCATTTTTACTATCGTGATAAAATAGAAAATATGTTATTACTGACGATCTTGGCTTCGAAACTTTCCTCCAAGTTACGTCTCACGGTTTTTGACACATTCTGAGAAACATAACAAAACAATATTTCATACTTTGTTCAACGATAATGTATGTATTTAAAAAATACAGAATTAAGAAGATTCTTATAGCAACCAATAAAGTATCTTTTTTTAGAAAATTTCAAAAAATTGTACATGACCTTATTTCAAAATAATTTAAGCAACACATTTCATTAGGTAACTAGTGGTGATAAACCAGCCCGTTCTTTCTTGCCATTAGTAATGGTTATGTAGTACTATTTATACCATAATTTCTCTCAGAATTATTTTTTGTAAAACTCGTTTGAAATCTTAGAACATTTGATGCGAAAAACAAGAACAAAGCTAACAAGTAATATAATTAAACGTTAATAAACAATACAACACTGATAGCGTTGGCAAACAAATTGATCGAAAAATATATAATAGAAATTATTAACCACTATGGTATTGTAATAGTCTACAAATACATGAAAGAATTCGTTTTTATTGCCGCGAACGAAAAGTAATCGTCATTATTGCCTTTTGTGCGGCGTTAGAACAATGGGTAACAACAACCAACAATAACCGCTCATCTATTTGTTTTTACATTTAACACAATTGAAGAACGCTAATTAAAATAAAAAATATAACGTAATTATAATTAATAATAATAATAATAATATTTTTTTTATTTTTTTTATTTATAACAAAAAATTTACAATCTATTTATAATAATAATAAACACCAATTCTAACTTACGTAACGTAAATTGAGAGCGGACGACTGAAGACTAGCAATCTGTATTTCATATTTATTTCAAATAATTTCTAAAAGAATAATTTGTAAACGTAACCCTAAAGCTCTAATGTAAGAAACTAATAAAGAAATGTGAATTAACACATTCTAACTTGTGTAGTATCCACATTCCTCAAAACACCTTTAATTACAATTAAGAAGCGCATGATTTTCAGAGGAGCGAATAAATTTGACACTCAATTACTCCAAAAATACTCATATTTTTGATAAATTCAACATGACTTTATTTGAAATCTGTTATTGATAAACACATTTTGTTAAGAAAAAAATCTTCAGAATTGTAGTTGCAGGAAGGCGCAGAAATTTTTTTCAGTTGTCGACAATATTTAATATTTTTATTGTAGGAAGACCGAAACAAATTTTTAATTTTTGAATTTTCGAAAAGTTAAAGCTTTTAACAAACATAAGACCTGCGCCTTTCTCTGAAACGTTCTTCAGACTATCCAACAACAAAATTTAATCAAAAACTATAGCAATGAAAATGTTCCAGTTGCTTCATGTGAAATACCCCTCAAAATTAAATTATCAATTTCATATTCAAGGGGCCGCGACATCAACCAGATCGATCAAGGGATATCAATTTTGGAGAAATTCGGCTAAATGGATAAGTCGCTGGCGTTGTTCACAGATAGACGGACAGACCGATTTTTGCCATGTTTGCCACGTTTGCCCGAGAACTTTTTTTCTAAATTCAACAACCGCATTTGTCCACTTTTTTGTTATCACGGTCTCGTAATTAGAGTTTTCTGACGAAAATTTGCCGTCTTTTCG
Source organism: Gryllus bimaculatus (assembly GCA_017312745.1). Lineage (NCBI taxonomy): Eukaryota > Metazoa > Arthropoda > Insecta > Orthoptera > Gryllidae > Gryllus > Gryllus bimaculatus. The sequence continues at coordinate 6,907,917 of BOPP01000025.1, forward strand.
TTCAGCATTACATAACTTTATCTTCTTTAGAATTCCCCTTTTAAACACGAGAAATTAAAAAAAACTCTGTTGTAATTTTTGCAATTTTCGAAAAATATGGATTTTCACCGAACACGAGACCTTCTTAAACGTTTACACCATTAAATAACAAAATTTAATAACGAATCTTTTTTTAATTTGGAAAAAATACGATGGGCTTTATATAAAGTACTTCTCAAAATTGAAATATCGGTTTCAAATTCAAGGGGATGCGATATCAGGGAGTTCGATTGGGAATATCAACTTTGGAGAAAATCGTCTGAACGGTTTAGCCATTAGTTTTGTTCACATATGGATAGACCAAATAGCTTGAATACACTACATAGAGTGGATGAAGCGCGTTCAATTTTGAAGCAAATTAAAGCCATGTTTTTTGCAGTCAAAGCAGCGCCCTCTGGGAAACAAAGTATTCTAGCATTACTTTTGGCGCTGGTTACGGACGGTTACACCAGGTTACACCGCCACTCGTAGGTTTTGACTTCAAAAAACATGGCGGCCACTAGTTCGGCGAGCCTCCACCAAGAACGCTGAAAGTATAGAGGCAGCCACTCTATGAAGTAAATTGTAGCTCGT
>BOPP01000025.1:6908553-6972478 GCA_017312745.1 Gryllus bimaculatus
ATCTGGTGGCATAGAAAGGAGAGACGGAGACGAGCATTCGTAAACCGATAAACTTTCTAATTGCGGGGCCAAGGCCCTTAGTCTATGAAAACATTCTCAGAACGAATCCAAAATCGCTCACGTCATAACTCAGCAACCTACGGAGAAAATAAGCTTGGATTGTGTAAATAAAACGGTGGGGTAATGGACACAAATGTAGTAGAGGAATTCACAGGGAAATTAATGTGTAACACCAACTACTGCGACAGTTTTTATCAGCAACTTCGGGTTCAACACGACCAAATAAGTAATTTTCTGGTTGTAAAGCAAAACAGCGTATGTCATTTTTTACTATGCGTCGATAAAATAGAAAATTATGTTTATACTTGACGATCTTGGCTTCGAAACTTTCCTCCACGTAAACGCGGGTCACGAGTGTTTTGACACATTCTGAGAAAACCATAAAAAAACAATATTTCATACTTTGTTCAATCGATAATGTATGTATTTAAAAAATACAGAATTAAGAAGATTCTTATAGCAACCATAAGTATCTTTTTTTGAAAATTTCAAAAAAATTGTACATGGCCTTATTTCAATCATTTAAGGCAACACACTTCTCATTAGGTAACTAGTGGTGATAAACCAGCCCGTTCTTTCTTGCATTAGTAATGGTTATGTAGTACTATTGTATACGCATAATTTCTCTCAGAGACTTATTTTTTGTAAAACTCGTTTGGAAATCTTAGGAACATTTGATGCGGAAAAACAAGAACAAAGCTAACAAGTAATATATTAACGTTAATAAACAATACAACTGATAGCGTTTGGCAAACTAATTGATCGAAAAATATTAAGATGAAATTATTACACTATGGGTATTGTATAGTCAGCAAATAATTGAAGAATTCGTCTTTATTGCCGCGAACGAAAAAGTAATCTTATTGCCTTTTCTGTGCGGCGTTAGAACAATGGGGGAACAACAACCAAACAATAACCGCTCGTCATTTGCATTTTTTACATTTAACACAATGAAACGCTCAATTAAAATAAAAAATATAACGAATTATAATTAATAATAATAATAATAATATTTTTTTTATTTTTTTTATTTATATAACAAAAATTTACAATCTATTTATAATAATAATAACACCAATTCTTAACTTAACGTAACGTAAATTGAGAGCGGACGACTGAAGACTAGCAATCTGTATTTCATATTTATTTCAAATAATTTCTAAAAAATTTGTAAACGTAACCCTAAAGCTTAATGGTTAAGAAGAACGAATAAAGATGTGAATTAACACATTCTAACTTTGATGTAGATCCCATTCTCAAAACACCTTAATTTAACAATTAAGAAGCGTATTGATTTCAGAGAGCGAATTAAATTTGATTATTACTCCAAAAATACTCATATTTTGATAAGTCAACATGACTTTATTTGAAATCTGTTATTGATGAACAATATTTTGTAGAAAAAATTCTCAGAATTGTAGTTGCGAGGAAGCGCCGAATGTTTTCAGTTGTCGACAAATTTAATATTTGTATTGTAGGAAGAACCGAAACAAATTTTTAATTTTGAATTTCGAAAAGTTTAAGGCTTTTAACAAACATAAAGACCTGCGCCTTTCTCGAAAGCGTTCTTCAGGACTCTTCAACAACAAAATTATATAGAGGTGTTTTGTTAACCGATGCTTGATATTTGAATTTGTCATACTTTGTGGCCTTGTGCTTCTATAGCTCTTTAAGTTCATTTCGTTCTGCTTTGGTGCATCATTTTTTACACACGAAGGCTCTTTCTGTGTTTTAACTGATGATTATAATGACAAATTTTTCAAGATTTAGATGTTTAACAAGCTTTTGATAAACATCGTGTTTGAGGTAGATGTTTGACAATTGTGAATTATAATTTTTCGGCTTCACTTTTGATAGGTTTTCATAGTTTATATGAGAAGTCTTCATCTTTATGACGTTCTTTAATCGATCTGATCTATCAGATATACTCTAACGCCTGGTATGAAAATAGGCAGGCGTTCGATATTTGTCTTGTTCTTTGTATACTGCCCTTGTTGTTCGTTATTATTATTAATCAGATTTCGCAGGTTGCTTCTAAATTTCACTCACAAGAGGAGATGTTCATACCTGTTTTTTGATGATACGGCCGTCATGTTCGCTGTTGTCGTCTTAGAGGTCCATACAGAGTTGTCATCTTGCGTCTTTTTTTGACGACAAGCGGATTGTTTGCCATGTAGCTGCTCAGGTTTGAAGCGCATTTCCTGCCGTTAAGATGCTTGGCCTGTTAGTTGCTGTAGCTCTAACACGGTAGCTGGATTGTTTTTTCGCGCCAAGATATTGCTGTATTGAAATTTAAATGTTGTTCTGTTGTCACTAATTGTTGTAGAGTGTTGTTTTTAATTGTCCGATGTTCTTGCAATAACACTGCTGCTGTTGCTGAAAGGTCTGTGTTAGTCGTTGTATTCTAAAGTCGATCCTTTCGGAACTGTTGTTAGGAAATGCTTCACTGTTTTCTTGCTTATGTAGAATTTCTGCTGACTGTGTGATTAGTCCCCGAAGGGGACTAGTCGTTAAATGTATTCCTTCACTATATATGGGCGCGTATTGATTTGCAGTAGTTTTATAGACCACTGTTCACAAGAGAATTGAGGTTATCTTGTTCAGCAAATAACAGCGGTCACCAACTTTTTCACTAGTAAATTTGAAACGATCCTTAGAATGTTGGGAAAAATGTTGTCAATACCAGACAGAACAAAGATGACTAGTCTTTCAATAGTCACGCTTTACTTAAATCACCGAATTAACTATAATATGAGGAGCCGAGCGTGAACCTTCCAACACCTCAAGGCCTCCTTATAATCTGAAGCAAATTAAAGCCATGTTTTTGGCAGTCAAAGCAGCGCCCTCTGGGAAATTCTAGCATTACTTTTGGCGCTGGTTACGGACGGTTACACTAGGTTACACCGCCACTCGTAGATTTTGACTTCAAAAAACATGGCGGCCATTAGTTCGGCGAGCCTCCACCAAGAGCGCTGAAAGTATAGAGGCAGCCACTCTATGAAGTAAATTGTAGCTCGTTGCAATAGGCACACAGACAGACAGACGTTTTGCCGTCAATCGATTTTTTACGCTATTAAGGACCACAAAACATGAATTCTGACTACACCACGTTTTAGATGATTTTTTTGGAAATTTAGAAACGGTATTTATCCACTTTTGCGTTGCAAGGTGTCACATATAGCTTTCACTGCGATAAAAAAAATCTGTTAGACATGCGTCACATTTTTTGTTTACAACGAAATCGTCGTACGTTGTGGCCTTTCTCCCCTTCAAAATGTTGATTTTTTTCGGGATTTCTTGTCTTGTGTGTATGTGCTTGGCCTTCCCCCAGATACGCAATGGACTCACGTTCAGAAGATCGTATCTACGCAGCAGCGGTTAGAACGGCCGTGCGTTTAGATGTTTTGCCTGGTCACCCTCTCTGACTGCAGCAGAGCCTCGTAAAGCGGGTCGTATTCAGCTCGCGCAATCTCTGGGTCTCAATCTTCGACATCCTTGACATCCGGCGGGAGCCGGCACCCGAAAAGTATAGAACGCTGTCGTCATTTCGTTGCAGTAAGTTACCAGTATCAAGATAACCTTCATTCCGCCCCAACTGCAGGCACGACGTTACACGTACTGTGGAAGAATTCAAGCTTCTTAGCAAATAAAATGTCCATATGGAAAAGGGACACACGTTTACGTTGATATTCAAGTATTTTAGCAAAACGTTCTTCGATACGTACCAGTTGGTATATGTAGTACCGTGTCCGTAGATTGGAGTAACTGAACTTGTTTGTAATTACAGAGTTCTCTGTGACGTCCTTTTCCTGATATTCTGTAACGTTTTGTCTTTCTTCTTGCGAGTGTTTTACAGCTTTCGGGCCGTTCCTCGCATCCCAATCTCCATACCACTCTATCGTTCCAGTCATTTTCTTCTAGTCTTCTTTGCATATCGTTAAAAATCTGATTCTCCCATTCCTCTCTGGGTCTACCTCTTTTTCTTCTGTCTAAAGGAAAACACTCGCATACCTTTCTGGGCCATCTCCCACAATCAAGCCTTTTCACGTGACGCGGATTTTGTCCTGTGATTTTATTTACTAAATGTTTAATTCGGTCTGGTATAGCAAGTTCTTTTCCGAAGCCATTTCCCGTCTTATCCCTTTAGCTGCACCACATTCATGAATCAATGTCCAATGACGAAAGACCAGAGAACGAAATCGAAGAACGACGGACATACACGAACGGGAGTTGGCATTTCTGTTCTGTAGACTGATCTTAGTTGTACCTAGTGTTTAATTTCGTGCATTTGTCCTATGTTGATGTTGGGGAAGAGTCAGGTTAAATATGTCTTCAAGAGCACGGTACTTTGATCGGAAAAAGAATGTGTGATAATAAGCATGCAATGAATATTGTGAATTTGTGGAAATTTTCGATTTACAAGAGTCATGGGATTATTTTAAGGTATTTTAGAAGCAATGGCTCGATAAATGTACATTCGAAAACTCTCTTGTGAGTTTCTTCATGGAATTCAATGAATTCGCTTTCTGTGTTGTTGTTTTTCTTTTTTCCTAACAAACTGTTTGGTGACAAAGTATTTTGTCCTAGAATGGTTAGTAATGCGCAAACTAGAGGTTGCTTTACGCCAACTGTGACCTGAAAGAATTCTAATATAGAGAAAAGAATCTCTCGCATTCTGTACGATATACGTATTATGTACGATGCGTACATTCTGTACGAATTCGCATTCTGTATGATGTACTGTATGGTAAGTTATAAAACGCCTTTTCGTTCTAGGTTTTGCGGTAGTGAGTCAACACCTTCTTATCACATGTAGCACGGAAAGCGATAAAGGCTAAATTCTCTATTATCCATCTTCCTATCTCTAAACAGCAAACTTCATTATCCATCTCCCCTAGGTGTGTGGGTACAGCGACAGGCAGCGTGAGATCGAATCGCCAATAAGGCAATAACTTTTTTCATCATGTGTTTGTGATGTGACGACCTCCTCGCAGGCCCCTCTCATTGTTATATCCGTCACCCTTTTCCCTCTCAGTTTATTTAAGTTTCTAATGCCCAAGGTAATTTTGTGTGCATAGCGCTCGCCCATTGTTTTCGTATTCATGCGCCGACAGGAACTGTTGGAGCCCTCTGGCAGCATGTTTCTGCAATATTTAGTTCTAACCAATTGTTGTAGTGCTAAATATTTACTACACAACTACTAGAGCTCCAAAGCGCGAACCGTTGTTTATATGAGCTTTTTTTTGTAAGAAGCAAAACCGTTTTCCTTATCCCTATCGGTTTATTTAAAACAAAGACCAGCTTCCGGGTCACCATGGTGTTCAAAGAAATAACAAATAGCTGGCCGAGTGGGATCCAAGGGCTTCATCAGACAGTCTTGGCGTGAGGGAGGGAAGCATTCAGCAGCCTAGCAGGATTAATTGAAAATGCTACGGGACGGCGGTGCTCACAACGGGTTTCTTTGTATTTTTATAAGAAGTAAAACCGCTTTCCTTATCTCTATCGGTTAATTTAAAACAAAAACCAGCTTCCGGGTCGCCACGGAAATAACAAATAGCTGGTCAAGAGCATCTAATGCCTCGTGAAATGGCAGAGGAGGGGTTTACTATTCGTATCCCGACGACTGCTCTACAACGAAAAAAAGGAATGTATTCACCTTCACCGAACAATTTAGAAGACGTACAGTAAACCGGTGACTTTAATGCTCTCACCGTTCCCTGCCCATCGTACGACATGGGCTCTGTTGTTGAGCAGTTTGTTGTTTGGCACCACTTGGCCATCCAACACGACCAACTGTATTTTTATCACCCACGTTCGCTGCCAAGTACCGACACAACGGTCTCAGTGTCACAGTAGTAGTCAGTATTGGCTACTGGAGAATGCAGTGAACTCGATGGCGCCCCATGCCTACTGAAGGCGAACTTGCGCTAATGGATGCGGAGTGGATGAAGATTGCACGAGATTAAAGAAAGTAGAAAACTTAGACAGTTAGTTTCTTTAATTTATTTCCATTATTGTTTGCTTGTTCATTTACTAATTCCTCGCATACATATGTATGTACTGGGTAGTAAGCGTTCTGTAGTACAGAGAAAGGTATGTAAAGCCGCGGAAAATCGATTTCGAAATTTCAACGGTATTTGGAGTCTCCTGACGTTCCTTTTCTTTGTTTGTTCACTAATTCCGACCGACTGAGTCCGTCCGTTGCGTATAAACAACGTTAACGCCTAAACTATTCGTAGAATTTTTCCCAAAATGCGTTTTCTCTAATTTTTCTGGACTGGTTTGTGGTCCTTCGAATTTAAAAATATTTTTTTAAATTTAGGGTTACTTGAATCCCCTGGGACATTTTCAATGTTTCCTTAATACTGCTCACATTATTTTTAATTTTAAATTTCTTTTAGGAACACAATGAAATATATTTATTAAAAAAAACATAGGTCCGATTTTCACGGTATCTCCTGAACGTTTGAAAATTACCATAGTTTTAAATTTTTTCACCCTCTCCGTACAAGTAGCGAATTTTTTCCGTCACATGAAATGTGAGAAGAGATTGAAGAGTAGAGATTTTTCCTTCACATGAAATGTGTTCTTCGCAATGAGTTCTAGATGTCACTTACATTTTAAAAATCTATTAGTAATTTTCGCTCCATTTTTAGAAAAATATTAGCAATATTAAAAAAAATATTTAAAAAACAATTTTTTTCTCAAATATATCATTTTATGTTAACATTTTGTGTGCATATTGCTAAATTCACTGAATAATAAAACGTGACAAACGCAATTTTGATGAATTATTTTTAATTTTTTTAAATGTATAATTGTAATTTTTTTGTTACATCTCACGATATTAATAAGACATTACCGATGTTTTTAACACTTTATTTCATTTGTGAACTCAAGTACTTCAAATGACTCCTTATAAAGTTTCTGGAAAACTCAAAACATTTTGGTGCAAATGAACTCAAACTTGCACATTTTCAGAGAGTGTCAAACGATGTTTTTTTTTCAAAAAAATTCAATGAAAACTTTGCTTTTTAAAAGCAGGCTTTACTCTTCTATGATATTCTTACTATCGTATTTATTTCAGTTTAACTGTGATAAGAGTGCAAATTGTGAAAACGTGGGGAGAATGAATTTTAGGTACCAATAGATAGGAGCTGAGAAGAAGGTGGGGGAAAACAAAAAAATAGCCCAGACTAAACAGATAAGGAAACCAACTAGTACGAGAAAGTGTGTATTATTCTGTAGCACCAACAGTTTTTAATGCTCTATGACAATTTAGTATTCATTTATTTTAGTATCTTTAAACCATTCGTTCATGTTTGGAATGTTCTGAGACTAGTGGTAAATTCATTAATGACATATCGAGAAGTTAGCGTGGTTGATTTATATATTTTCTTCTGTTTCAAAGCTTAGAGATAATTTTTTTTAAACTTCTGTAATAAGCGATTTTTTTCTTTTAACAGAACCTGTAGCTTATGTAAATGCGTGTGTACATCTGAAGCGTCATAGATGCAAACACTTCTGAATTTCCGACGTTCCATTCCTCTGTGGGCTAAAATGGTCTTCGTAAGAACAGTCCCGAACTTGTTGAGCCATACCTGCCTTTGCTTTTACAACGTTTTTGCATGCAATCCATTACGACTTGTATGTCAAGGTCGAATTCTCTACTGTTTTAGCAATGAGAAGGAAATTGATGACACTAGTCATTTACTGGCACGTGGGGGATCGTTATCAGCTTTTATGTTGAAGTGTAGGATCTAGAACTATTTGTTTTCTTCTCAAATAACCCCTTGAGCTTATCCAACTGGACAAGAGGTCATGGCATTTTGAAGGCCGGATGCGGGTGTGACCGCAGTAGTACTGACGATGAGTACCCTATTAAATTTCAATTATTAGAGGGGGAGGAGAATAAATTCTTGACTAGCAAGACCCACAGGCTTCTCTTAATAGTACAAGCCCATCAGTCATCTATACCCAGCATCTTACTGGTAGAAATAGGGATTTAAAAAAAATCGTTTCAATTGTTTGTGACGTGAGTAATCGCTGAGGCTAATGCATCTGGTAAGGAAATAACTTATCCAGTCCTTGGAAGAGTCATTGAAGGTATAATAAGAAACTTTTAAATAATGAAACATTTCTAGAGTATCTAAAAATAAGTACACTTGATTAAGAACGTGTAAAATAAGTTCATTTGATTAACATGAGCAAAATTGATTCGTGTTTCCGGGCGCGTAAACTGCTAAGGTAATTACTCTCCTATGTAGTGCGTGCTTTTATCGTGGGAGGTGGTGGTGATCTCTCCCCGCTGAGTGGTGAGATCCGGCGCTGATCAGGACGTTGGCTAACGGGGTTTTCCTCAACCAAGTATCTCCCACCTGCAGGGCACTGCTTCAGCCGGGACACGTTCTTAACTTCTGACGGGTCTCTCGGCATGCGTGGTATTGTAGTGCATGTTAGAGTAAGTGTGTGTAAGTAAGGGGCGTGTATAGAACAAGGAAGGGGAAGGAAAGATCGCGCGCGGTCCTTTGCCGGTTTTATTAGGGTACTGCACCGGCATTTGCCTGGCGTTGATTGGAGAAATCACGGATCTACCGCTCAGAGCAGCCGGCCACTAGAATTGTCCTCCAGGCAGAAGCTGAACTCAACCTAGCTATCAAGCTAGTGTCGGGACTCAAATCCTAATATCTCCCGATCAGAGGCATAAATTGATTCATTCGACAACATATTACCAATAGTCCTTGGCGATATTATGCACACTATCGTTTTTCGGGCTCATTTTCATCGATAAAGCAGACATTCTGATTTCTTCAAGTAATAAAATTGTGTGGTATGTAATTTTATTGGAATTCAAACTAGGCCTATCCCACCGGCGCAGACACCACCCCCGCCAACCGCCCAACGCTCATTTGTGCAGGACGTGTCAGAATAAATGATACAAACTTAAAGTGCATGTAAGGCGTCAAAGACCCCTGTCCTTTTCCCAATGAAAGTGAGGTGTAAATTTCATGTAAACATGTTACACTTGTGCCATTTGCTCCTGGTTGGTAAGCGACCCATCATATATTGGTGTTTGGCAGGTCACGTTCTGATGCAGGCAAAGGGATTTCGTGTACCCGCCAAATGCGAATGCTTGAGGAGTTGCCTACCAATCAGGGGCAAATATCACATGTGAAACTTCGTTATAAACAATTTCTCACGACATATGCATTAGCAAAAAGATATTTTGTTGAACCTCCGTACACGCTCTCGAAGTTTCTATCATTTATTCTGAGATACATTCTTTAAGGCTGGCCTGCTCTTTTTAGTGGCTCATCGAGGGTCAAGCGATCGGTGAGCCAAGAAATTTGCCCGCGAGTTGCGTTCTCTCGGGAGGAGATTACGGAGTGGTTGAGTGCCGTAGTTTTCGAAGCTCATAAGTTATAAGTCGGGCAGCGCGTGTTATCTCTCGGTTTGCTGTCTTTATAAATAAAGGCGACAGAGTGCACAAACCTGCAAGACGGTAGGCGAATAGAATTCGAAAACAATAGAATGGGCATTTGTTTTAAGATCAAGGATGATCATATTGAACTGCTTGTGATATCCTACTGCTGACTTCCTGTAAGATCACAATTGCAATGTGAGAATATTTCGTGTCACATGTCGAAAATATTTGATTTTGTAATACATGTTTAAATATAATTTGAAATCAAAGTTAGTCAAGTATTAGGAAGTACTTTTATTTCAAAAATTGATGATAATAATTTGAAAGTAAAACCAACTTTTTTGTTGTGAAGTGGGGTAGAAAGGAATTGGAAATTTATTTGCCATCAAACTCTCCATTCAAACATACCATTTAATGTCACTTGCTTTAAACATATTATTGATATTAAAAAATCTATAATTTAATAAATGACTCTGAAATATCATGTCAGTAGTTGAGTTCAATTCCTCGTTCCCCTCACTGGGAGATAATCATCGGTCCGCTATGCTCGAGGTGTTCATATAAAACTGTCCTGCAGGTCACTCGCTTGTAAGCAAATCGTTATCGAATCGAGCGTCATTAAATGCGCAATATTTTTTATGACTAAATGTACTGTACGGACTGCTTCCCATTCTACGGCAACGTGTCTTTGACGCCGCTCTCCGTTGTCAGCAGGTAGAATTCTCCTCCAGGCAGTGGTTGAATTTGATCTAGCTATGTAGCTAGTGTCAAAAACCCTGCCACCGTCTGGGCTCGATGATCTTCCAGTCAACGATGCTGCAGAAGCAACAATGTTACCGAACTATAGCAGCCGGTCCAAGCTTAGTTGAGGTCCCATCGTCTCATTTCGTGGAACCTAACGGAGCTTGGTGGCTGGGAGCGAACGGTGCGCAGTGACTCACGACGAAAGAAGGCGCGATTTTCAGATTCTGATGTTGAAATGTTATATAATGGTTTATTAATCCATTGTAGGGATTACCGAAATGGAAATAACAAATGCCACAAATAAAATTAAAAGAATGTGATGCATCAAAATGCTCAAAAATTTTCTAGTAATTAGACATTTTTTATTTCTATTCAAACGTCAAAAATTATATAATTTGATGGACTTTTGTCATTTAGGTGACATTTAACTTCATTTTAGAATCATTAAATGCCTTAATTGAGAGACAATTGTATTAAATGAGAACAGGTAATAAGTTCATATCGGTTACCTCAAATTTTATAGATCTATTATTTATGTCTTCAAACAAATTAATTTTTCTTCAAATGGGAATGCTATTACACAATCCTATGACTTTGTGATGTTTGACGTGATGACGTTTCCTAAATCAGCACGCATGGAGGAACGCAAGGTAATAAAGGTGGCGTAGACTTATCGGAAAAAGACTTCAGGAGACCAAGAGGGTCACGGCCGATCTACAGCCTTTTAATTGTTTTTCTTCATTTATGGTCCCTTTAATTCATGGTATATTTTTAATTTTATTTCCTTTCTTATCCTCGATTCTTTATATCTTTTATTTTTCTTTTACTTTCTCACATACTACTTACGTAGTACAGAGAAAGGATGCAGAAAAAAAACTGCGCTTTTTCGGGAGGAAAGTTTCTAATGTAGGCCCCTGATATCAAAATCGAGGATAATTGTAGTAAAATACTTCCTGTAACACTTTCTGTTGGAGGAATCCATCTTTTGTGGATCCTCCATATAGGAAAATTTGTTGTCAAGAAACCATTCGTCCGTCAGTACCTCTCTTTTGAAAACGCTAGCGCCTGGAGATGTCTCTTTAAAACATTGATTTTTCCCCCATCGAACCGGCTGATGTCGCAGCTCTTTAAATTTGAAACGGATAGCTTGATTTTTGGGGGCCATTTACATGAAGTCTCAAAAGACATTTTAAACATTTTCTTTAAAAAATTGCTTCAATGTTATTGTTTAATTCTTCAGTCGCCGAATTAAGGAAAGTACACTTATAAAAACGATATTTTCGAAATTTGCAAAAAAAAACCATTGCCAAACTGCAATATTAATTATAATAATTTATTTTCCTTTATAAAGTGATTTCAAAAAATTAGATCTTCAAATAAGTGTATTTATTTAAAGATCTAATTTTGAGAAAAAACATATAATTTTCTAGGAGTTTTAAGAATAATTTTACGTGTTTCTTTAATGTAAATGTAGTGTATATTTTTTTTCAAAATGCACCACATTTTGTCTTTCATTTTTTCCTCGGATAAAGCAAAGAACGCTTAAAGTAGTTCTGGTCTACTTTTCAATTACCTTTCTGAATTTTCAGAAAATTTCAAACGTTGCAAATGTGAGAAAGTGCGTGCTGTTGTAGCAGCACTAGTTTATGATTTCTTTCTTTCATCGTTTTTTCCATTCCTTCTCTTTTGCCAATTCGTTTTATTCGCTTTGTTTCTCCATTTTACGTCGACGGCGGCGGCGCACACGTCGACCCAGGCGCGGCCGTGGCCTTGACCCGGCTAGCGGTCGCACGTTGGCCCGCGACCCGCCGCCGCCGCCCTGCGCGCGCTTGCCCCACATCCCCGTTCGGCGCCCGCTCCCACGCGTTGCCCGCTGCTCGGGCCGTCCCGTACCCGCCAGCCCACGGCCCCGGAGCGGTCCTCGGTGGAATGCGCCGCGCCGCCGAGAGCTTTCGGCCGGGCGCCTTCGCACGCCAGCGCCGTCGCGGCCCCGCGGCTTTCGGGGTTCCCTTTGTTCGCAGGCACTCTTAATCTTATATATAAAAGACAATGTTTGCTTGTCGGTTGGTTGGATCATACTTAATGCGCTGCCATACCGTTCAGCCGATTGCGATAAAATTTGTCAACATGTTGCGTGCACTTCCGGGAAGAATATAAGCATAGTACGATGAGAATGAGCATATGCCTGCGCACATGGATGCGCGTTGATAATATTTACTAGGCTATCCGGGTGATGCCGCGTCCATGGCGAAGGTGCCGACGTTTCGGTCGCCATTCTGCGACCTTCCTCAGGGCGTAATGCAGGAAGATCGCAGAATGGCGACCGAAACGTCGGCACCTTCGCTATGGACGCGGCGTCACCCGGACAGCCTAGTAAATACTGACTCCGGACGCGGAAGCCTACGCTCTCGCGTTGATAATGATTTTACGAGGACTCAAATGTCCTGAATAGGACGCTCTACGTAACGCCGCTTCACGCAACCCGTTGCACACTAAAGTACGAGTAGTAAGACGACTTCATACCGTTGCAATTGAAAAATATCTCCTGAGAGACACAGATCCAGTGAGAGACAGAGTGAGACTGTTTCTCTCTCTGCGTTTCTAACACAGAGAGTCAGAGAAATAGAGAAAGACGGAAAGACACGGAGACACAGAGAGAGAGAGAGAGAGAGAGAGAGAGAGAAAGAGAGAGAGAGAGAAAGAGAGAGAGAGAGAGAGAGAGAGAGAGAGAGAGAGAGAGAGAGAGAGAAACGGAACCACACTACCGAGAAAGTGTTTCGTCTATTAAAATTGTTCCAGTGCCCAGCGTAAAACGTGATTAACAATCACGTGCCCAGATGCATGTGAAGTGTAATACATTGCAATAGCGAAAATTGCCGGGTCCACTAGTTGTCAATATCATGTTGCTACGGTAACTGTTTATTGTCCAGCGACAAATGTTTTGTAACACTGCCTCTAGTAAAATTGGTTATTTTAAGCCATGCAAAGCTTCCTGAAAGTTCAATTTTTAGCACGAGTGTTAAAAGTGAGGGATGCTCATATGTTCTGATAAATCTGTGAATGTATAACAGAAAAAAACTGTCGATGGATGGTATCACCAACTACTGACTTTGGTGATTTACATATGTGAATTAAATTAAAATGAATGTAAAGGTATATAAAAAATAGTATACGTCACGCGGTAAAAGTGATTTTATTTTGCTCCAACAATTCTAGGTCTATCGGCCTTTTGTGCATAATGTCTCACAAATTGTCCGTTCTTGGAATGAATGAAATGTAACTGATGTTATTTCGTATTTATTCATCCTACTCATTAATATTATTTTATTGTATTTTTGTAACAGAAAAGCTAATAAAAATATTTGGCAATATGACAGCCAGATGTGAAGGTCTGTTTAAAAATTAGACTTTTCATAGGTGGTAAACGCCAAAAGTTCTATTTACTGTTATGTGACAACGTGATGTAATGATATATTTTTGGGTTTTTGTCTTCCATTAAAATTAATATTTTACCTGATATCGTGAACGATATGATGAATTTGCTGCTTGAAAAAGTAATTCTGAAAATATTTAATTCACTAATGTTTTCTTTGGAGCCAAACACCGTGGAGAGTTCCAGTGTGCGATAATCTCTCAACTTCTGAAGAAACCACATTTTAACATTTGAAACGTACTACGTTCAAACATTAAAATGTGTGTATAAATAACATCATTCATTCATTCATTCATTCATTCCAAAAACAGAAAAGTTTTGGGACAAGCCGTTCTCATTGTACTGCGAAAAACCCTCGATTAAAAATCATTTGCCATATTTTTAAACTCTAATGCTGATGAGGCAGGTACGAACGTTACCGAACAAGATGAAAATGATAATTTCATTTTTACATTAGTTAAAACCTTTGATGGGTTCCCGACAAAGAAACTTCGTACGTCGATTTCTCGCAACCATCCTAGTGTATTTACTAGGCTGTCTGGGAGACGCCGCGTCCATGGCGAAGGTGCCGACGTTTCGGTCGCCATTCTGCGACCTTCGTCATTACGCCCTGAGGAAGGTCGCAGAATGGCGACCGAAACGTCGGCACCTTCGCCATGGACGCGGCGTCACCCGGACAGCCAAGTAAATACTGACTCGCGCCGCGGAAGCCTACGCTCTCACATCCTAGTGTATATGTCTGGGAAGATGGGATTAATGTGGAAAGATGATACACAGTGGGTGGGAGAATCCATCATGCCACGAAAGATGGATTATCACCCAAGCCCAAGCGGGATTAGAACCAGCGGCCCTTATCCCCATTGATTGATTAGTGATTCCGATCGCGTCAGCTTCCAAGGCCGTTAATCCCGTAAGTGTGATGCATTTTCTATTGTGGGAGGTGGCTGTTCCCCAGCTGGATGGCGAGATCCGGCGCCAACGTACATCGGCATGCGGGGACTTTCCCTAACCTTCCCTATCCATCAGCGAGGTATTGCCCCAGTCAGGACAACCCTTAACCCTCGACTTGTCTCTCGACAAATGTGATTGTGTAGTGCATTAAAGTTTGTGTAAGACAGGGATGAGAACAGGACAAAGAAGTTCAAGAAAAGATAATGCGCGCTCCGTGGCCCGTTGCTTACGGTACTCCCCCGGCTTTCGCCTGGTGTTGATCGAAGAAACTGCCGATCAGAGCAGTCGGCCGCTGGAAGTCTCCTGCAGATAGAGGGTGAACTCGACCTAGCTGCATACCCAGTGTCGAAAATCATGCCACTATCGGGACGTGAACCCTAGGACCTCCGCGTGAGAGGCACCGCAGTGACATCAACTGATGCCGTGACCCACCTCAGCCGGTCTCTTCTGTCCGAGATTTCCACCGCGCAACCGCCTTGATCTTGGCCGGGCGAGCAAGCACAACAAAAAGGTAATAAAGTACGTCTCTTCAAGGATGACCGGTTTGAGGTGAATAAAACAAACACTAGATACTACTTCTCCACTTTAGCTTGAATACTGATTATATTCCCTCACTTTTCCAGTAAGAAAGCAACGTCAGTGATTTCGCACTTGCTGCAAAAACTGCAGAGGATGTGTCCTTCACACAGACGGCGATGAAAATGAATGAACGTAAAAGATCCGTCAACATGAAAAAGCAGTGCTTTGTCTCAGAGGAAAAAATTATCTGAAAGATGTGGCGGCAGCAAACGCAATAATGACGACACCGGTTCCATAGGAATGGGTGAGATTTTTCCAGCATTGACCAACTGTAATAAAAAGAACAAATTGTGCATTGTCATTTATTAATACGTTTGTGTTGCGTCTACTCTTTGAGGAGGCACTTGGTCCATGGGCAACACTAGAACATTAACTAAATCAATAATAACAAATCGAGAATATTATTCGTATCCAAAGTATGCAAAATCTTTATCGAGATATTTTCTGAAGTAAAAAGGTGATATAATATAAAATATTTGGTGTATCCTTAACAGACAAAATACACATTTTTTTCTTAATATTCCATGTTAGTTATTTTTAGTTAGTCCCGTCACTAGTAATAAATGTAATGTCTATCAGGCAATGAAAGCTCACTTCAACATCAACATTCATTGTAGAAAACATGACATGAATTCCTTGTTGGTAAACGTTCAACGAGTATATCCGAACAACATCAGCCTGTGTAATTTCGGTGCATTCTTTGCAACATCAAAGCAGTAATAGTTAGATGGATATGACAAAGAATTATATTTCGAAATCCAAAAAGTTGGAAGAAGGGTTTTACAGAGTTCACGTTCCTCACGATTATTTTTTCTCTCTCTTACGAAATTTCTTCATTTTCGACTAGAAGTTTCAGTTTGTTACTCATAATTTAATGCACTTGTATGGACAAATTAGTTTTATTCCTTAACTCTTCAAGAATATGATGGGGCTTTCCACATGCCGGATTATATATTTTTACGATTTTTCTAAAGATCAGAGCATCACCACAATCATGAATGAAAGAAATATCGTGAAAAAATAACGGGACTTCCACGTTTATTGTTACGGTTCATAACTAAATTTCATTTCTATAATACATTATCTTGATATGTGTCAGTGGTTTTTGTTAAAAGTTACTTACTTAAGACCGGGAAAATATTTTCCGCAAACGCTGATATCTATAACTACAACACTCGACGTAGTAATAATATTCATCAGGTGACATTATCAACACCTCACTACAAAAAATCCACACACAATACATGTACATTATTTTACAACACATTGCCAGATGACATTAAACGATTAAATACGATACAAAAGTTTAAGTAAAGTAAAGTCTTTTCTGTTGCACAACTGTTTCTGTACAATCAGAGACTATACCGAACATACAAAAGGAAAGTAATATGAATTTTAACAACAACGTTTAGTGTATTGATTACTATTTCGATTGTGTAATTCTAAAGAACTGTAACAAGTATTGTACTTAAGCTTCTGGGTCTATGTCCCCCATCTCGATCAGGTTTTCCACCAGTATCCCTGATCCTTGAGCAAATGCTGAACTGGCCCCGTGTTTTGCTTCTGGACATAAATATAACTTCAATTTAACTTCTCCCCATAGCACGTCACGGTCACTTTTTAACTGTTTTTGACGTAAATAAATAAAAATAAAATAAATACACCCCAAGCCAATACTGTCAAATACTGTTTTCATGGCTAGGTAAGATACAAGATTTTTTTATATGGATTCTTCTTTCAACGCAAACAAACATTTAGCCTGAGAGAGCACATGAAAACAATTGCAATGTCTCTGACCAGATTTACTAGAATTTGATTCCCTAAGGTGGAAGATAATCGACTCTAGCTAGATAGCTTAGTCGAATTAATCGGCTGTCTGAAAGAGAATTCTAGCGGCCAGATGCTCTGATATGTAGTTTTGGTGGTTTATTAGGCGAATGCCGGAGGAAAATATTTCTGAATTGAAGGAAAATATTTCTGATTGAAGTATTTTCTGTGCACTTGTAGACTGATTTTTTACCATTCTTGTCTCATCAGACCATTCCTAAGTCAGTCTATTTATCCTCTTGTTCTCACGAAATGTACAGAAAAAAAATGCTTCCTATTAATATAGTGTAGATTGCAAGATAAGTTTGCCCTTTGGTACCCAACTCATTATGTTCCTTT
This sequence comes from Gryllus bimaculatus, assembly GCA_017312745.1. Taxonomy (NCBI): domain Eukaryota; kingdom Metazoa; phylum Arthropoda; class Insecta; order Orthoptera; family Gryllidae; genus Gryllus; species Gryllus bimaculatus. Next base: position 6,925,911 of record BOPP01000025.1, read on the forward strand.
GTAATACCTCTGAATCTCTGGGTTCTCAAATAAACTTTTTCAGATGACAAAGCAGTCGCACGACAAAATGTTCGTCCGCTGTTGCATGCTCAGCTGATTTGTTCGGTGAAGCCTCTCACTCGTTAAACAGAAGAAACGAACTAAGTATTTTGTGATAAAAAGAGTCCACTTAAGATGTGTGACCTGCTTTCCAGAGGTCGACAAAAACGGCTGTCGGGCGTTGTAAGTGTGCTCCTGCCCAAGTGCCCAGTCTGTGTGGAGAGTGAAACACGTTCATGATAATGAGAATTAAAGTTAACTTTCACCTGACAAGAAATTTTCTAACAATAAATGACACAACGAAGTAATGCGTATTCACCTTGTGAGATATTCATAACATTTCATCGCAACTTGGTTGCTGAATGCGTGTAAACACATATATTTACGTTCGACCTCAAAAGAAAGATCAAAAAGAAATCGAAAGATATATCGAAAAGAAATCGGAAAAGAGTCGATATAAATAGCCGGTCTTGACATGGAGAAAAAATTTCAAAGTTATGATATACATTAACGAATAGTAGTGATCCTTAACTTGGGCCGAAAGAAGTCATATTTCACTGTTGAGTTTCCTTCTCATAAATTCTTAATATTCGTCACAATACTTGACGAGGTAATATTATTTATCGTTTTCACCATCAACAGCACATGAAAAGAAAGCGAAGTCATGTACTGTTATTTATAATACTTTATCCGAAAATATTATAAACTTAAATATATTACAAAGAGTGGCTCATGGACGGTGGGCTAGCTTTCGGTGAGGCGGTACAGGGTTCAGTTCCCGGCCAGGGCAAACATGAAGATGTAGCTTTCTAATACAAATGGTTTCAGTTTCTATTGCTGTTCCACGAAAGAAAACAACTCACGCAAGTCAAGTACTGTAAGATGGGTACGATGATGCGAATAAGTTATACTCGACACATGTCTCCCTTATCCCAGACTTAAGTAAAGTAAATAAAACGGTGCCCACGTTTAAGAACATAAATACGACAAAAGTCAAATTAATAGGACCCTAAAGTGCCACATATATTCAAATATATTACATTATCTTAAAGAATATAAAGTATTTTAGGCTGCACCATTGCTTTTATGTTTAGAAATATACTCAGTTATTGACTGACACACAAGTCTTATTAAAAAAACTCATTATCGAAGTAATTAGCAAGTAATGTTTGTAATCCTTTGTGAGTTGTTGTAATGTTTAGATTCGTTTACTATTTTTTAGATTCGAATATGAGATTTTGATCACATTTTGGTAAATCCATCATAATTTTCTTTTCTCGTTTTGCTATTTTGTAATTCACTTATTCGAACGTGTAACTACAAATAAGATAATTGATGAAATGTATAAGTTTTTTCTAGATCTCATCCTCCATCTCAATCGAATATTTGTCTTCATTTTTCGTGAACGAATGCCAAGGTAGCACTTTTTTTTGCGAACAATAAGAATGTCAATTTCATTATTTCTGACATTTTGTTGTGTTATACTCTTGCAAATTAGGAGTCGTCATCAAAATATTGAAAGTGACTTTAAAGTTTAATTCTACTTAGCAAGGTAAGACACGCACGTAAACTTAATAAATTTAGACACTGTGACGAAACATTCGCTCTACTATAACGATGTATATCAGTATCGCTGTTTTTTACGTAACAACGCGGTGGCTACTTACTCACATTTTCCCTTAAGCAAACCTAGCACACCTCCTGTATCCATATGGATGAAGCGTGAAGACCCAGTATTCGCGTAATGATTGCCTGGACGCCTCCGAAGCGTTCGCCACGCCCTGATTCACGCATCGCGTTGAAATCGGAAACGCCCCCCCCACACACACACACACACACAAAGCGAAGAATAGCGAGTTCCCGGCACACGCAGGCAACCACGCATGCGCGCGCGAACAAATGAAACGGAGCTGCTCAGCGCACATTTTTGAATATCCGGCCAGAAGCCGGATTTGCGATAGCGACAAAGGTAATAAAATTAGAAAGTTGCTGCATGGCGTGAAGCTATATAGCGTTAACAAGTAATATAAAGTCAGAAGAAACAATGTGTCTATTTAACGGTTCACGGGTCGATAACTGCACGGCTTGCACATTTTACGTCTGTTACGTTGGGGCGATACGTGATGTATCTGACCACCCATCTTTCAACTCAGGCAACTCTTTGGTACCAGAATACAAAACCAGCGCATCTTCCACCTCAGGTCACTCTTTGGTACAAAAGTAGGTGTTCCATGTAGAATTAATGGTGACAGCGAATTCGTGGCTGCTTTTTTAAGGGTTCTCCGGATCCTCTGCCTCTCATCCCATCATTGCTCCATCGTCATTTATATCACATAGTAACCAAATACATCATCATCCATTGAACAAAACCATTTATCCCAAGTATGGCCGTCAAGGCTACTTTTTGAGAATAATAAATGTATAATGAATGTTACGTTAATGGAAATTGTTTCAAAAAGTCAATTCAAACTGTACTTCTTTCACTAAATTCATAATATATCTCATCGTGTTTTTTCACACTTCCTAATTCGTTTCGTAAAATGTAACGCGTTTAGCGATATCCGCACCCTGTCGTTATAATCGGAAAAATATTATATTAAGGTAATGACTATTTTAGTACTAAAAGACCTAATAAACGTCGAGATATATCGCACTCCGTTATTTTCATTACGTTATGTTGAGTTATTGGTGCGCACAGGTTTCCTTCGTAATGTAATGCGTGAGTAGCGTAACCGCTAACGTGAAGTGCTTTAGTTCATTGAGCAAAAATGTTGAGATGGTCCTTTGTATTTCTTCTTCACTTTAAATACAAACTCTACCCACTCAAAAGACACAATCAGTGTTTCCTTTTGTGTTTGAACATTAATGCACAGAAGAACGGCTGCGTTTGCAAAACGATCATTGTCGAATATTATATCAATGCATCTCATTATTTCTAAACGAAACAAGTTATATTCAAATAAAGCATTTAACGATAAAATTCAGTCATGTGAGCGGTGTTTTGACACGCTATGATGAAAACTAAATTGGGGGTGCATGTCGACGTGAAACACGCAGGAAGGATTCATATGCTTTTAATAAACGTTAGCAAACTTGGGCGGGGGACTATTGTTCTCTCTATCAATTTTTATCTCGAGAACTGGAGATTGTTCGCAAAAACTCGTAGATGTATTTATGTAGGTAATACAAGAACAGTACATTTGAAAACTTCCTTTTGAAGAAATATGATATGTATAATTATTTCATTAAAATTTAGTCTATTTTGTTAATTAAACGCATTATTGAAATATACAACGCAGGGTCTTTGAAATTTGGTGTTTTTTACTGTTTGTTTACTACCGTTTAATGACTTAATTCACTCCCGTACATATTCTCATCAGCTTTTCGATATGATTGTGTCACTACAATATTCTTCGATTCATTATCGAACGGGAAAGCGGTCCCTAACCTCTAACTGCACGCACTGAACTCACATTTTGAGACATCAAAATTTGGCGCTCGGGTCATCAGGCTGGCGGAATTAAACGTTCCGCTGTGTGATGCTGTCTTGGACGATGCTTAGCAGTTTTTGAACCTGTCAAAAACCCGTCTTCTGGCCTGAACACAGCATAACGATTGCGCATGCGCCGCAGCTTCGCTCTACTCTCTCGTTCCGCTCCAGGAAAATAGCGAATCCGCCCCCAGCTCTCGGCGTCATTTCGGCCACGTTCTCCCGTAGTGCGCGTACCATAGTGTTTCCCGAGGGAAAGGACGGGGCAGGCAGGGCGGGAGAGGTGGAAGTCCCTGGTGCAACCGCGGAAACCGCCCGCCCGTCCGCCTGCCCGCTTCGGCGGAATCCCAGGGCGTCCGCAAGTGTCGCGGCCCCGCCACATGGCCTCCAATCCTTCACCAACGCTCACCACCACGCCCCGGCTCTCCTAAGCACTGGCCCCCCAATCGCACCCATCGCCCCGCCTCCTAACGCCCCCGCACAATGCCGTCCAAGCCCGCCCCAAAACGTGCGCCCCCAACGTCCGCACCAACACCGCCACGCAACATCCCCGCACACACGACTCAACCGCCCCAACAGTCCCGCCACAACATCCGCCGCACACACCCCCACATCCAGGCCGCCACCAACATACCCGCACCACACCCGCCACAACAGCGCATCCAGCCAGCTCTGATATCGGTAGTTTCCTGTGGTTTTTCGAGTCAGCACCAGGCGAATGACTGGAAGTCCCTAACAAAACCGGGCAGTGACCAACGATGGTCTTTCTTCCACTCCATGTCGACTTCTCTCTTTAACTTACACCACGTTATCGATGCCTTCCAAACGACACATGCCGGGAGAGCAGGTCGGGAGCTTTTAGAGTTGTCGGGATCGGGCTCGGTGTCTCGCGGTTGGAGATACCTGATTGGGGAAAACCTGGTATCGACAGTGGTGTCGCCGGATCTACCATCCAAGGGTGGAGATCATAACCACCTCACGAGGAGAAGCATGCTCAACTAGCACTTTCGAAACCAATGACCTTAGCAATTGATTCGCCAGGAATCACTAACATTAATCAAAAATGCCACCACCGAACCGCACGCCCGCCCACCCCCGCCCACCAATACCGCGTCCCGCCAGCCCACGCCCTGCTACTCACGGCGCCACACTGCACGATCCGGCACCCCTTGTGGATCCACGCCCCGCCATCCGACGCGCCCAACGCCCCCAACTCACCATAGCATGTCCCATTCACATTGCCTAGGTCTCCGTCAGTTCACCACCGCCGGCTCCCCTGCTTGTCTACGTCCACGCCTGTACCTCCGGAATGCCGTTACCGCCCCCTGTTGAGGCGCGCGTGCGGGCCGCTGCCGCCGGACGGGAACCCGCGAGCGAGCGAACGCGCGCGCCGCGCCGGTGGCTCTGACGGGGAGGCGGTTTCCGCGTTTTCACTCTCGGCCGCTGCGCGCGGCGCGGCGCGTCCATCGACCAGCCTCGCGCCTCCGGCCAGCCACTGCGCGACGCCCAACTGTGACCCAGTGAGATCCGGGCAGCCCCGCAAGCGATTCGGGGGCAAGAGCAAAACAACTTCAGTAATTATTAACGTCGTTTGGCCGATAAACAGCAAGTAATTGACGCGGTTAAAGTTTTTAAACCGAGGCGGTTGATGAGGTTTAATACCAACCATGTCTGGTATTTACGATATTACTGAACGTATGACAATTAATATTTTTCGTAATACTACTTTATGAGAAAAATGCATGTAAACAAGATATGCATTTTCTTAAAATTAATGTACACATCACTCATATTTACAACAACATCAACAGAACAACTCATTTGTTCCCATTGTTCTTAATGAAACGACTGTTTAACGAAATCTGCTCGAAAGACGCGACATGTACCTTGCATTTTTGTTGCGTTAACAGTCGCGTAGCAACGTCCAAACCCAAAAAACACCAATTGGAGAGGATCTATGGCGGATTCCAATAAATTGTAAAATAATTGAAGAAAAAATGTGTACATTAAAGGAATAATTATACATTATTTCACAATATATTGCAATCATTTTGTGCATGATAATGTCAAAATAGTTTTCAGTTTGGAAGTAAAGTGAGGGCGTATTATAAGTTTTCCTTAATTGCGACCCTTTCTTCAGAGTCATAGATGGACATCTTCATTTTTGAGGAACTAGTTCAAAGTTCGCTGTGTAATGTCGATTGCTCAACCGTTCTCTACAACGACCGAGAATAAAATAAGATTTCAACGTGATTACTGAGAGAACTGTCACTATGGGAACGCTGGAATTTCCACGAAGTGATTACGCATGGCGACGATGTAGAATTGTTTTATAAGCATCCGTTAAGAATTGAACCCATTCCCTGCAACTGTTACGTCGATATAACAGTACAGTATTACGACAAAATTACAGACCAATGCATTTTAGCAAAGCGAAATTACATTCATTAGTATATAAAAGATACGTAAGAGAAACTATTGTTTCGAAAGTTCTAATATTGTCAGTGATAAATTAATTTATGCACGTTTCATTGTGAATTAACGAGGAATACCAGATGCCGTTACGGAAACATATACCGTACCTTCAGTCATTAGAACTGAGAAAGGAGCGTAATTAAACTGACAGCTGAAAGGATCTTCATGCTGTGATATACTGCCCGAGATGTAGAATCTTGAAATGAATGCACAGAGAATTTATACTCAAAATTCAATTCTGTTACTTCATCAAATCATTTTTTTTAAAATTCAGATCAATTATAATTGATAGAGGACGTGACAATAGCCCCTGACAGAACAACACTCATCACGTTGTTGTATGGCACATTGTCTAAATTGTTGGCGCCTGATCCCAAGCCTTCTCTCCAATCAGACACAAGTTTTTAAAACATCTTTGAGGTTTTAAAAAAAACTGATGCGAAGAATTTAAATGGAATTCATATTCGGTTTCAGTGACTCCGCAAACAAATAGGTAACATGTCCTCACCCCTAGGCTAGAAATGCCTTTCACTTTTTATATTTTTTATATTATTTTAAAAATCCTGAAGTGATGAAGTAAAATGGACATCGGATTCGTTTTTCAGCGACCTCAGAAACAGAAAACATGGTCTGATCCCCATTAATAAACGGAGTTTATTTGTGCCTGTATAATGAACAATGACATTCACATACATGTATGAAAGTCGATGGTCTGTTGAAATTTATATTTTAAATTTTGTTACATCGAAATTTCTTCAAAATATCTAGCCCGTATAACCTCATACCTATTTTGTATCGTTTGATTCATTTTTTCTGTTGAAAAAATATTCTCAAAATAATAATAATAATAATAATAATAATAATAATAAAATGTGGTGTATTGTTCCTTTCATTCCGTCTTTCACAAATGTGTGGCACTGTAATTGCAATGTGTCTGCGATTTTCTAAGACATTTCGCCTTAACTCAACATTAATCATTTTATACTGGAAAGGAGACATAAGAAGTCGAAAAACTGTCACTGAATTTCACATTTTCATAATTCAATGTGAATTTCTATTCGTATTTCAACAAAGTGTGTCATCTTTTTAGGAAATGCCAACAAGATTACATCAACGGACTTGTTTCACCTAATGTATCTCGTATTACGTCTCGAAGCTATTAATCAATTTTCAACATATAATAGCTGTAAATTCTAGCTGCGTTCTGTAGTCAAGATCAAAGTGAATAGGCAGAATTAAATGGGGACACTGAACATTTAATTTAATGGGGACATCTGAACATTTATAATGGTGAAAAAATGTGGATTATCATTGCCTTACAAGTCCTACACAAAATCGTGAAGAATAAGGAATACTTGTCATACTTCATGATATTGCCACTCTCCCAAAACGTACCTCTCAAACCTTTTCAACTCTCCGGCAACAACACTTACTCCTTGGTTTTCTAGATTTGTATGTGAAGTGCTGAAGTTGAAGATGCTTCACAATTGCAATAAAAAATGTAAGTTGAATGTTTATATACGTGCATACAGTTTTTCAATGTTTCTACATTAATTTAAAAAAATGTAAAAATGATTTATATAAAACATACAGTGTAAAGCAATACGTAAAAAGTAACACGCAAATATTTAGACTGCAACACTATTCGTTCCGTGCGTCATATGTAGAGACAGGATTTCCATGCAAATGCATGTTGTTATTTACGCTTCCTAGAGCTATGAAACTTTGTAAATATATTTTTCATGGCTCATTTAAAAAATGCATTCTTTTTCCATGCCCGTTTCCATGTTTTCGTAGTTTTGAGAAGAAATGGATGCATAATGCATGTTTGGATATTTTTTCAATTAATACTACATATTTTGACATTTTCATAGAATATTAGAAACTTTTTTAAAGCTAATTTTGCAGAATTTGTGAAAATTAAAATTGACGCATATTTTGTATAAAGAGCGTATTATTCTTAGATAGTGACAGTACGAACTTGCCTTTGGTTATTGTTATACTAGAAATTTTAACCCTCCGGCACACGTACTATGATTTCTGAAGCGGGTACATGCGCTATGAGTCACAATCACGAAATGAATCAATACCAAGCGATTAATTAACAAAGGATAATGAAGATGCAGGAAGCCGTAACTGAATGTCATTTGATAACCGACAATTGGAGAGAAAATAATCAAAAGCAGACTGTCAGTGCGCTTGCGTTCGAAAACAAAAATAGGTCTGAAAACTGTCTTTAAAACAATTAACATAATATATAAAATTAAATGTTGTAAAAGTGCCTTAAACAATTCAGAAATTACAAGCAGGAGGTTTACCTCTCACGGAGTCATTGAAATTTATATAAGACATTAAAATGTTTTTGAAATTAGTTTTTGGAGTTGTGAGTGTCGCTACTAGGGAGAATTTATATAAGTGTTAAATTCGAATACGGATTTGAAATTTCTCCAAAATGTAAAAAAATACATTATGGTAAAAAAATCATAATGTGCAGAATTACATCTCACACTGTCTCAAATTGCATCTTTGAAGTATTCCCCAATTACGTCTTGTTTCGTAGTGAACATTTAAAAACATTTGCTTCTGACAAAATGATGAAATTGACAGAATATTATTCAGAAAAATTGTAAATTCTTACAAAAGACAATAAAACAGGAAATACACTAAACTCGAATTTAATTGTGCATGTTTTGACAATTTTTGTTCTGCTGCGTGCGTGTTTGGCTACTTTATGAGGCATGTTTGCATGCATATTTTAGCATTTGATAGCGTATGGAAATCTTGCCTCTAGTCACAAGAGATCTTCAAAGCAACTGAACTACTCGATTATGCTCAAAGGTAGATGAGGTAACCCACGCACAGACCACAAGGACGATGGACATTGTGGACGATGGCAAATTTTCTGAAAATCATTCCATCAAGCATCTTAGGTTGATTGCCTAACTGATGAGATCGTTAAGGTCGAAACGCTATCCCTAGGAGAGTGTTGTTTTACCAACCTTCACTACGTATCACCTATCCAGGTGTGAACGACAACACTACAAGTTCATCTGCAGTGATAAACAGGAAAGGCAAACCTAAGAGACCGCCTTGTGTGGAAGACCAGTGAGAATGCGTAATTACTGGCATCGATTTCACCTTTTATTCGGATCTTTAGTTGCGTACAAAGCGATTGACTGACGCGTTTCACACTTTACGTGTTACTTTTTGTATTTTACTGTTCTTGTCTTGGCATTCGTGCATGGAGGATTGATTACAAATTCTTCATAGTACATACGCGTAGTACTGCCGGTGTTACATTTATCGTTTATGACAAGTCGTCAATAATAATAGTAATAATAATAATAATAATAATAAGAGAAACTAATTCGCAAAACTAATTCGTTTCAACAATTAGTTAACAAAGCAATTTTCTTTGTTATTACTTTTTCCTATGAATGTGAGCTTTCCTATGACAACGACGACGTCGACAACGATGATGATGATGATGATGATGATACGAAAAAATCGAAGAAAAGTTGAAGATGATATTCAATAAAATATTAAGGCGAAGAGGAAGAAAATAATAATGTCGAAGAAAGAGATAAGAAAAGAATACTTAGGAGGAAGGTGAAGAAAAAAATGAAAATGAAAACGAAGCAAAAAACTAAAACAAAGAAAAGGATGGAGTAAAAGAAACGGCACACGAAAAGAAGAAGGTCGGATTGATTGATTAGTGATTCCGGACTCGTCAACTGCTAAGTTCGTAAGTCCCGTAAGTGTAGTGCATTTTCATCACGGGAGGGGGGGGTGATCTACTCCCGCTGGTTGGCGACTTCCGGCGCCGACCGGAAATCCGCACGGTGAGTGTGTGTACGTGCGTGCCTGGGTGTATGTGTGTGTGTCTGTGTATGTGTGTGTGCGCGCAGCTTGTGGGTTCGGCTCGGCGTGTAGCGGCGTGGGCGGGAGGGCCGCGCGCTTCTGCACTGGGTCAGTGTACCGGGCGTCCTTGACCTCAATACTCGACCGCGCGCCGCTCAGTGGGCCGAAACCAGCGCAATCACCCTGCGGAGCGCTTCCGAAGGAAACGCTTCGACCGACGAAATATTAATTTTAATATAATAATAATAATAATAATAATAATAATAATAATAATAATAATAGTGGTTAATAGAATTATCAAATGAGGATTGTCCTGGCCGGGAATCGAACCCGGATCTCCCGATGTACATTCAGCTTCTCTACCATAATTATACCTATCTTTCACCACCTTATGATCGTTGTTAGCTTCAGCACCACAGAATAACGTAAACATTATTTAATACAAGGATCCGTTCAGTAGTTAAGGGGTTGGTTAAAAACATTTGGAAACATAGAGTAAAAGACAAAATTATGAAAATAATAACGTGTGAAAAATGAAAGAACTCCAAACCAGAAGAGAAATGCAACTGGTACGAAGGGATGGGAGGAGAGAAAAAGAAACTTGATGAACAAAGGAAGGAGGCTTGGAAAGAGAGAAACGTGAAGAAGAAGAAGAAGAAGAAGAAGAAAAAGCTGTTGGGTTAATTTTCAGGCGATACAAAAAACGTATTGAAAAAACTGAAGTATTCAACCGAGAAAATTTTATCTCTAAATAGGTATGAGTAGAGGAGAATTGTTGAAAAAAGAAGTAAGATCTATGAGAGAAGAAGAAGAAAATATGATAAAACATTTTAATGAATTCCTATATTTTCATTGTTTTTTAACTTTGAACAACGGAACCATTCCTAAGCAATCTACTACCTTAGCTCAATACCAGATAGCAATCTACGTCTGTCACGCATAGCGACAATTCTACTACCTGTCCTGCAGAATATCTGCTACGAAAGTGCAACGAAAATAATCAATTACATGGAGATCTCCTTGTAATGAGCTTTCCATTATGTTGTTGGCGATAATGATATTGACAATGTTTTTCATAATGAGAATTTCTTGACCTGATTGGAAGCAATATTTTTCCTTTACACCCAGAAAAATGGACCGCACACAAAGTTTAATTTTTGTCAGCGTCTCCTTTATGATATATTTATACAATAAATGCAAATTTTCGTTTAATAGTATTTCATTTCAGGAATATTTCTATCATCACTTCAAGAACTGTAAAGCATCGTCTATGACTTGGATGGCAAATTTTCGACACATAAATGGGTTGTGTTTAACTACTGTCTAAAGAATATTTCCAACAGCTGACTGCTCTATTTAGCATATTTTCATGGTTTCTCCGATAGCAAAAACTAATCCGACGAATGCCAGAGAAGTACTCTAACAAACGGCGTGCGACCTTCAGTTCCTTATCTTTGTCTCCTCCTCTCCTCTTAGTCACATACATGCACAACACTGCCTCACAACTTGTGAGGCCCTTTCGGAAGCTTAGAGCTTATCATGACACGGGTCAATGCCCCTTTGGGGGAGATGTCTGAAGAGGGGAAACGCTGCAATGTTACAGAGGGGTCGGTGCTTGATGTCTCTCTTCAGCAGGACAGGAACAGCGACACATCCCGACTGCATGGTCTATATTCAGGTGAATAATGACCGAAGTAGTTGACTATCTCGGAAACACTAACCGGCAACGTGGTTGAAGGCATCAAGTGATATCACTGCAGTGCCTCTGTTCGAGAGGTCCTAGGGTTTGAGTTCCGACGGGGGGACGATTTTCGAAACTAGCTTGTCAGCTAGTTCGAATTCCGTCGCTCGCTGTCCGGAGAAGAATTCTAGCGACTGGCTACCCCGATCGGTAGTTTTCCGTGGTCTCCAGTCAGCACCAGGTGAATGCTGGAGCAGTACCCTAACAAACGGGCCACGATATTCCCTTTCTCGTTCTATCCTCCCACCTTATTCACTCACCCACACTTACGATTACATGCTCTACATCAACACACATGTCAGAAGATCAGTTGGGACCTTCTCCCGGCTGGGACGGTGCCCCGCTGGTGGGAGATACCCGGTTGGGGAAAACTCCTGCCAGCCGACCTAGGTTGACTCCAGATCTCACCAGCCTGCAGGGGAAGGCCATCATTATCGTCCGTTACGAAAATATGCACTACACTTACGGTACTAATGACCTTAGCGATTGGCGCGCAAATCAGTGAATAAAAAAGAATGGAAACATTACGCATTCACTCTCTCCCCACGCGGAGCATCCCGGCCCCGCCCCCCATTGGCAGAAGTTGAGCAATGCGCTCGCGGCGCCCTGGAGTCCGCTTGCGCCCGAAACAAAAACGCGTGGGAAGGAGAAAGCTCGGGATTAGGGGCGGGCCGCAATGTCACCAGGAGGCACGCGTTGCCATGAGTGATACTGCAATAAGGTTATGTTTTAAGAGGACACATCTGCAATCTACGCTAAATTAGTCTAGTTCACCTCACGATTCAGGGTATGCGTACACAAGCATCTGTTACAAGTGAAAATTACACACGTATGTTGTTCATTACTATATCGTAATAAAGACTTTTCTGGTTCAAATGAAAAATGCCACTAATATGATGTTCCTTGACATAACATATAAAAGCTTTACGAACACTTTTTTCGAACAACGTATGCTTGCCTATCAGCGGTTGGAGTTGTAGGTTTCTCGAAATAACCGATTCAGTTAGCAACAGGTATTGAGAACTTTGATTGTTAGAGGGGTTGCAAAGTTTAAAATTGAGATGTGTTTTTTAGGCGGCAGGAATTGAATGAGGTTTGAACACAATATCACTTCTGAGATTACGCTTCACGAAAACAGAATATTTAAAAACACGAAAGAATTTCTTAACTACTTGCGACGCAAGTGTCCAAATTCGATTGTCTGCCATTATCTATGGAGACATGGATGAAATAATTAAATAATGTAGCATTCCCACAATTCTGTGGTAACATGCATACATTGTGTACAATGGGTGATGTACAACGGGTGCACAATTAATAAATTGTGGTTGAATTCAGATCCAAAGGAGACTTCATAAAAAAGGATCAAAACCAAAGAAAAGGTGTTCATTTTTGGCTCCTCTATAAAATTTCAGTCAAATTGAGTTCAAAATACTAAGTTTTTACTCGCTAAAATTGTGAAACTACGTACTTCAAATTGGATTCGGATGCGGTGAATTCGGCCAATGAACTTTTAAATTTAGATTGAAATAAAAACTAAACTGTTAGTATTTTTTCAAATTATTTTTGTTGAAAAGGACTTTTACAAGTCAAGAACATAAGAATATATTTGTTTAGCTCTTGGAAGCATTTTTAGCACCATGTTTATCGTCTCAAAAATAGCTATGGCTGATGCGCCAATCCAAGACCAAGAGCCTGAATAGAAAAGAGGCAGGACTATGATGGGAATAAATATTAGCTATTAAAAGAAACGAAACCAGAGTCGGTTCAACACACTGCCACATGTGATACATGCGGACAACGCGCTTATCAAGCCTCCTCTCTCTACTTTTCTTCTTCTTCAAGATTTGTCAGCTAATAGTAATTGATAATGATTAAATATATTGTAATATATTGACATACTTATTGTCGATAAACTTGATTATATGCTTGTGCTTTATATTGGAAAATAATTTTCTAAAATTTCTCTACGTTTACCCTCTTAATGTAACTATAACAATTTATCAACTTCGTTTTCAAGTCATCAACGGTTTCCTTTTTGTACCAATCTGGAAGAGATTTACTTTGGGTAACCATACAGTTGTATGGGTTACATTTCTTTTCTGATAGTGCCAAATGTGTATATATCAATATTAAATATATATGCATTTGGGGTCAAGACTCCTCCTTTCAGTAGCAGCGCAGGCCCTCCAGACTCCTTATTGCAGCCCTGAATGAAATACTAACTCATTGATATTAATTTCCGCTGAAAAACGATAAGATCTCAGTAGTTTAAGAACGTTGTTACGAGTATTAAAACGAATCTAATCCACACATGTTATGGTTGAAAACATTCAAGGAAAAATTGAAGAAAATTCTTCTGATTTACAAACAAATTTACTAGTTTAAAAGATACTGTTGTAAATGTAATTCTACAATTAAAACAAAGAATACTAAGTTTTACTTCTGTCTACTTTCAATGCAATATACCGTATATTCGTTTTTTATATCCTGCTTCATAAAAAAAGCTTTTTGACACACACTTTTTTGTCTGATTTGGGGTCTCTTCTTATTTTCAATTAGTTCCTTCGTTTTTTTGTGGTCATGTTCATTAGGCTGAAGTACACTCTACTCGAGGTGACGCTCCCACAATATTTGTATTCTCAAATTCCACGAGGTCATTTAGGTATTGTCACTCATGGCTGCAGAAAACTCTAACGACCATTTCCGCTTGAAGAACAGTAACAACTTGTTATCATTCTGTGATTGCGTTGGTGCAGAGACTTGTAGATGGCGTCGTATTTTCGCAGACTGACACTACACTTCAATTCCACCATTTTTCACAAATTACAACTCGATAATTGTAGATATTTTGCGAAGCCTGCAAATAGCGTGCATAATAATGCAGAGAAGATATAAAAAAGAAAATTCACATTGTCTCTTATAATGTTTTATACATTTTATATAACATACCATGTTATGTTACTTTAAATATCAGCTATTTATGGTTTAAATACAATGCTCATTAACACACAGTTTGACATTATTTTATCTCACAGTTCCATGAAATTCATAGCTAGAAAAGAAAATTATTACATGTCACTATAATATTTCAACTCGTTCCACTCATAAAGAATCATGAATTTGTTTTTGTTGTTCCAATGAAATGTTGCTTGTAAGCTTCCTTATGTTTAAATTTTATGTTTATTATTGTTCCTATTATGATATGAAAAAATATTGTTATTCACTAGTATCTTTCACCAACTTCATTTTCTTTCTTCTCACTTTCTTTCCGGCGCGCTACTAAATCGCAGAGTTCATTGTATTTGGAAACTGAAAAAAAGCGTAAGTGATAATGTCACATGATCACGTACTCCAGCTTTATAAGCAACACAATTACTTCTCAGAGCTTTAACGCACGCACATCCCGATGCAAGAACAGAACGCCAAACGGTACACGCTCAAAAACTTTCATCGTGCGAATGGCAATAGCAACAATGAAAAATAATAATCAAAAGAAAAATGAAATATACATAACAAGTTGGAAAATTTACACAAAAAATGGTAAATTAAAATAAATGAAGATAATAGTAAAATAAAAAAGAAGGAATCAAAGAACAAAAATGGGGATGTTATAGAAGAAATGAAAGAAAGAAGTAAAGAAGAGAAACGGAAAATAATTAAGAATAAAAATATAAGGCTTAAAAAAAGGACTTTTAAGAAGAGTGTTGAGAAAATAAAAAGCAAACGGGACAATTAAAAAAGAAAATAATGTGTAAACTACGAACGTTAGGACAATACAAAAAAAGAAAAATAATGGAAAATAATAATAAAAATGAAGAAAAATTTAGAAGACAAGAAATCAAGACCATGAACACTACTCGTAAGAAAAATACACAAATTGAAGATCAACAATAGAAAAATACAATATAAGAAATACAAAAAGGAAAAGAATGGAAAATAAGAGATAAAAAGGGAAAGAAGACCATGAGGCTTATGCGTAAGCCCGAGAGGCAGCGCGGGCCGTGCGTGCGCCGTGTCTTACCGCGTGGACCGCGGGAACCAGCAGGCAGCACGCAGCCACCGCCGCCAGCAGCGCCCTCGCCAGGTGCCGCACGCCGGTCTCCATGGCTCTGCACGCTGCGCACGCCTGAGACTCGCCTCGCCTCGCCTGCCTCGCCTGCCTCGCCTCTCCGCCACTGAATGCGGGTCTGGGTCGCGGCGCCCGCGCTACTCGGCACCGCCCCGCCCCCCCCCCACACGTGCGTGGGGCAGGACCAAGACGGGGCAGGTGGAGGGGGTGGCGGAGGCGGAGCGGCCATGCGGGGTGCGAAGTGCCCATCTTCTGTACAGGGAGGAGTTGTCGACGAATTCACGAGTGAAACGAAGACCACCTTTGCTTACCAAGCAGAAACTGAATAACTCCCAGGAATGCAGCGCTTGGGGAAACTTCGCGTGTTGTGTAAATCATAAATAAAGCACTTAGATGTGAAATAATTGTGTCCGTGACAGGAATAAATTATTTCCTTTCCAGCACAGGACATCAAAGTGTCTTGGGGGATGTTACCCAGCATTCCTCCGCCGATTGGCACTGTGCGTCCATGGGGTAGTGGCGGATGAGCTGTCCGTTGATTGGTTGATTAGTGACTCCGCTCGTGTCAACTAAGGTCATTCGCTCCGTAAGTTTAGTGCATGTTTATGGTGTGAGGTAGCTGTGGGCTACTGGAGGTTTTACCAACCAGGTATCTCCCACTAGCGGGACACCGCCACAGCCGAGACAAGCTCTAAGCCCCTGAGTGGTGTCCCGACAAATGTGGTAGTGTAGTGGGTGTAAGTGTAAGTGTAAGTGTAAGTGTAAGTGTAAGTGCAAGTGCGTGTAAGTAAGCGGTAGAATAGGACGAAGAATGGGAAGGAAAGATCGCGCGCGCTCCGTCTCCCGTTTGTAAGGGTACTGCTCTGGCATTCGCCTGGTATTGATCAGAGAAACCACGGAAAACTACGGATCAGAACAGCCGACCGCTAGAATTCTGCTCCAGGCAGCGACTGAATTCAACCTACCTAGCCAATGACGAGAATCGTGGCACCTTTGGGACTCGGAACTAGGATCTCCCGGCCAGAGGCACGGCAATGACATCAGATGATGCCCTGAGCCACTTCTTCTGGTGGTAGAAATATTGATATAAAAGGAATGTTTAAATTTTGCGTGTGGTAAGGAAAGGATTCAGTCAGCGACTGAATTCGACGTAGCCATCTAGCTAGTGTCCAAAATCCCTCTCCCGTCGGGACTCGCGCTTAGAACCTCCAGGTCAGAGGCACTGCAGTGGCATCAAGTGGGTAAAGCGGGGGCGGGGCGGGACGGGGCGGCGGGCTGTCTGTGCAGAAAGCGAGCGCGCGAAGGCGGTGGCGGCGGCGGTGGCGGGAGCGAGGGCAGCGCTGGCGGAGGGATGCTGAAGCAATGGGAAGCGAAGGCGGCGGCCGGCGCTCGGAAGGCAGACGCTGCAGTGCGGTACGGAGACACGCTTAGCGATTGCTTCGGTGCAGATATGACGAGCGGTGGCGGAAGTAGGGCGGCGGACGCGGTAGTAGCCACCGAAACACCAGGTCTTCCAGTGGTTACACAGCGGTTTCTCGATGGTTCTGCACATCTCACCGGGATGTGCTGCGGCTCGAGTCTTGGCGGTGGCAGGATATTCGACACTAGATACATAGCAAAGTTGAGTTCAGCCGCTGCCTGGAGGAGAGTTCTAGCCTTCTGCTCTCATCCGTAGTTTTCCGTGGTTTCTCCGATCAATATCAGGCAAATGCCGAGCAGTACCTTAACAAACGGGACACGGGCT
Source organism: Gryllus bimaculatus (assembly GCA_017312745.1). NCBI lineage: Eukaryota > Metazoa > Arthropoda > Insecta > Orthoptera > Gryllidae > Gryllus > Gryllus bimaculatus. The sequence continues at coordinate 6,943,333 of BOPP01000025.1, forward strand.
GCGCGTGATCTTTCCTTCCTCTTTCTTGTCCTATCCTCACTTTCAAACTATTTCACTTACATGCACTACACATGACGGGAAAACAGTCGTGAGGATAGAGCTTGTCCTGGCTTAGGAGATTCCTCTGGGGAAAATCCTCGCAATACAACGTAGGTTAGATTTCACTACTGAAAGGGGGAAGATCACCGCCACCTCCCGCGATAAAAAAGATGCAATACACTTACGGGACTAACGACCTTGGCAGTTGGTGCGCCCGGAATCACTAGTAGATCGGTGATTCTCTAATGGTGGTCTTCCGGTGACCTCAAGATGGTTCTAGAGCTATCCTCAGTGGTTCTCTGGAATACCTCTGTGGTTCCGCGATGGGTTCCCCTTTGGCTCTGCCTTGGTTACACGATGGTTCCGCGTGTGTTTGCTCCGTTGTTTCCATTGCTGATTCCCTGGTGGTTTCGTAGTGGTCCGTGGAGGAAACCCGATTGCTCCGCGGTGATTCAGCGGTTCTGAATTGGGGAGTGACGATGGAACTATGTTAGCCAGAAGCGCACCGTGAAGGTCGACTTTGTGCACAGAATACCTTCGGTACAATGATGTGACATCTGTAATCGATCGAGTAGGCTTCTTAGACATCTGTTACTATGTCTCAAGTTATCCGATGGTTAGGTGACAAGTTCCACGTTAATGAAAATTTCAGTTTTTTTATCGATTTCGCACTTCCGTTAAACCATGTGTACAGATCATTAACAATAATTAAATAAGCTGTCGTAGTGAGTTCCGAAGATAATTCTTACCTCCGTCGCCATGTAACTGAAACCTGCGAGTTGGGTGTGACTGGAATTTCTCACATTCAAAAGTAAGACTATTATGTATGAACCCAATTACCAGGAAATATCACTTATTACTCAACCTAGCGTAAATCTAATGGAACATTCCTTTAAACGTTTCCCCAACTAATTCTGTTCGGTAAACCACAAAAACAGGTGCTTCCCTTCCAACGTTTTCATTCATAGGTAATTGTTCGCAATAACACTTCAAAAACTCCTAACAAATATACTGATTTTCACGTGTTTTTATTCCTGTTAATTACCACCGTTTATTTTCACGCGGAGTTGCCACGAAGCTACAGTTCACAATGCATTTCCTCTATGCCCTAGAGTAGTAACATTCCTTGCACTAAGTTAAAAGGCACACGAGCAAGTTCACGTATATCGGCCACATTGTGGACTGTCTTCTGGCCGTGCAATAGTTCTGTTTCATGTAAGTAATTTGTATTGTTTTATTTTGTATCAAAATAAGGTAAATAAACTGTATGTTAAATAATCACTGCAGGAATAAATTGCAGCAAAAGCTGGAAGAATAAACTGTAGGAAAAAACAGTGTCACCGAAGTGGTAAAACATATATAATGTATAAAGTTTTGTTGTACACAATTGGTTAACTGTTCATACTTCCTGATGCTAACACTTTCATGGGCGACGTCTCCATGGGCAACGCCTTCATGTTATTTGCACTCGTCCAGAAAGTAAAACCCCGTTGTGGAAAGAGTGGCGATAGACTGAATTGATTGATTTTTCCTGTTTCCGGGCGCGTTAACTGCTATGTTTATTAGTTCGTATAATTGCTAACATGTTTTTTCATCGAAGTTGGCGGTGTTCTTCCCTGGTGGCTGGTGAGATTCGGCGCCAGCGTAAACGTTGGCTTGAGGGGTTGGGGGCTTTCCCTATCCAGGTCCCCCCCCCCCGAGTGGAGCACAGTTCCATTCGGGAGAAGCTCTAAGCTCATGACTAGTCTTCTGACATGTGTAGAAGGGTAGTGCATATAAGTGTAAGTGTAAGTGTAAGGGTGACGATAGCACAAGAAAGTAAAAGGAAAGATCGCGCTTGAAGCAACTTAGCTACGGTCGAAAACCTGCCACCGTCGACTCTCTCTCAGTCGATCTCTCAGTCAAAATTGCTGCACAGACAGCAATCACCGGCTGACTTAGTTTTGAGCTAAGTCAGCCGGTAATAGATTTTTAATACGACTAAGAGAACTGGAGGTGGTTCGCCCTTATCTCCCGTTCATGGTTCATTCCGATTGAGAAGTCTCTTCATACACATTTCTTATTCAGGAGTATTAGTTGTCATCTAAAAAGTGGCACTGGATGGTGTGTTCATAAGGGTATTACTAAGTTTGTTTCTATTATTTTACAGTTTAAACATTATTGAACTTCTTAAAATTCAAATATAATGTTCAATAAAAAAACTTTTAGCATTAGATTTTGAAAATTTAAGATTTGCATTTTTATGTTAGCAGTAATTTCTTGCACTACCAAAAACATTGAATTATTTCTCTGAAATAGTAGAATTTCTTTATCAATTTTTTCTAGCCTTCTTGAATTTTGACGTAAGATATATTACAATATGAAACAGTGCTGATCAGTATTATAATAGGAAGTTATTGGCTTAGTATTTGGATGTAAATTGTTATAAAGAAACATGGTTGAATTTCATAAACCTTGTCCATTAATAATTATCAACAGACTCCTCTTACAGGTTTACTGGTTAATCGAATACGTTAAGAAATTCATAATTAAATGACTACTTCCGCCCAGTGGGGAATTCCTTGAGGAGAGTTTTCTTCTGCTCTCTGAACATGGCGCTAAGGTAGCATGTTTTGCTATATTGTAACAAAATTAAGAAAATATTTGGAGCAATTTTATAGAAAATTTCGAAAGTGTTCTAGGCGCTTCATGTCAAGTACCCGAAAAAATAAAAGGCCGTTTAAATATCGCTGGGTTTTGAGTTGGCCCAAATCAATCAGGGAATATTTATTTCGAGAACAATTATATGCATGGTTTAGGCGCTAATGAGGTTTAAAAATACCGACAGACAAACAAACAGACGGGCGGGCAGTCAGTCATCCATACAGACACAGACAGTGAAAAATATTGTTTTTGATATCAGGGAACGTGTATAACGATTGATAAATTATCGACACTCATTTTCTGGAGAATTACATGACTTTAAACCGCGTATACGAGAAAATAAAAAAGGAAATTAGTAGAAGAAATAGGTGTTCTGTCTGAATAGTAGAGGTGACTAAAACACCAGCACCGCAAACTTTTGGCCCAACCTTATCATAGCTTGGATATGCGCACGTATGGATGGTGTGTTCTCTATTACTCAAATACAGGGAAATGGAAGTTTGAATCCAAATCCTCGACAAAATGCGTTAGAAGGGAAACAAAACGCGTTACAAGGTTGTCCCATGCGTCAACCGTTCTACGGGGTTCTCATCCAACGGAATCGTTCGAAACAGGGAAACAAACGCTGCATGACGTCGCAAATGAGGAGATACATCAATTGAATACTGACGTATCGGAGGTGTCATTAGAGCGCTAGGAAATAACTCTAACTTAAGACAGAAGGCAGGACGGTGGGTAATAATGAAAATTTTCGCCGGATTGCGGCCGGATGCGTCACGATAAAGTAATTTTAAATGCTAGTAAAATAAAGCATTATAGGTTACATTTGAAATTTTTGTACTAGTGCCTGTAATAATATTTAATTCTTCTAATTAATTTTATTGCTTCATGAGAATGGGCTCCGATAGAATAGTGGTCATCTCGCATCTCTCAGTACGAATTTCAGACCCAGCTCACTTCATTTCTTATTTGAGAGCAAAAAAGGGCTTGCAGCAAATTTCCTCAGTAATCGTCTTTATTTTATTACGTCTGTAATTTCAAAATTGATTCTTCACCAAACATTTGACCTTCATAGTTATCATTGTTGGATTGAAAATAAATTATTCGCTATCACAGTCGTGTGCGAAAGGTGGGATGTTTAGAACGGTTTTCTTCAGAACATGTGAATTCTTAGCGGCGACGGATTTTGAGGGAGTGATGATAACCCTACAATGTTGTGGATTAGATCGGAAGCCGCATAAGTAAGTGGTCAAATTCTCCAAACGTATGAAAATAGTATTCTTGTCGTACATGACGACATAGTAAGTCATATCCAGTTACATAGAAATTATGTAAGCCATAACGTGTAGGTAAGATATAAACTAAAGATGTATATGCGGAAAGAGAGACAATGTCTTTCTTATAATACGACATGAATTTCATCGGAAAGGGGTATGTAGAATGTTTTGGGAAAGTCACCGCTGTATTAGGGGGTATAATAAACAATTGCCGCACCTAGGTAGCACGCCGATGCGGCCCATACAGATGCAACCTGTTGACTCCAGCTTCACACTTTTACCGACAGGTGGCCAGGCACAGGGGAAAAGTGCCATGGCAGCATGGGAGCAGGGCAGACACGTGTGTAACGCCCTTGGCTCATACGCCCGATAGACAGGCCACGAAAGGTGGGATAAGGATGCAAAGCACTGCACGACGGGTAGGTCAGCCCACAATACTACACCACGTAAGCAAACATGTATGCCCGTTGCCCATTCGGGAATGGAAAGCGCGGCCCTTCGTGACGAGACCGCCAATACCCTCATGCTTCAACAATAGGGAACGTTTGCACGTCGACGCCGTCATGAGCGGGCCCAACTATTGTCACGTGACGGCGGTAACACCAACCATGCCTACTACAACAAACACAAGCATTAGCTGGCCTCAGTTCGGTAAGCGAGGCTTCAAAATATGTACAGAATCGGATGCTGGTTATACTTATTTAGGATTCTTGTGAGTCTCAGATTAAGTAAGATTCATCATGGTCAGCAAAAGCCGGCTGCGTTGTCCAGTAAAAGATGTTGTATGCTATTGAAAGAAGTATTGGCTTGCAGTAGTTTTCAGGATGGAAGCCAGTGGAGGTATATTGAAATTGCCGTGGCTTTTCAAACGAGAAAGTCCTTAAAATAAGAAAAAATTCAATGTTCCAAATTGTACAGACTCCCTCATTCCACGTCGATTTGATTCTAAAATTTCGTGTAGAAATGCACGTTCGTCATCGTCTATATTAATATCCCCAAATACGCTTGCTTCAATTAATTCGTCCAACTCAGGGAGCACAATGACAACTAGTACGTGCACAGGAAAGAACTCTTCGTAAACACACAAAAAAAAATAAAAGAAGTTAATAAAACCCCATTTGGCTGTGGTTTCTCTCTATTATTAAGTGATTATATTGATGATAAATATTAATAATTATTGATGAATATTAATATTGAAGAACGAAGTTGAAGCTACGATTAACAAAATGAAAAAACTCGATAGATTTGGAAAGGCGCCAAACGTTTGTGTAGCCTATTACATTTGCTATTCAGACATTCTGAGCGTTAGACAAAACTCTCTCTTTAATCTTCACATAACATTCTACGTTACGTTATTTGTAAGCGTTAACGTTATCCGTTTTGGGTGAGTGCCAAAACTGTCTAGTCTAAGTCGTCCAAGCCTGTCTCTGCTGTGCTATAGTTCTGAGTCGGAAAAAGCAACTGCTTACCCTGTAAGGTCGCCGCTGGCACTGCCGAAAAACAAATTGACAGGTTTCACTAAGAGCACTACTCTCCTCTGCTGCCAGTTACAAATCATCCATCAAATCGTATCAGCAGAGTAGTACACTTATGATGTACAACAATTTTTACATACCAATAATATGAAAGAAATGATGTTTCTACATACGTTAATGACATGACGTCAGCTGTGCCGTATGCAGTATTGCAGTTATGCACTATGCGTGGGAATCCGGTTGGTTCGCACTTAAAAGAAAAACCGAAATAACACAATCAAATATTTGCTTTTGTCAGTCCAAATCGAAACATTTTGATTGTTTTTAAATTTTTCCTTGACCCTGGAAATCAAACAAAATCAAAGACACTTCGCAAAGGACCGAGGATTGCACAATTTTCTATTAATTTAATTCGAGCTTTGCAAATTAGTAAAATACATGTTTTTTGTATTTTCCCTGCAGTTACTGTGTATCTAATAAAACGTATACTAAATATACGTATCTGACTCAGCTGGTTTCTTTTCACTTTTTGCGTGCATTGTAAATTACACTGCGGTGTCAAAAGTCATGCGAAAGTAATGAGCAAATATACAGATGGCAGTAGCATCGCGTAAAAAAGGTACACACGTGCAGTGCATTGACAGATCTTTCATTTGTACTCAAGTGATTCATGTGATTTAAGACCACGCGCGTCGTGTGGTCTTAACTCACATGAGTGGAATTAACGTCCAATTAACGTCGTGGAATTAACAGACTTTGGACGCGGAATGGTACTTGGAGGTAGACGCGCGGGGCATTCCATTTCGGAAATCGTTAGGGAATTCAATATTTCGAGGTCCGCAGCGTCAAGAGTGTACTCATGACTTTTGCCACAGTGTAGTAATAGTTGTAGTAATAAAGATTCTTGGAGGCGTGACCAGGCTAGCGAATATGGGATCAGATGAGGACGAGAATTGTTGAAGGGTTTAATTTTACCCAGTATGTAGGTCGGGTTATTTTCCGTATCACAAGTACAAAATGGCCAACGTTAATTTTTCGTCCTTCAAAAATCCTCACACTACAGCGAGGATTGAAAAAGCGCTGTGGGATTGATAGGTCATTAAGCTCCAAAAGGTAAGCAAGCGTCAACAGTCAACACAATGTGTTTCAAAACTTATTTTCCCAGAGACGCGTTCAACGTATTAAAGCCATGGTAATTTCTCTCTGCTGTTATTCTTCGATATAAACAATTTAGAGTGGTGCGAATGTTATATAATAGTACATTTTAGGCTAGCAAAGCTTACAGCTATCGGAAAGAATTTATGATACAAACATTTATCAATAACATCGTATCAATTGCGTTGGAAACCTAAAAAAATGCTTTGTAATTTATACCATGGTTTTCTATCGATTCCTCAAATTTGGCATTTTTTCATAGCTAATGCGTTACGTGAACGTCCCATTTATACTTATTTATTCTTTGCTGATTATGGTTTACAGCATATATGGGCATTCTCGGCTCCTCATATATTAACTCTATTCATAATACTTCTATAATTCCTTGCCTGGCCAATAACTGTCTGTGAGTTATGTGTAAAATATATGTACGTAATTGAACTAGTTTCTATCCCCAGAACCACGATACAACCATCTGTAAGGGGACAAAACATGACGTGAACATAATTTCAGAATCGACATGAACATCGGTTACCTCAACATAGTGTTCGAGGAGTACGAGGGAGCTTTTCACTGGGAATCCTTCACAGGGCGGATGGAGTTATTGAGATTATCTCTGGTATGTCACTTAGGTACTCGCCAATAGATGGCATTCGAAAAATGGAAGGTGTACGGCAAAATCGAAAATGAAGCCCCGACTGAAAAGAAATGGGAACTAACTAGTATGAGACAGTTAGGGGCGTCTAGGCTCCTTATAAATACACCAAAAAGTAATTATATGCATAAAGTTATTTAGATAGAAGATTATATTTATAACTAAGTATTAAATATTGCTTATCGCATACGTTTGTCCGAACGAGCTTTGTATGTTTCTGCATACTACAATAAATATCATTAAAATATGCGGCACATAGACACCCAGATAAAAAATCTGGACCTGAAAAAAGGAAGGTCCCTTATGTACTTATGATAATCATAAGAATCAGTGGTTACTAATTGTTTGCCACTTCACTATGTATATTATTCGAAATCATGTTTGTTCATGAATTTTGCAATGTAAATTTGATTACCAAGCTATATTAATAAAAGATAATTGAATAAATATGGATATAATATATTCGAAAACTGAATAATTGATTCAATATTAAAAAGGTTTTTTCTGGTGAAATTTGGGCGTTTTCCAACGCACGATTACACAACTTTGTCTTCTTACGAAGAATTCGTAAGGCGAGAATGTAAAGAGAATCATTGTCTAAATAAAAAGAATAAACCACTGCGAAAGGGATTGTAGGATCCATTTCCTTGTAAGAAATAAATGATTTCATTTTATTCTGTTTTGGAAAATTAAAGGCAAACCAATTGTAATCCAATTCCTCGAAGTATGACAAAATGGATTATCTATTTTAATTAAAAAAATCGTTTTCCAGGAGAATAATTTTATCCTCAACAGAACCATTTAGCCTTGAATTACGAGCATTTTACTCTACATTACGAGCGCTCTGTGAATTGTACTTGAATTTTTTGCTAAAAGAAATATTCTCTTTCCTAAACGTATTTATTCATATAACTAAGCAATGCTGATTTTTTTGATATGTCACTTTTCTTGGGTACCGACGTTATAAACATACGTCTTTCATCATTTCACAACAGCCTTCGAAAGACAATCAGTTTTCATGACTTGGTAGTCAACATCCCTGGGGAAACAACTGTAGTGGAAAGAAAGGGGAAAGTTCAAGTTATAGTGGTTCAATAGTTTACCGATTGGTGGTGGATGAAAACATAAATGAAACAGCACGATGTCGACGTACGTTAGGACGTGTTCCCATGCCCTCTGTAGTGAAAGGGAATCTGAACCAAAAACATTTCTTCTTTTCCCTCTTTTCTTCTTGTTCTTATTTTTCTTCTTCTTTATTCATCAATCACATCCTCCTACAAGCAGTAATTTTTATTTGTGTTGGGTTTACACTCAAGTAGAGATACTCTTCACGCCTTACAGAGTTCTCTCTATCCACGGTTTTCTAAAAGTTTTCCATCTCTTATCCCATTGCTCCAGTTTCAAGACGCTGGAAAGTGGCCTTCGTGTCGCTCTCATTAGCTATTCTCTGAGTTCTCACTCCAGGAATCGTCATGGGGAAGAGAGTAGGCCTTGCTGACATGAGCCCAAGTCGGGTATCCCCATTACTGCAGGGTATTTCTGGTATTTAATGGCACTGGCCCATGAGCATCATAAAGCCCGCTAGCCTCGTCCGCCATTTGGTCCGTAGCAGAAACCACAAAGGGAGAGAAGCGGGGATTTACGGGCGGTGAGCGGTAGAAGCTTTTGATCGAAAGTGATTACACTATCGATGCGTGTTACGACTGACGTATACCGTTGGGGTGTGCGTAGAGCTCCTTAATGTGTTTTCAAACGCAGATCGCCTCTCTGGAAAGGAGAGGATGATTCAACGTGGCGACGCATTTAAATCGTGTTGTGTCGTCAAAACAAACTTCGGAATGACAAAATTACAATAGATTGAAATGGAATGAAAGGATGAATAAACAAAAGAATGGGTGAATAAACAAACGAATGAATTAATGAATGGAGTGTAATATATAAGAATCCCGTACGTCAAATTCCCTTAATATATTTATGTGCAGCAATGAAAAAAACACAAGTATTTCACATCTAGGAATTATAAAAATTAAAAATTATAAATAATGAGTTGACGAATAAGAAAATCGATTGAAACTATTTTTGTCCAAAAGGGGCTGCGTACGCAGCAAAATGCAAAAAGATACCTGTTTAGAAATGGTGCACGCATGACGAGATGGAAACAGCAATTGCTCCCTCAATGTATACCTAATGACTGGTGAGGAAGCAAGTGTTTTGTTTGGGTGCCGAAGGTAAATTGAAGAAGAGAAAACAGAAGAGACATCGACCGGTAGCTGAAGTGATAGAAAGAATGAAGCGACAAGTAAGTATTTTGAGAGTAAATTTAATTTATTTGCTGAATTTCGAGCAAATATTTCGTGTGTGTTGTTGGTCGTCGAACTCGCTCGCGAGCCCGCAGAAGTAAAAGGGAATATCGAAGAAACCCTACTCAAGATGGCGTCGGTAAAGGAATTTGCGGAAGGTGTAGTCTGAGCTCTCTTTTGTCCTGAAAATGGTGTACTATTACTACCTCTCTGTGATTGGTTCTACATACATTTGTGAGCAATATTTATTTTCCGTGAATCTTTATAAAAACAGCCACAGAACATGACTCACTTTGACGTCAGTTAATTCTCTGGCGGCACCAAAAACTCTAGGCAACATTCGAAGTACTTACAAAATGAAAATAGAAAATGTAATAACGTGCATAGTAATTATGTATAATTATAAATAGTAATAATTTTGCCTAAGAAATGTTTTATAAAGCGTAGAATTTAAATTACGTGCAGCAATGTTTGTAAGGGGTAAAATTAAACCCTTCAACAATTCTCGTCCTCATCTGATCCCATATTCGCTAGCCTGGACACGCCTTCGAGAATCTTTATTACTACACTGTGACAAAAGTCATGGGTACACTCTTGACGCTGTGGACCTCGAAATATTGAATTCCCTAACGATTTTCGAAATGGAATGCCCCGCGCGTCTACCTCCAAGTATTATTCCGCGTTCAAAGTCTATTAATTCTCGTCGTGTGGCCTTAAATCACATCAGAAACTATTTCCCCCGAGTGCAGTAATGTTTGTTAGAAACTACATACATCCATGTGTTTTAAATTTACATTTTCCTTATTCATTAATTAATCTTGTATTTTCCAACATTTTAAAGGAAACTCATTTCACAAATATTGGGGATTTTTGAAGCTAAACAATGCGCGTCTTACGTCTCCCCATCGCGAGTTCCCCGTCCCAAATGTCCCCCTCCGCGTACGCATAAGGGGCCCGAAACAGGCCGGCGGCGTTTGCGAACACAGCCACTACCTGAATCGCGCCCGTGCCTTGCGAGTCGCTCGGCAAATGCGACCCTGAGTCCAAATGGAAAGGAATCACGTTTCGCGGTGATGGAGGTTAAACCCGTTGCGAGGCCCTAAGGAAGCAAGTGGGAAAGAAATGAGAAGAAAGAGTTAATCAGAAATCTCAAAATGAACATTCTGTAACTGACTCACAAAAAATGCAATGAAAGTGCCCAATGGAAGCAACTGGTTGACTCAGTTAGAAACGAATAATGCAATATATTCGTTAAGTCGTTTCCGTCTTAAAATATTAGAACCAACGTGTTATTCACTGTTGATGAACAAAGGTTTTCTGTGTCATTTTGTTCAGACGCGCTTCGTAATAGCACAGTAGTTTGTTGACGAGTTGTGTTTGCTAAACGTTCATTTTTAATTAGTCGAATCGGCAATCGGTTAATACATTTTGTGCAGCATTGCATATCGCTGACGTCTTTTAATTGTTTTATTACGTTAACCGCTTCATGTTACAGATTTATCCGCTTTTATGTTACAGCCACCTTCACAATTATCAGTCCACATTAATATTTCTTACTGAGGAGAAGAAGAAGAAGAAGAAGAAGAAGAAGAAGAAGAAGAAGAAGAAGAAGAAGAAGAAGAAGAAGAAGAATGGCGTAGAGAAGGGAGAGATTGGAGCCTTCTCAGCAGAACTTGGAGGAGAAGCGAAAGAAGTAGGCTGAAATGTGAGACGGAAGAGAAGCACAAGTAGGAGAAGGAAAAGAAGCTGGAGAGAAATACAAGTAGCAAAGAAAAAGAAGAAGAAAAAATGTGGGTGATTTTAAATTACTTAACGAATCATGTACTCTGCACATTTATTTTTCGATCATAAAACCTCGATACAGGTGCCCGGAGAGCTAGTGAAACTTACAAGTTGCATATAATTTTGTTTTTCGGAAACACTATGAAAAACACATATGAGAACGGATATAATTTCGGTGCTAATTATAACAGCCCTGCATCAAATCAGAGCGCGACGTATTTCCAGTAAAGCCGCCTGAGGTCGAAGTCCGAGAACGGCATAAGTTTTATTTTCGGGTGCCCAAATAACGGTTCAAGCGAACAACCAGCGGTATTTTCTGCCTCCAAAAAGTTCACAGCGTCTCGCTAAGATACAGCATGCGACGAAATGCGAAGAAGAATGGTGGTGCTCCAACAGCACGCACTTTCTCGCATGATTTCCAAATTGACAATTTTTGAAGATTCAGAGAGATCAATGAAAATGAAACTTTCTTTTAAACGTTCTTTGGTCTATCCATTGGGTGCAGGGGAATTAAAGAAAAAAATATAAATATAAATATAAAGTATAAATATAAATATAAAAAAATATAAACGTTTCACGAAATATAAACCTTATCCATCGTCGTACCTAATCCAGTAGGGAAAAAATACGAAGGGAACCATAGGTTGAGTTTCAGAACAATGTGTAACGCGATCTAGTTATACAAGCGCACGTAATGTATACTGGTGAAAAGATCCGGTCTCCCCGGCAGCTGCCCACTGCGCCGGACTGGAAATCCTCCTTCCAGGAAAGGGAAGGTGGCGCGCGGCCGGCGGGAGGTATGGCACGTCGCCTCACAGGCTAATTAGGTCGAGAGCCCGACCTTGGCAAACATCCGGGGAAATTCCGGAAGGCTTCGTACTTAGACTATTCGTGCTCGAGCTTTTTAAGATGCTAATACGCTTTTCCACTTGATGCAAGAATACAGTTGAATTGAACTCTCGACCGATGATTTTAATTCATTTGCTGTCTCGTTAATTAGATCAATAATTTAAATTTCAGTTAATGTAGTGCATTATTTTTAGTGTTTCATGATTCTTATTACGTTCAATTTTGCTATCAAGAATCTCAAAAATTTCAAATAGAAAAATATATTCTTCACAAAAGTATCGCTGAAGAAGATGATTACTCAAATAAATGAAAACTATTTTGTATATATTCTAAGAGTCTGATAATATTGTACATTTGTACATAAATTATATTCCATGATATTTAGGTTCCTGTATAGAATTGTTAATTTTATGTGGTATAATTAATTAATGATTTCAGTATTTTACAGAATTTATTCACGTATTTGGTTTATAATGATTTTCTACTCGCGTAAACAAAAATTAAATTTTGAGTGGAATTGTTTTATTGATTGATTACAGAACCATCGATTGATTGATTGACTAGTTATTCCGGGCGCGTCAACGGGTAAGGTCATTAGTCCCGTAAGTGTGGTGAATGTTGTTTTTCTCTGCAAGTGGCTGCGATCTACCCCGCTGGATAGCGCGATCTGGCGCCGACTTACCGTCGACAAGCGGGACTTGTCCCAGCTGGGACAAGCTCTAAGCTCCCAACCGGTCTCCCGGCATGTGTGGTAGTGTAGTGCATCTTAGTTTAAGTGGATGTAGGGAAAAGGTGAAGACAGAACAAGGAGGAGGAAGGAAAGATCGCACGCGGTCCGTGGTTGGTTTGTGAGGGTACTGCTCCGACAGTAGTCACAAACGCATTCTCATGGCATTCGCCTGGTGTTGTTCGGAGAAACTACCGATCAGAGTAGCCGGCTCGATCAGAATTCTCATCCAGGCAGCACTGAATTCTTCTTAGCTATCCAACTTGTGTTGAAAATCCTGCCACCGATGGGACTCGAACCTAGAACCTTTCGGTCAGAGGCACTGCAGTGACATCAGTTGTACTGAGCCACTTCTCTCAGTAATTTTCGAGTGGAAGATTTATATTAATCGCTGTGTCGTTAGTTAGACAGGGAATTATTTTAATGTGCGTCCCATTGTATCACGTAGTAATTCATGATATATTTACATCTATACGATACTGTCTTTTTAGTTTGTTGTGAACTTCTTTCGTCAATATTTTATCAACGATATACTGATTTTAAACAGACGAAGAGTATTTGCAGCAGAATTTTGAGTCGCAGGAAAAATGTTCAATTAAATTTTAAAAGAACGACTCTTACGTGATTTACCTTTGACTTTTTATTTATAAAACCTATAAGGTTTCGTGTGAAGGCTAAGCAAAGACTCCACTGTCTTACAATGACACTTAACGTGACATGCTCTTTTCAACGAGGAATTGTTAGGGTTCCCAATGTGTTGCTTACTTTTTAAACAAGAGGCTTGCGTTGTAAAATGTCACGTCAGCGTGGTGCAAATCATCCTGAAGAAGATTTTAGATCTCGCTGATTTGTTCACAGCATCATTGTATGCGACAAAGCAATTCTAATTTGTTAAATTTTACTCTTTCTAACTGTAAAATAGTTGTATTATGAACAGAGTTGCTTATTCCTTGTGCACTGCAAACCATTTTGATGTGACATCTAAGTCACATAATGCGATTAGAAGGCTGGTTCATTACGTGACTCTGCCTACTTTCTTCTCTTAGTCGTTCAGTGTCGTCGTAACTGTGGTCCGCTTTCCTTGTTCAGTAATGTTATATTCCATAACAGAGAACATCTGACCGCAAAATTTCAGTGGGCTCACGACATTATAAATGTGATGGAGGGAATTAGGGAAGAAAATATGGAAGTTTTAAGGAAATCCGGGGAATAATCAAATGTAGTTGTAAAAGATGTTGCAATAGAATTTTAGGAACTAATTTGGAATTATCTGTATTTTTGCATTTAGCATTTGTGCTAATGCAAATGTGCTCTGAGCATTTTTGTGCATATTACAGAAAAAGCGTTAAACTGTTATAGAACTAAAACTTAACTATTAGAATCAAAACCTGAAAGTACTTGTTACGACGATTATAATTTTGAAATTGCAATAAACCAGTTTATATCTCGAATGGAGGTAACACACAAGGTCATTGGTTGTTGTGAAGATTTGAACGGGAGTATAACAGTATCAGCTACAATTCATTAGTAAGTCCAAAGCTAGGTACTGAAAAAAAACATATTTAAACAAAGCTGGGCATGAAATAAATGATGTTAGAAATCTTTAACACATGAAACTATTTTTAAACCAGTTTACAGCATCAGCGACGCCACATTTTGCTAGTAATGAATAAATGACATAATGAACAAATGATGGCAGATGAGAATTTATTCAATTAATTTTATGCTTTTATTAAATTTAGTGTTCATACCATAAAGTTCATGCATGCCTTCTTGCAATCACATTATTTGCAGTTTTTGGACCATTTTCAGGAAACAAACTTCTTACAGCTGTTGGAGCTGGTGATAACAATTTTCACAGGTGCAAGACAATTGGCATTATCCTTTTCCATCTCCACTTTTCTGGATTTTTTTTCGACATCTAGCTATTGGTTATTGCTGTGCTGCAGCTCTCGATGGTGATGCAGCAATGTTTGCCTCGTATCTCAAGGCAGATTTGTCAGGCATATCTCAAGTGGTTGTGAAGATACACGACCTTTCCATTGTAGCCAAATAGTAAAAGAAGAAAAAGTTCGCCAGCATCTGCAATCATCTCCTAACGTTTGTTCGAGTGTTTGAATAATTGTATGGAGTCCGCAAGATAAGAGTTCTCGGTCAGTCTAAAAAAAACTTCATTTTCCCGTGCTTGACCAAGGCCGAGGTGTTTTTGTAACCATTCGTTGCATGTAAGAAAAGAAAGTTATCAGCGATTGTTTCACTTATAGTAGCAAACGGGAAAATGTTAGGTAGGTAAAGAACTGTATTTCTCGAGTTTCCACAGCAACACATTTGCATGCTAGTGGAGAGACCTCAATGTTACCAACAGTTCTATTTAATGCTCACTAACCACAATCACTTTTATATTTTGTATCTAACTACAAAGCTATGTTCATAATCGGTGAGCCTGTGTCTTCCTTGGCTTGTTTACATGCTTTTCATGCTGATAAAAACTTTGTAATCAGCGTTGCAATTACCGTCTTTTATTATTTGTGATAGCAAGAAAATTTTCTTTGGGCGTCGTTTACATCATTGTGTCGTCAAAGTATGTACGCAAGTTTTTTTAGGCCTTTAATTTCCTAAGCACTTATTGTTCTAACTTCTACGCCTTAAAAAAGCGTGCGATAAAAACCATCATTGACGACGTATTGAAATTGATCACTAAATTGCTTATTTGCTATTATTTTGAATGATTTATATAATGGATGTGTATATCGTTTCTTTTCTTAAACTGCTGGCAAATGAGGACAAATGCTAACCTAGATAGCAGCAATGACAATTCTATGAACAAGATCGGTTCTATTGACAGGCATCTTCTTGTCTCCTGGTATTGCACTGCTCATTGCTGTAAGTTGTTTACCCTGACACTCTTTTGAATTTGTCTGCTGCCTAGTTATAACCTAGCTCTCTTAATGATCTCACTGCCCAAATTTCAATTCTTGTGGCGTTATTTATGTCGTCAGTCACAGTATCGGTGTTAATTAACAATAATGCGTTAATGGTTTTGAGAGAAAATAAAATGCTGCAGAATCCAACGATACATCTTTGCGCCATCCTTGTTAAGTCGTTCATCCCCCCTTTGTGCTAAATCTCCACGTACCGAAAGAAAAATGTATTTTTTTCACTTTTTACAACTTAGTCATATAGCAACCACTGTGATGGTCTTAACTGAAGGGTAGTTGCAATAAGAACATGTAAGGATAATACAAACACAAAAATCCACGTCCGAGGCGAGATCCGAACCTGCGACCCTTCGAGACAAGGCAGCTACCGTCCTTCAGCCTTAGCGACCTCGCAAAAGGAATTGTTTATCTGTCATTAAGTGTTTTGATGCCCAACAAAAAGTGCGTATTTTTCTTCTTAATGTCGGATCTAAAACGAGTTCTTATGATAATTTATAAGTAATTCTCTTTTCCATGTACAACACTACAAGGATATTGTCGAGTTATTATTATTATACATATTCTTGTAATTCTTCATTTCGCGGCTGTGCCGGTTCTTCCGAATGAGTACGTTTTCTTTGTTCTTCCAACATATTGTAATGTTTTGTTCAAAATATTTGTCATCAAACCATTCTTCATCGATTTCTCCCAAATGTTGTCTACACGATTTAGTGTATTCTGAAAATTTATCATTCGTTCTACACTCTTCTAATTTCGTCTCTTTTCTGATGATATTATTACAAACTGTATTTTTTTCCGGAGCAAACCCTACATTTTTCTGTGTACTTTCACTTGAGTAGCTTGGATTATTTTTGTATCTCTCTTGTTTTCCTTCACCATGGTTCTATATAAGAAAACAGGAGCATATGTGGACTAGTATCTTGTTTCGTTTGTGTTTCACATCACTCCAAATTAGTCACGAAGAGGCAATCAATTTTGTTCTCTTTACTTGAATGGATATTAAAAGATTTAGATCGAGGAACATTTTTACAACAACCTCTATTTTAGGTAATAAGTTGTTATTACTTACAATTTTGGAAAAGAATCCCCGACAATGTCGGTTAGAGCCAGACAAAACTTGATAACTCGCAGAAACAAAGCGTAATGAAATCCTCAAAAACGACAGTTAGTGGGTTCTTCCCACGGCAAGAGACATAGTGCACGTGAATTGTAGAAACGTAATCCTCATTACGAACCCAAATGGTCACCAACATATACGGTTGCGCGCTTCCTTCCCAGCCCAACTCTAATTATTATTGCGTCGCACAATGGAGCCTGGCGGAGTAATATCAGCCCGATGCTTATCGCGTTTCGTGTGGTAGAACACCCGCTCCTCCGGAGCCGCTTCTTACGCCAGCACTTGCGCGACCGTTTGTCTCCGTGGCGAGAATCAGCGAAACCGCGTTGCCCAAGTTTAGTTTCGCTCGGGCTGTGTCTCCGCGCTCAGGGGAAGAGCGGCTGCTAGGAGCATGTCGGTGCAGACTCCCAATTTCTCTCGTCGCCGTGAGTCACACGACCTCGCATGCCGCTCTTTTTGTGACCGAGAAAGCCTGCGGTTTTCCGCGCGTCGGGGTAAAATGCGGTGGTGCTTGTGAGCTGCGGGTCAGTTGCACTGCACGGCGGTGCAATGAGGCGCCGCCAACGCGGAGGCGTTTGGGAGAACGTCGTTGCGCCGTCGGAGCCGTGCATTTGAATTTCACGCGCTGGAAAGTGGATGAGCGCGTTGGTGCTGCAATCTGTGGGCGAAGCCGGAACCTAAAGAGGCATCGTGAAATGTGGAAATTGTCCGCGAGATAGCAGCACTGGAGACATAAAAGTTGTATTTTACGACTTAATGAGTGATATATTTCCTGTCGGTAGTTACTCGTCGTCTACATACTTAGGATTTCATTTTGTTTCAAATGAGAAAAAACATCTTTACACAATATCTATAAACAATATTACGCAATGGTTCCTACTTTTTGTACTCCCAGACGTAAATGTACGGCTTGTCCTCCCCTCTTAAAATGTTACTATTCTAAATGTATGTAAATTCAGTGGTTAGGCGGCCTCGGCATTAATAAAGATACTATTATTATTATTATTATTATTATTAATATTATTATTATTATTATTATTATTATTATTATTATTATTATTATTATTATTATTATCTAAATAGCCATAATAGAAATATTTTCTTAATATATTTTTTATTATATTTTGTCTTAAAGTTCTATTTTTTTGGTAAAACTATTTATTAAATCAGTTTCCAAAACATTGAGTAATTTGATAAAATTCATAAAATTGATTAAGATTCAAAGATTACAAGGACGCCGATTCCGGGGCATTACTTTTGCCCCATCGTATGGCCAACTGCAAATTAACAATTATAACATAAGAAAACATAACCAAAAAACGTAAACAATATGTGCATATGTCAGGAACGGATCCAGCCGATCGTTTTTTGGGGGGAATCGAAGATTTTTGTTTAATAATAAACATATATTTTATATCATCATTGTATGTATATTTCATACCATTCAATGTTTTTAAATAATTACATAATTCTAACACAAATTTAAATCAATTTTACCAAATAAAGGAAGATAACAAACGCAAACTCTTGATCTTTGAGGGGAGCATGAGGGTTCATGGCTCCCCTGGATCCTTTACTTGTACACAACAGTTTTCCCTGTAGTGCCAATGGAAAGAAAATATAGTGTTACCGGAAGGAGAGTGGAAAAGGCGAGAGGAAGGGGAATAGAGAAGGGGGAAAGAAGGGATATAAATCAGTTCTGGTGTGCTTAAAGTGTTCACAACGTTTCAAAAGACTAAACCCGACACGGAGTTGCCAAAATAACCTCCAACGTGAGAAGATGCCTATAAAGAAACAAAATTATCCATCCACATTAACAATATTTCTTACCATGTCTGTCTGTTCTTGGCGCGACAGACCGCGTACGGATCAGGGCCTACCAGCAGCGTCCCACGCTCGCGGCCATGGGTTACAGGGTACGTGTGGTTGGCGCGAAGACATCCCTATGCCGTACTCTGGCCTTCTCAACCTGAGAAGTGAGTTTTCTCTTTGTCACACAGCCACATATACTGATGCATTGCTAGGAAAACGCACATTATAATCTTGGCCTATCAGGAATCAAACCCGGGGTCGCCTCATGGAACGCTGATCATTGAGCTAAACCGCGAGAGCTTTCTTACGCTGTTCCAAATGAGAAAAAAAACACACTAAGTACAATACATATTTTGGTACACTTTGTGAACATATACTTCATCTGCTTACGAGTTTTAAATGTTAATTTGCAGATGACCAGAAGATGAAAAAACAATCAGTGTTCTCGAAACCATGTCC
Organism: Gryllus bimaculatus; assembly: GCA_017312745.1. Taxonomy (NCBI): domain Eukaryota; kingdom Metazoa; phylum Arthropoda; class Insecta; order Orthoptera; family Gryllidae; genus Gryllus; species Gryllus bimaculatus. The sequence goes on from BOPP01000025.1 coordinate 6,962,562, forward strand.
TTTCAATATTTTTTTTTTCATTTTTAAGAATTTTATTAAAATTGCACTATGTTTTAGAAACTTATTTAATTTTATATATATAATGTTGCCAACAAAATATGTTATATACTTTATATTTGTTACCAACAAAATATGCAGCGTAATTTCTTTATATTACAAAACAATACTGTTAATTAAAAAATGGACCTTGAACAATATAAGCAAAGTAAATTAATCATAGTAATCTCAATAGTATAAAATATTGATCATTTCTTAAGAATTAGACCATTAATTCTGCATCGAAAGGGAAATAAATATTGATGAACAGAGATAATTGATAGTATATTGGTTACCATTTAGATTGTGTAATTTTAAAATACTAAATACTATGCTTGTGACAAGTATTGTACCTCTGGATCAATGACCCATTTGGAGCAGGTTTTTCGTCTAGTTTCCCTTATCCTTTTAGAAAATGTTCTGGCATAGGTGTCTCAGAGCATCAACTGATGTGGAGTAACCTCCGATCAGGAGATTCTAGGATTCTAGTCATCATGTGGGCAGGATTTTGGACACTAGTCTCGAATAGTCGGCGAATTGGCTAGGTCGAATTCAACCGCTATCTGAAGGGGAATTCCAGCAACCGGCTGCTCTGATTGGTAATTTTCCGTGGTTTCTTCGATCAACACTAGGTGAATACCGGAACAGTAGCTTAACAAACGGGCCACGGACCGTGCGCGATTCTTCCTTCCTCTTCCTTGTCCTTTCCTCAGCCCTTACTCACATACACTTATTTACATGCACCATTCTTCTATAAATGCCGGAAGACCAGTTAAGAGCTTTGAACTTTCCCCGGTTGGTGCCGCGCTGGTAGGTGATACCTGGATGAGAAAACCCTCGCTAGCCCTCGTAGGTCGGCGCTGGATCTCACTATCTAGCGGAGGTAGAACACTGCCACCTCTCATGATAAAACATGCACTACATTTACAGGCCTAATGACCAAGTCGTTGTCGAGCTCGGGAACACGAACACGAAATAATCACTGGAGGAAACGATGAGGTGGCAGCTTGTTTTGTTTCTGGACATAAATATAGCTTCACTATCTGTGAATGCTTTCTTGAGCTCAGCGGGGAATGTAGTTATTCAAATGATCGTTCTCCACGCAGTTAGTCGAATCTCTAACGAAGAGGGGTGATGTGATACAGAGTAATAGTATATCCCATGGTAAGGAGTAATAGTCAAAAGCAATAATTGATTTGCCGTTGTAAAAAATGTTTATTGCACAGGAGCGATTATGTTAATATCAAAGATTCTCAAAAACAATTGTTGGTATCTGTATTTATAATTCAACATAATAAGTCTATTATTTATAAATAGATCACAGAGTTCAAGAAACCGTGTGTAGATTGCACTTTTCTCTACAGTACGTCACACCGGTTTTAACTTTAACAGTTTTTTCTGATAAAACGTAAATAAAGAAAAAGTTATCTTAATTGTAGCGGCGATTCTGGCAGTCTAAGGTGATACGGCATCCCCAACAAGCCAAACGTAAAAGATGCTAGTAGAATCTACTCGTAGCACTAAAGAATAATGATTGATTAACAACTCGTCAACCCAAGATTATATTTCGTTTGCACACTCGTAGTATATGTTATTTCGTTTTCTCAGGAAAACGTGTATTATAAGTTACTTCGTGTAATTAAAGTTTTGTGAACAACAATTTTTATTTGAAGAAAGAAACATCTATCTTTAATAATGTAGTAAGTGCTTGTTAAAAATTTTCAAACTTTTACAAATTTTAAAAATATATAGTTAACCGTGAAAAATCGAATATGTGCCGTCTTAATGAGTATATTTCACTCTGTTCTCATAAGAAATACAAAGAAAAAAAGAAACCATTTTTGAGAAAATTGTGACAAATCTAATCAGCTTTCTGTAAACCATCCCAAAAAATCAAAAAAATTATTTTATATCTCAGGGCAAAAACTCTTATAATTAGTTCAGGCACTGGTATTGTTCATAGTCGGTCGGACGAATGAAAAAAAAAACATTTTTCGGCATCAAGGAACCACAACGCTTGGAATTCACTGTGTATTACCAGTAATTGATTACAAATTACAAGAACCCGATGTCTGGATCTCACGGTTAATGCATCATCTATTTATGATCAGCGTGAATAGTTCAATAAATAGATCAGCCTGTCCCTTTCCCTGACATGTTTCGTTGACATCAACCAATGCCATTCTTCAGTTGAACTTTTCTCTTTTCTAAAAAATCGTCAAACATCTGGAATTAATAATAATATAAATAGTAGAAATAATATTAATATTAATGTAAATAAATTTATTGAGATGGTTTTATTGAAATATATTTAAAATCTCTAAGATACAGCATCGGATAAAAGGGACGTTATTTATGGGGAAACGAAGGGATGGGCACAGCTGATTGATTAAAGGCTACACATTTACACATACATTTACGTGCAATTGACGAGTCAGATTAAAATAATGTGTCCAGTGCATATAATAGATAGTTCATCATTATATATTATCTACATATTTAAACTAAAACTTTTCATTTAGAAAGAAATTGGAGCTTTCTACTCAACCAAATTTCGTGATTTTTACTTTAAATGAAAGGTGTTTGGAAACGATGTGTTATTTCATGCTTTTATAAACTATTTTAATTATAACACCAATTTTTAAAAATATCTTAAAATTACGAGTGAACGCTGATCTTCCGTTATTTGCCATTTCGTTATTTCAGGACCGACCACTTTGTATAGTGGGAAAGTAGTTGGTCTCGGCCGTTTTGTTGTGCGATTTGCAATTGCTCTATCTAAAGCATTCGATATTTAGTGAGGTTTTAGTTAGAGAAGTGGAGATAGAGAACTTTTTTGAGTTCAAAGACTGAGTGCTTTTAAATACCAAGATTACAACAAGAGAGTATGTAGAAACGTGTTGCCCAGCTATCGATTTACATAATATGTATCTCTTTATATAAAATGTTCATCGTTTATAATTTTGTGATTCGTTATGAGTTAAGTAGAGTTGGATAGCAGAATTCCGCTGTAACACGTATGATACGGATATTGGTAAACATTTCAATTTCATTTTAAAAAATATGTTGACGTCTATATTCACAATAAATAATGCTTATATTGTTCTAGAATTTGTAACCTCCCTAATTTCTTTAATCTTCTGGAATAAGTGCTAAAAAAATGAAGCAATGTATTGAGGATTTCTATTTTCTTTGTAATGCGTATGTTAATTTTTTCTATTCTAACTTTTCTATAACATTTTTGTGCGATAAAATCGTAGGGGTTCGGCTACCAATAATAAAGCAGATAATCCAATTTTTTCTGTAGGTCTCTGCTTCTACTTCATACCTTACTGCAGTTCCCAGACACTTGGAATTGCAGGGGGGCACTGTGTGAACATTGTTGCCCGCCCGGCCTTTTCAGGTGATACGTGTGTATTTTTTACCTACCAATTGGAAGAGCTGTTCTTTTATAATCGCGAACCTATTGTGTGGCAAAAATTTGAGAAGACAACGAATGTTAACGTCAGCAGTCTTCTTAAGTGACAATTAACGTAATATTCTCACGTGGATGAAACAAAGAGATAATCTGCGAGATAAAATCCTCTGAGTAAAGGAAGGTATTCTACGAAGAGTCCGTACCTCTCGTTATTTGAGTATGCCTTGTAAAGATCTCTGAGAATATTCGCAGGATACTTTAAATGCTTTCGCAGAGTAGTGTTGCACATAATAAAATAGCGTAGTTGGATAGGACTTGATTGTTTTTATATTCCCAATTTAAAAACAAGGCCTAAAATGGGCCTCTCTTATTTTTATTTTATTTTGTTATCTGGTAACTGAATCTCCTTACAATAATTAATTTGTTGTATTGTTATTTTATTTTCATTCCCAACTACCAATAATAAAATATAAGTTATGCTGTTTAATATGTACGCATTTTCTCAAGTATTGATAAACAATTATTTTTAGAATTCAAACTGAATGCTTTATAAACTAAATGTATTGTTTATACATTCCCATTGTATTCCAGTCAAATATAGTTATATTTATTTTTACATTAATACAAAATTCAAGTATCAAAATTTACTTGCACAACGTGTAATACAAGGGTGCACATTAAGGTGAGGATATTCACATACTTTATTTAACTTAAAAATCACAAGTATTAAGTCAACAAAAAAATGTAACCTGGCAAGACGAGCATCAGCCTTACAAAAACGCCCTCCTTAATGAGTTAAATCTTGATTTACGTACTGGTACACACTATAAGTATAGTTGAGTGTTTTTGCGTGGTGATTCTCGTTTTCAAGCCATATTTTCGCTATCTACACGTTTATTCAGATTAAAATTTGTCACCGAGAGATTTTTGTCGTTTCAACTTTTTTCAAATCAGTCATTTCTTTCCTTTATTAAACAGAGACAAATACAAAATTGACGATTCTAAGAAGTTAAGAACTCCAGGGTATAAAACAGCAATCATCGTATCGTGATACTTATTAGCATACCTCGTAACTCCAGATTGAAGTTTTTCTCAATGAAAATAATAAAATAACCGATAATCAGAATTTTAGTTTCCTTTCTTGTTGAATTTAAAAATACTAGACTCAATTATTTAAGATGCTCGATTTCTTATTTACTTTTATTTATTACTCTTCTTTCATTATTATATTTTATCATGATGTAAACAGAAAATAGAGGAGAGAATATGGAGTTACTAGGTTTGCTAATTAGCATGACGATATGTTAATATTACAACCTCTAAATCCGGTCCGATCAAAATCTTTTCGGCAATTAATACTTAAATAACTGGTAAATACTATAATTATCAGTCAACTTACAAAGCTTTGCAACAACTTGCTGCAATCTTCACATACTGTCGAATCCGGAACAGTTTCGAATCATACTTTGTACTGGACCAGATTTAGTTGACATTAGCCAACACTAGGTGGGTATGGTAGATGAAATGCATTACGGTGACAAATATGAGAAGACGTTAGGTAATAAACAGGGATCATCTTGCTGGCGGGGAAGTTTCTAAGAGGCAAGAGGTATAGTAGAGGTGAGAGGCAAGGTTTATAGTGTCGATTTACACTGACCTGTGTCAGTCGTAACTTTCAATTTGTTCGATCCAACCTAACCTAGCATAACCTTACTAAATACATCAATTGACGTTTCGCTACGCATTTCCGAGTTAGCGTCAAGACTCCGACCTTCGGGATTTACGTGAAACAGCTTCGAGTCTGTACAAATGATAATTTTCAATGCATTGTATGACAAAATACTTTTGACGAACACATAAGGTACCTCACACACGGTTCTTACGCAGCGCTATGTAATAAATTCCAACTTTACCCGACTAAAGTCCGAAATCAACGGTTCATTTCGAACAATTTTATCTACACCATCTGGCTAATGTACGAATTAATCGGCTACTCCTAGCATTAGCCTTCTTTTGGACTTATGCCGCAACATGAACATTTCTCTTTGTCCAGCTATGCGTTAGTTTTTTTTTTTTGATGGGCAGTATTGGATGTCGTTAATATGATCCAATATTTTTCACAGTAACGGGGAATACTTTTTAATATTTCTTAGTGAATGTTCTAGAACTTCTTTTTATTTTCTCAGGGATATTCATTACTTTCTTTTTCACTGATTTCCTTCAATACTTTTATGTTGATTTTCAGATTGATTGTATTATTCTTCTCCAATACTACATTTCTGTAGCTTCTTGTCGCATTCCTTCGCCTTTTCTCTCACAAGTTGAATTTTCCCTACCATCGAAGGTTTCGACAAATATAATTGTATTTTTACCGATCGCAAATTTTGGGGGAAACATTTTTTTTAAAATTTTGATCGCATCAACAGCTTAGCATTAGCGACCACTATAGATTAACGATATGGTTAGCAATATCATGTGATATGTAGATACTGAGATGTATAAGGACGAGCACGATTACAACCATGCCCGAAGCGGGACTTGAACCCGCGTCCCTTCAGTCCGAGATCGCTACGGCACTACTGCCTGAACGATGGCACTATTGCCTGCCGCATTGCAATATTTCTACACATTTCTACGCTGACTGTAGCAACCGAGGAGGCGGCTTCGTGGAGTCTGGGAGGCGTTGAATTGTCCCCGAGGTTTCCCAGCGAAACTCTTTGTGCGGGGGCGACTAACGCAGGGAATGCAAGCGTCTGAGCGCCCACCTCTTCTCCCGCTTCCTAGAAGCGCGCCGCTTAATTAGCACGAATGCCAGTTCTCTGTGATTAATTAAACTGAGAAATCCAAGTGACGCCATCCAAAACATTTTCAGTTTTTTTATTGCACTAATGTTTACTTTCTCATCGTTCAAACATTGCAAATGCTCCGATTTTTCGGCATCTTTCTACAACTGCAATATTGAACATATTTTCCGTAATAAAAAATCTCTTCCTAGAAGAGATTTTTTCCCTAATAAAATCTGTTTGTTAGGGCCAGGTCATGTACATTGTTTCGAAAATGTGAGTACCTTTCGCGTTTTTTAACGTGAAATATAGGCAATTTTATTTAAAATAATTTTCTTGAACGTTCTTTTCTCAAATACGGCTCCAAGTTTTTCTTTTAATTTTCTCTTAGTATATATCAAAGGACAGGAAAAACAGGTGCTCGTCTCATTGCCGGCGAACTTTATATATATATTCGAAAATTGCTGAAATTTAACATTTTAAAACTATTGTAGATACAGATTTTTGCCTTAAACGAAACCTGTTCTAAACATCACTAACAAAAGGTCATGTGCATTTTTTAAACGAGTATTTTTCTCATAATTTTGGCTAAAAATTAATACAACTTTTTAAAATGCATTTTCTTTAAAACTTCTAAAATATTTTCAGTTTTTCACGTATAGTTTAAGCAAAGCTTAAACGAATAGTTTTGGTCTTACGCCCATTTTTCGTTGAACTTTCTAAATTTTCTAAAATTGCAAATTTAGAAATAATCCCAGGAAGTATGTGATGTTGTAGCACCAATCGCTTACATAATTCGAAGCGATAGAAAATTATCATGTGCAGATTCCCAGCTAGTTCTGCAAATGTTTCGTCCGGAATGTTTTGGAAGTATGTTTATGTTAACTTCTCTTTGTGTATTTGAAGTGTTTGACTAATGCTACTGCCATTAAATTAGAAGTTTTTAACGGTCGATTATGTTAGCAGTATTGTATTTGTAACTTTAAAAACATTCAATCATTCTCTATGATTATCAAAATGTGTACAGATATTAAAATTGAAGAATGGGATATCTTCATTAATTTATAGACCAATTTTTCACAATTTTCTTATATTTTATTCCTTGTTTGGATGCATTAAGCAAGCATGCTCAGACGTGTTGCTATGGTGTAAATCTCATGTGGTGAAACAATTTTTAAAGTAACGATTATTCACGAGTCGTTTAATGACAAGTCTGGATATCTTTTAATAATAAGTGGTATTTGCTAAGACTATTCTACCAGTAGAAATAATAGATAACAGAAAACTATTCTTTCTGATCAAAAATATTTCCTTGTTTTGGTATCATTGTAAAGCAATGAGGTAATTCCACAAAAATGCACATAAATTACAACAAATTTATTTTGTAAAGGGAATTATTAATTATTTTTTAGGGTAACTGCTGATTCACGCTACTTGTAAACAATCTATTTCTTCATTCCACTGTTTAAATTTAACACTACAGCTATTCTAGCATCTTATAGAAGAAAGAGCTACATATTACTAATTTTAAGATACCACAACGCATGGTATAATAATAATAATAATGATGATGATGATGATGGTGATGGTGATGGTAATGTCTTTTTAGTGGCAAGACTAAAAAATATCTTGCCACGTACAGACAAGTACAAAGACGTAAAGGCAAGACTGTTGTAATTTATATTTACTCTCAGTTTTCCAAACACCTCAAAGCTCTTAACTTCTCACTTAAAAATTGAATATTTTTCCTAGATATGATATTGTTTCCCTTTAGAATTTGTCTTCTTTCAATTTCTACACACTTTTTGTAGCATTTTATTCTCTTTTGGGGGGAGGTTATAAAAATGTTGACTTTATCAAAATAACGGGAAACATAACTCAAATATAGGGAAATCTTCGCTTTCACATTCGACGAGAAAGATGAAAGAAATGAGAAATTGAATGTGCCAATAAACCAAAATGGGTCTAAAAATGTTAACGTAATTGTTTCCATCAAGCGCCATCACTGTTCTTGTATATACGTATGTACTTTGGCTCACCAGCTCTTTACGAGCTAAGGTATACCAGCAGCGTCCCGGTCTCGCGGCCATGGGTTAAAGGGGTACGTGTGGTTAGCACATAGCCATCCCTACGTTGTATTCTGGTCTTCTCAACCTGAAAAGTGAGCTTTCTCATCGTCACAGCAACAGCTTCGGGGACAAGGAAAACACACAATTATTTTTTTTCCCCAGCCGGGAATCGAACACGGGCTTGCTCCATGGAAAGTGAGCACGCCAAATAACGAGCCTCCGAGGACTTTACTGCTCTTGTTTACCTTCCGAAAATGCTCATAATCAAAGTCTTGCCGAAATTGACTTCGTCGTCTACATTAATGGTAACTTGTCTCATGTTAACAATGACAGAAACTAAGAAGATCGAGATAACACAAGTGAACCATTTCCTCATTTTATGTGACAATATCTGGAGAAAATAAAACATGGAATGTGTTCACTTGTAATGTGGGAATTCTTATTACATCATGCTTCTTAGATATTTGGAGCAACTCAATATTGCGTTCATAAAGAAAACAAAGCAGCCAAGGCTAATGAAATAAAAGAAGAATGTAGTTGGTGTGACTTAGTTCAACTTTAATAATTAAGTATTTTCTCTCTCTCCATTTCTGTCAATATTCCTCAGACTATCTAACAACGTATTTTACTACCTTAATTATTTTAAATAATGGTGTTTACTAGTGTCATTGTTAATGATATTTACTGACGATCTAAAACACGAAATCACTTTTGAATAAGCTTTATTACCTATTCAAAGGTTATTCCTCAAGCTAATTATTAATTGCATTATCCTATCTACGCAGTATTTATATTAACATGATATTTACAGCTCTAAGAAATTTCGTATAGAAAGTTTTTTGAGCTTTCGCTTCTCTCAGATTTCGATCTTTTTTTATCTTAAATAAAAGGTAGTGGGTCCTAGATGTATTGTTCTTTTCAACCGGTTTTATAATACAAGCCCTGAATATTAACAATATCTTAAAATAATATAATTAATAGAATAAACAATTATTTGCCGCCATTTGTTCATTACTTTGTTTAGTTGTGCGAGTTGCATTGTTCGATCGAAATCAGTCGTAATGTCGTCTAGCACGAGCAGCAAGTGCTGAGCGCCGTGAGTGTGTGAGTGTAAAGTTACTCGAAGTTAGCGAAGGAAGCAGAGTGGGTGTCATTTGTGATGTTTTCTCCCAGTTAGCAGGGATTATTTGCACAGCGAGACGTTACAGAAACTGACAGCACTATCGATCTTGTGCCCCTAAATCTTGCCCCTACCCCTTTTGTGCATCTGCGCGTGCGCAGAAGACCGAGATTGTGATCGATTGCTGTACGCTGTAGCGTGCAAAAGCTCCCTAACGGGTCCTGACCCAACGCGTATCTACGGGCCACGGGTGTGACTCGCTGCTTGAAGATCCAGCCTGATGCGTAGGAAGGGAAGGGGAGGTGTCCGTGCGCGATCTGCTTTAGTCTAGTGTAAAACGAATGGCACAAAGGCCTGCGCGGGCAGTCTAGCGTTAGCGTGGGACACGTGTGGTGCTGAGTAATGCAAGGCGGCGCAGAGTCCGTCTGCGACCCACGAGGTGCGGGTTCAAAGCCCGGCTCGGTCTCCGGCGCCGCCGCCACCGCCAAGTC
>BOPP01000025.1:6980138-7024575 GCA_017312745.1 Gryllus bimaculatus
CCCCTGCCACTTCCTCAGCCGGTCCCCAAAAAAAAATCTCCGACGTCGCCGCGCCCGGATCTGCCGGCAGCGCACGCAGCGAGGTGCCCGCCGAATTCAATCAGCACAGAGCAGCGGTCCGCTCGTTGCTGTCCGCGCTCCACATGCCATATTTGGACGGATCAATGAGTTTTTTGGGTACATGTTTTAGACCTCTCTTTGATAGTTTTTTTAGCAGGCGCAGTCTCCTTTGGTAATGTAATCAATGATATCGAAAACTATAGATTGAGATTATTTTGAATATTATAGAAGCAGGACCAGCACGCCGCCAGAGAATTTCTTTTGTTCGGTAGGATATCTTGGGAACTGAGAGAAGATGGGTCATTCATTGAATAGGCTGATATAATTTTTGAATATTGTTAAAATTACTACTTAAACATTACTCCACAGCATAGAAAACACCACATGTCCTCTACTTCTAAACATAGTTTCCAGAATTATTTTTTAGAAAGTGTTATAAAAATAGCGATAAAGAAAGGCAAGGGAACGGAACATTTAAGGAATGCAGTCGAAAGCTCTGCTTAAGAAGACGGCGTGGCCGAATAAACGACGTGTGAGGGTGGCCGGCGCGCACGCCGGGCGCGACGACGCGGGGCCCGTAAGGGCCACGGGGGCGGCGACGGCGCATAAAGGGCGCGTATCCCACGCGGCGGCGACGGCGCGGGGAACAACGCGGCGTAGGCGACGGGAAGCGCGACGCGAGCAGCGACGCCCAGAGGCGTGTGGAGGCGGGGACGTGGCGACGCGAGCGAACCGCGGAGCGCGACGGACGACGGGGCGAGACCCCAAAAAAAGTAAGCGAACGGCCGAAGCGCCACAGCGGCGGGAGCGAGTAGCGAACGGCGGCGGGCGGCCCGGCGTAGGCAGCGACGCGGGGCGCCCCGCGCGACGGCCAGAGCGCGGTGGAGGCGGCAACGTGCTACGCGTGCGGACCGCGCATCACGCGGAAGACAAGGCAAGCGACGAACCTCGAAAGCGAGAGAATGACAGCCAGACAGAAGCAGCCCACCACACTCGAAGCGGAAGTGTCGGCGACGGCGGGCCGACGCCGGGCCGACGGGCAGGAAGCGTTGCTGGGCCACCGGTACCGCCCCAAGCCGCCAGCGAAACACTTGGCGGCGAGTACACCTGGCCTTATGGGCCACGGAGCTGTAGGCGCCATCTTGTTGCACCGCGCGTCCTGCACGGCGAAGAAGCCGCCTTGAGAACGCTCAGGAAAATAAGGCCGTAGGCCGCGCGCCATGGGCCGAGCTTTCGTTCATGGGCGTGGTACTGTTGCTTCAGAACGCCGACGGCAACAGGCATAAGTTAGGGTCGAGAACAAAGACCACGGCCACGGCGGCGGCCAGCCCGGCGGCGCGTAAGCCACGGGCGGCGGCCACATCGGCGCGGCCACGGCACGGCGGGGGCGGAGTAGGCGACGGCGGGCGCCACGGCCGGCGCGGAGTACGCCACGCGGGGCGCAGCGACGGCGGCGGGGGCGGAGTAAGGCCGACGGGAGAGGAAGTAGGCGACGGGGCGAGTAGGCGCCACGGCCGCACGGCGGTACTGGCGCGCGCGTAGCTGAGTGAGGCCCTCAGACCAGGGCGACGGCCGCCGCGCCGCGGCGCGGGCCAGATTCTGAGTAACCCCCACCGACTCCAAACTAGCATTGCCCTGGCTTGCCCAGCACGCAGGCCACAAGCGCAGCTCAGGACCAGCTGCAGGCAAACATTGCGCGTTTGGCTTAACATGGTGCATCGCTAGCGAAGATGTGTCCAACAATAACATATCTAGCGAAATTAAGTTCAAGTTAAATTTTCATCTTCATGAACAATTTTCACACTTGAATGTTTGACCATATTTTAACTGATTATTAAAAACGTTATGAATCTATATATATAATATCTACTCTATATATGGACTTCCAGTTTCTTTTTATTTATTGAAAGAATTAATCTGAGATATTTGTAAAACAAATTGCTCTCGTTTAGAGAAGATATGGGTTATAAAAAAATTAATTGCATAAATAATTGTCATAATTAAATTTTGCCGCCAAATTAATAAAAGAAAATTATTAGGAATAACATTGTGGGGCTAGAGAATCCAGTTGAGGTATGCAATGCCATCTTCACTAGAACGAGTAGAAAAAAGAACCCTCTGTAAAGTGAGCAGAATTGCACCAAAATGCCACACACAGCGTCGCAATAAAAATGATCGTAGTCAAATTTTGTTTCATTGATATTTTAAAAATAAAAAAATCAAGAGTAGTAGAAACGTGTTGTTAAATTGCAACCCTCGTAAAATCTATATAGTCAAATATTTCTCAATTAAATTTGAAAAGAGAAAAAAGAAAGACTAAGTCGCAGTGACCCGACGGATATTGTGGAGAACAGAGCGACGAACCCTATGATGGACTACCAGAACTTCATGGTGCCTCGTTGTTGTACTCGGGCGACGAAGTGAGGTGGCGTGGTCAGGGTGGCGGGGCGCTTTTATACTCGCGCGGACCTCCGTCCACACCCATCGCGAAGCCGCCGCGGCCGCGGCCTTGACGCCCCGCCGGCTGGACCGCCGCCCCGCCCGCCCCCTCACTTCCTCCACGGCGCCGACGCAGACGCCGCCGCCCGGGCAGGGCCTGTGTTCGCCCGCGCCCCCGAACCAGCGCTGCCGCTACCGCTCCTGCCCCGGCTCGCCTAGCTGCCAGTTGTCGACCAGCAAGCCAGTGTGAACCAGTGAACAATGAGAGCATTTAGTCTCAAAACTGCTAAACTTCCCATGATCTTGATTTGTCCGCCGTATAATTGTTGGCTTGGATTCAGATGTAGTCCTAGTCACATTTTGACAAATGTTAAGATTCCTTGTACCGTAATTCCACTACACCTTTATGAAGCTAAACCCTTCAGAATATATTACTTTTTAGTTCATTTATTTGACAAGATAAAACGAACGACATAGCAGTTACGTAGAAATGTAAATGATAAGAGAGACTATTAGCTATCGTTATTCCAAAAAGCACCATTAGTGGCTTTTTTCATTCATTTATACTAAAGTAATAATAATAATAATAATAATATAATATAATAATAATACCGAATCTTAATAATAATAATATAATACCAGAATTTCTCTATGATTCTAGGAATTTGTGGAAAAGCCTATTAGTGTTGCAAAAATATCCCCCGTGTCAAATTTTTGATATATAAATAGACGAATTATCTTAAGCCCGTAGGTACTTTCCTTCATTTCAATTTTTCTCCAATGCTTTCAATCTGCATTTAATAATGTGGTAAATTTTGATTTCTCTAAAACCTCTAATATTTTGACAATTGCAATAGCTAATTTTTTTGGAACCTCTCTCCCACCTTCATTAGTGAGCTAGAGATTACTATCTTAAAACAATAAATTATTTAGTATTTGCGCTTTAAACCATTTACGCACAGTATTTCAATTATTAGTAATTTTCACGGTACTTTGAATCAAAAATTGTGACAGTTTCTCCAAAAACACAATACAAGATTTCTGAGACAGTATTTTCTTCGAACTTTGGTGTATTCGCCTCTTGGCTCAACATATTACTGGTAAAACATTGGGCCGTTAAAGAAGAATACAACCGTGATTACCCATTGAGCAACCCCTTTAATCGTTCATACTTCCAATTTGTTCACGAAAACTGTTTGTTCCAAAGTTGTCCAATTTTCGAATTATATTCTAGTTCCGTTATTGTAAAAGGAGGAAAAATATTCATTAATAGAAAATGTTTTATAGAAACAACCCCCTAAATTATTTAATATTGTGACAAGTATATATTTTTCACCCCAGTGTGATAATATCTAAGTATGTCTGGGCAAAACAATTGGAAATAAAAGTGAAAGTTTTCCACAACATTTCTTTAGCAACTCTACGACAAGTCGTAAAATTAAGTTATTAGCCCATTTATAAATAGAAAATTCATTGTTTACTTTCTCCTAAGTTTGGCTTTCTACTGATTCGGCTTCTGTTTTTCAAGATCCTTTGCTTGCGACATCAATATAAGTAACACACGATTGCAACTTTCTCTGAATCTAGGGATTGTTGACGTGATAACCTCACGAGACATTATTTCTCTTCTCATTTTGCTTAGTGAAGAGTAGGCAAATTAACAATGTAATCAAAGTAAATAATAATTTCAGTTATTTGATTTATTGATGATATCTCGATTGACGTTAAAGACTAGAAGAAGAGGGTAAAGAGGAAGGACTCGAATAGTTATAAGAAGGTGAAGAAAATAGAAGAAAAGGATGAAAAGAGGGCAAACGAAAGGGAATAGGAAGATGAAAAACACGTAAGGGAAGCATGAAGAGAAGAAAAGCAAAAAGAAAAAGGAAAAAGAAAGAATAAAATGAAGGAGAATAGGGTAAGGGAAAGGGAATAGAAAAACCGAAAAGAAAAGGAAGCACGGAAAGAAGAAAAGTAAAAAGAAAAAGGTAGGAAAATGCAGAATAAAATGAGAGGAAAGGGCGAATGAAAGGGAATAGAAAGAGGTAAAAGAGGAGGAAAGAAAAGATGGACAGAAGAAAAAAAAGAAGAATAATGAAGAAGGAAGAAGAAAAGAACGGAATAAGGAAGTTCGACGAATTTGACGTCGTACTCCTTTCACCCGACGCCGGCCAGGGACGCCGCGTCGCGCCGATTCGAAATTCCCGCAGCCCCCGCTGCCGCCGCCTCCACCGCCGCCGGCTGGCCCCTAGCAACACGCGGCGGCTGCGGGGCGGCTGCGGGGCGGCTGCGGGGCGGCGCGCGCGTGCGAACTGGTCGAGCGTATGGCAGCGCCTCTCGCACGCACGAGCCCCCGCGGCGCCCGCCGCTCACCGACGCCCAGCCGTAAGCGGCCCGCGCTCATCCCCCCCCCCTCCCGCGCCCTCTGCTTCCACTGCCAGCCTCTGGCCGGGAGATGCCCCAGCTTCCACTCCCGGCGGTGGCAAGATGTTCGACACTAGTTGCACTGCTGGATCGAGTTTCGTCCCCGTCTGGAGGAAAATTCTAGCGACCGGCTGTTCTGGCCGGTAGTTTTCAGTGGTTCCTCTGACCAAAGCCAGGGAAACGCCGAAGCAGTATCCTAAAAAAAAAAGGGCCAAGTCTGCGCGCGATCTTCCCTTCCTCTTCGTTTTCCTTCCCCCTTATACTTACATTCACAAGCGCTACACTACCACACATGTCGGAAGAACGGTTAGAAGCTTAGAGCGAGTCCTGGCGGGGGCGGTGTCCGGCTGGTGGGATATGCCTGGTTGGGGAAACCCCGCGAACAGACGTGTAGGTCTCGCCGTCTAGCGGGAAAAGGTCACCGCCATCTTCCTTGATAAAAGCATTCACTACACATTGGGACCAATGACATTAGCCGATGGCGTGTCCGGGATCACTAGTTAATTAATCAATATCTGCTGGCGGGGAGGCCGCCCATCTCCCTCCGCTGGCGCTAGGCTACAAAACCCAGAGTTTGTGGCGGGCAGAGTTGGTTCGCAGCGTGTCTCAGGGATGGCCCGTTTCCCCTGCTTCTTTATTCACAGTTGCTCCACTGATATTTTATCTGTTCGTCACAACCATCTTCTCCATGAAAATAATTCACCAATTTCCAGATAAGTTTGTAAATCTTAAGCTCTGGTATCATAGAAATGAATTACTCATTCTACTTCTACTACTTTTTCTTCACTTCATTCTGTTATTTCTACTTCTGTTTCTTTTCTTCCTTGTTCTTCTCCTTTTGTTTCTTCTACCAATTCTCCCACTTCTCATTGGTCTACTTATCCTCCTTTTTCTACACTTTACTTTATTATTATGTCCTTTTCCTTCTTGATTCCCTTTATCCTCTTATGCGTATTGTGAAATTGTGTTTCTTATTTTCATTTCTTTTCTCCTACCTCTCTTTCTTCGTATTTTCTTTCTACTTCTTGTCATTTTCCTTCTTCTGTTAGGACTCGTGTTTTTCCTCCAAGTCTTCTTTCTTTTCATTTTCTATCTACTACCTTTTCTTCTAGTGGCAGCATTGTCCTTGCCTTTGCAGAGTGGCTGATTAGAAGGTCCGAAAGTGGTGGATTTTTCACTCCATAGCGGAGGGTCCAGCCTTGTCTGGAGGTGAATTCTAGGATCCGAATACTCAGATCGGTATTATTTTCTTAGTTCTTCCTATCAATGCCGGGCAAATGTCGGAGCAGTACCGTAGCAAATGAGCCACGATCCGCGCGCAATCTTTCCTTCTAGCTCCTTGTCCTGCCCTATCCTCTCCTCGTATACATATACACTTACATGCGCTACACTACTATAATGCCCTGGGCAGGTGATCTACTCAAGTTCTAAAATATATATGCGCCCATTATAATATTACAAACGTATTACACACATTATTAACAATATATTATATGTTGTTAACTGTACATCGTAGTGTCTAAACAATACACAAAATTTTAATTTACCGAAGCAAATTTAATGACATTTTGAGAAGACTTACAAAACAATTATATTAAATAAATATAAATCAAAGAAGTGATACTTGAAAGGAAATTTTCAGTAGACGTCACAGTCAACAGAACCACTTTAATGCGTTCCATATCGGTTGCTGTTATGATCCTCCTAAGAGAAACACAACATAAAAGTTTGTTTTTTTTACAAAGCAGCAAGTAGCGGCAAATACAAAGCACTGAATATAATAAGTTCGTCGTCGTAGCCGTACGAAAGATGCGGCTGCATCACTTAGCAGGTCTTGGTAATGGTGCGCACACTAGCGCGGCAATGCACTCCAGACCAATGACAAGAGAGTGCCGTGCTTACTGGTTCCTGCCACCGGAGAAAGAGTTCACAGGCCACTGATGTCGAAATGAGAGCTCAATGGTCACTCGTGGGAATGAGAGAGTTTACAAGTCACTGTCCTCAGAAAAAGAGCCTACAGATCACTGTCGTCGAAATGGGAGCTTACAGATCTCTGATGTCAGAAAAAGAGCACACAGGTCTCTCGTTGGAATGAAATAGCTTACGATCATTGTCGTCGAAACGAGAGCTTACAGGTTACGGTCGCCGTACTGAAAGCTCACAGGTCGCTGATGTCCGAATGAGATCACCTAGGTCACAAGTTGGAACGAGAGCTCACAGATCACTCGTTGGAATGAGAGCTTTCAGGTCACTGTAGTCGAAATAGGGCTTACAGATTACTGTTGCCGTACTGAGAGATCACAAATTTCTGATGACGAAATGAGAGTTCGCAGGTCACGATCTCCACAATGAGATCTATCAAGTCATTCTTTGAGAGTGAAAGAGAGCTAACAGAACACTGTTTTAGGAATGAAAGAGAGTCGGAGTGAGCGAGGTTTCTTATGTTTCTTCCAACACTGCCTCCGTCTGGACACACCTCGCGCCTCTCCGCTCCCTGCTTTTTGGACGGGTAGTAGAGTGAGTCTACCAGACAGGGGCGTGGCGTCACTACAATCTAAATTGCGATTATTATCGCCATTATAATTAGACTGCAGTATTAAAAATCCTAGTTTATGTGATCGCCTAGAAAATTATATGATGAAAGTTCAAATTGTAAATTTCAAATCTTGAATCTGGAGTTCCTGCCCAGATAAAATGTCCTAAATCTCTACAGAAAAATATTTTTGTCACCCATATCTCGTAACTCTGGATCTTTACCTTTCATTATCACTTCACATTTTGAAAATGTTAATTAATTTTTTCCATGGCTAACATAATTCAATGCAACTCTTAATAGATGTGTTTGTAAGTTTATAATAGTTAAAAATCCAAGCTATCTTAAGCTAACCATTGGAAAGAATCCTCTAGAGATTTAGAGGATCCTTAGATTTAGATACCTAGGAGGTTTATCTTGGTTGCTAGTAATGTTATAAAGTCTTGAATCGGGAATCTATTTTTGATTTTTTGAAGTGGAGATCAATTTTGGGGGTTTATGGCAAATTTTTATCGGGTTTGTATGTTTGACGAGTTGTGGTAGAAGTCGTGGGTTTTGGATGGCGATTTGATTTATTTACTCGGTTAATGTTTATGTATAGACATTTATGAACCAGAGGGCATTTGTAATTTGTTTGATTGATTATTTTGAATGATTTGGAATTTGTTGGGCTAGCTACCTTTGTTCACGTTGGATATTAGTAGTGGTCTGACTATGGCTTTATATATTATTACGGAGTTTGTGTATGAGTTTGTTTGTTGATAACGAATTGAAATTTTTTAGCTTGTTTAACATTGATGTCCATGTGGGTTTTCCAGCTTATTATCTCTATCCATATGGAGAAGGCATTTTATGAGCTGCAAATTCGGGGACTAGGTAATGGGGGAGCTGTTTATTATCAGCGGCCGAGTAACTATTTGCTACTGTTTAGTCTGGGCTATTTTCTATTGGTTTTGTAGAGTTTAATTGAATATTCCAAGTTTCAACTTATTTATGTGGTTTTGCATTTGTATTTGATGGTTATTTAATGAGCATCCTGTTGCAAACAGTGCGGTATCGTTTGCAAATTAGTCATTGTTGGAATTTATTCGGGGATAACGAGGAACCTTACTGGACGCTTGCGTTGATAACGGGTGGAGAGAAGTTGTTTTTGACAGTTACTGAAAACGTCAACGGTCAATTAATTATTTTGGCGATAATGCTGTAAATTGTATGGTCACCCATTATGAATTTACAGCTGAATCCAGGATGCATATGATGTCACATGGTTGTGAGATGCCTAGGAATATGGTCAGTGCTATAGTGCTATTCTTCTGAAACGCTAAGTGAATGTGTTAGGTTATTCGAAGTAGTTGACTAGCAGTGGAATGAAACCGAATTGGCGTTGGGTATTGTATTAATGTTTTTGAGATGCTGGTTCCCCGTGGTGAGGATGTGATTTTCGAATATTTTGTATAACTCTAGTCATAAGCTGATAAGACAGTAACTTTTTGTTATGGAATTATTTTGATTTGGTTTTGGGATAAGCTAGATGATGAGGTGTTTCCTAAAATTGAATTGTAGATACATTATAAAACTTTAGTCTCCTTAAACAAAGGTTTAGAAATCTAGCAATAAAATACGTGCGTATTCTGCATTACAAATTTCACTTCACATTTTTACTGCCCACTACACCGTCACAGTTTTACTACCCACGACATTCCACACGTATAAATTCCACTTTCACTAGCGGTTAGTGGCTCAGGGATCACTTTCTGACACTGCTGTGCTTCTGGTCGGTGTCATCGACTCCCGACGATGGCTGGCTTTTCGACACTAGCTACATAGCAAGATCGTAGTGGAGAAGAAATCTACCGGCCAGAGTTTTCGCCGTTGTTTCTTCGATCAACGCCAGGCGAATGCCGGAGCAGTACCCCAACAAACGGGTCACGGGCCTCACTTTACTTTCTCTATCATTGTATCATCTCTATCATTTACATTCTCATCATCTCTTAGATTAATCTATCCTCACCCATCACTTACACCACCACTCCTGTCGCAATACCAGTCGGGAACTTGTCCCCGTAAGGGTGATGTCCCGCTGGTGGGAGGTAACTGGTAGGGTAAAACCCTGCAAGTCGACATGTACGTCGGCACAGGATCTCGCCACCAAGCAGGGAAAGACCACCGCCACATCTCGCTATAACAACACGCACTTTATTTACAGGAATAATGACCTTCGTAGTTGGCGCTCCCGGAAACATTAATCAATCAACCTGATTTTATTTCATTTTTGTAATTCTGTCAACTTTAATTAGAGAGAGGATTAAAGTTGAGGCTAATTTGAGAAATGTGTCCTCATTTCAATTACGCTCTAAATAGAATTCAATCAATCTGATTATATTACATTTTTGTAATTTTGTCAACTTGAAAAAGGAAGATCGTTAAGTGGAGGCTAATTTGAGAAATGTGTCCTAATTTCAATTATACCCTCAGTAGAAATCAATCTATATGATTATATTTTTATAATTCCGTCAACTTTAATAAGGGAGGGTATTAAAGTTGAAGCTAATGTGAGAAATGTGTCCTCATTTCAATTACGCCCTACCTAGAAATGAAAAATTGCATCGCAAAGGCTGCGCGTGCACATGATATCTCGTCTGGGGTATCGATTGCGCTAAGGTATTGCTCGTGAACCACGAAAAAGACAACGCAAGGCCGCAATACGAACCTGTCGCGGTTGAACAATGATCATCCCCTGAAACGAAATGAAGCTTGTCCTTGATAGTTCATAACCGGTTCAGGAGTGTCTGCATTTATTTTCCAAATTGAAAAAAAAAAGCTTGAGTATTTCATGGTACGACCGAACCGTTAACCTGCGAAAAATTAGAGTTCAACTCCAAGATTTAGGCCTCTATCGTGCTTCATGGTTTGTTTCATCAAAAGTGACAAGATTGCGCAGTATTCTTCATTTAATTAAATGAGCCATGTTTTGGACCTAAAATGATGTTAACATCCTAATAGCTTCAGTTCTTCGTCACCGTTCGACATTCTTGTCCCAGTTAACAAAATTTGTTTTTTAATGAAACTATGCTTTTTAACAATAAATACGACGTTTAGTTC
The DNA here is from genome assembly GCA_017312745.1 of Gryllus bimaculatus. Taxonomy (NCBI): domain Eukaryota; kingdom Metazoa; phylum Arthropoda; class Insecta; order Orthoptera; family Gryllidae; genus Gryllus; species Gryllus bimaculatus. The sequence continues at coordinate 6,990,694 of BOPP01000025.1, forward strand.
GTTTTGTTGGGTTATTTGTATAAAAAAAGATTCTCAGTTAATATTGAAACCTTTCTGGTTGTGGTACGTTGACCGGCACTCTTCTGAATAATTTGCTCAAATATGTGTATCTTCCTATTTCAACGCCTGCTTCAATTATCTCTACGGCAAGAAATTATATTTCAGAATTCTTTCAAATTCAGCCAGCCTCCATACTACTCGTTGTGTATGTTTCGCGAATGTTCATTCCCGCCTAAGATATGGCATGATATTCTGAGGAAATACATCTTATAGTTCCCAGACTTTTAGATTACAAAAAAGAATCACATCAATAATAAGCAAATCCCACCCACGTGATCCTTGTAAGCCTGTTTTTATTAATGTAAGTATCTTACCATTACTTTGTCTCTTCATATAAGAATCAGTTTTTTTTGTTTGTTTGTTTTTTGACAAAAATGACTTACTTAAGGACGAGAATATATTTTTTCAGCAAACGCCGTTGTCTATAACTACAACATTCAACGTAGCAATCATATTCATCAGGTGACAGTATCAATAGCTCCCTACAAAAAAATTCACATATAATACATGTACATTATTTTACAATACCTTGCCAGATGACATTAAAAATTAAATTCGCTACAAAAGTTTAAGTCCCAAGTAAAATCTTTTTTGCTGCACAATTGTTTCTATGCTATTAGAGTCTATACCGAGCATCCAAAAGGAAAGTAATATTAATTTTAACAATGACAGTTAATGTATTATATACCATTTGGATTGTATAATTGTAAAGAAACTGTAACAAGTATTGTACTTAAGCTTCTGGGTCAATGACCCCCCCCATCTCGATCAGATTTTCGTCCAGTTTCCCTGATCCTTGAGCAAATGCTTAGATGGCCCCTTCTTTGCTTTTGGCCATAAGAGTAACTTCAATTTAACTTCTCCTCATAGCACGTCACACACAGTTTTTAATTGTTTTTGACGTAAATAAAAAAATAATTCCAGCAAAAAAAGCACGTGTGAAAGCGCTATTCAATATAATATGTATGTGGTCGCCATTTGTGTCCTTTATTTCTACGAGTAATATTCTTCGTTATTTGAATCTTTTAAATTACATTACTTAAAATTGATATATGGCACGGTCCAAAATTGCTAGGCAGTTTATATTGAATTGTAAATTGTTGTTTTAATTCCAGTGCCTGTAAATATCTTTCAACGATGTAACTAATTTATTGTTTATTATATGGTAATTCTCTTTCTATTTATCCGATCTAATTTCCGAAACAAGAACAATAATTGTGTTAATTTGTTGAAAATTTCAATTAATCATACTATTAGTAACCGTTTCATTTGAAGTATTTTAGGCTCTTGTTTCACATATTCCTGTAGAAAAATTCTCCAATATAACTTATTGAAAGACTTTCTGACCAAAAATATTTGAATATAGTTCGTAACTTTGTTAAAATTTACATAACTCGCTGTTGTTGTTGTTTTTTCTTCAAAGTAAGGCACGAATACAAAAAAGGAAGGTCATCCTTCTTTTCAGTTCTCTAACGGTTTCCCCAGCGCTGTTGGAAATGGAAATACAGACTGGAACTGGAATTCTCATTGTTGATGCACGTTGTATCTCCGTTTTATTTCCCGTCTGGACAGCCAGAACCAGGGATCTCCAAACTAGGAAGCGGGCAAGATAAACGGTCCGCTATTGCTAACTTTAGCCTTTATGAAGAAATAAGGAATGAATGTTATAGTTAGATACACAAGCTGTCATCCATAAGTTACAGTCTAAGAAATTAATCTATCCACTATGAGGCTAGATAGCCCGAGTTATTCATCCAACCGTTAGACGGAGCCATCGGCTTCGATCGCTGTTAAATTTTATGTAGTTGCTAACAATTGATATATATTGTTCTAATATTATTATTATTATTATTAATGTAATAATTATTATTATAAGTAGCAGCATTAAAATAACATCTTGTAATGTTAAATTATCTGCTACTAAAAATAATTTTCTACTATATAATACCTTAATATATCTGTAACAAGTATTGTAGTATAATTTCTATGCCAATGACCCCATCTCGATCAGGTTTTGTTCAGTTTCCCTGGTCTCTTGAGCAAATGCTGGAGCTATGCCCCTTGTTGCGCCCATGAACAGTAATTAACCTCCTCTCGTCCACCCAAACGTCATTTATTGACTCGTCATAACGATTGTATTGTATATGTTCTCAATAAATATATTATTATATATTATTATTATTATCTATTATTATTAATATTTAGTCTAATGGCAAAACCAGCAAAATACCAGCGAACGGAATGGCATCTTTATACCCTAAAGTAGTTGACGCTCAATGCGCGTGGCCAAGTCAGTGAAAGACAGTTTGCTGGTTGGCAGATGGCAGAGGAGGACAGCCATCGGAGGAAAGAGTCACCTCGATTGCGCGAAGCACTTGGTAAAGGGAGAGAAAGCAACAAACATTGCAAGGCGAAAACGCCACTACAGACCATTATCAGCTAGGTAAATGCAGATGCTTGGCAGCCAGAGAATGATAAAAAGTACTACAACTTATTTTTTTAAATAAGATATTTGATTTATAAGGGTTACTTTATGTTCGATATGATTGCCAACCAAATAGTTGAATTTCCCTGCTAGTTAACTATGAAATAAATGTTTTTAAAGTCTGGAAATGATATCTTTAGAAAAGTAGAGGGGAAAAATTGTTATTATTCATAAGTTAAAAATGCAGGTATTTGTTTATTTGATTCCTCTTGTATTGTCATTTGAATATATGAGTATTTACGAATGTAGCACGTTATCTTTCTATTGAGATATATAGTGACAATGTTAGAAGAACCCGTCTTAGTGACAAATGTGATGCATTCTCGTACACGATTTAGTCTGCATTTATCCGAACATTTCACACTTAAATTCGTTGTGAATATTGTTGAATTCTCCGGCCCATATGCCTGTGATTAGAAAAGCTTATCGTGCTTCTTTGCATTCAAGCATAGGGTGTCTACTGGTGTGCTATCTCCGTCAGATCTCTCTGTCACGACTCATTCATTGGTGCTCAATAGGTTACTCGTGCGCTGCGACTGAATACTAGGGTCACTCAGTAGCAATAATGTCAGTCTACGTCGTACATGATCAAATCTTCAAAACGCACTCGGTACTTCCACTACCCGTTTCATTGTAACCTTATAGTGAAAAAAAAATCCAGTTCATAATTACGAAATGTAACTGAATGTATTAAGTATGTAATCTCTAAAATATAAGCCTCTATGACGTTTTTATTTTTTCAGATTTTATGGAAATATAAAACACACAATACGAAAACATAATAAAAGTAGCTAGTGCAAAAGTATGAAATATATATTATTTCTTAAAATAGGAATGCAATTTGCATAAGAAATGAAAAATTATGTATTCATATTTCAATAGATTACAATTATTGATAACATCGAGAAACAGCAGAACGGAGGAAAACTAGTTAATGTGAATAATTTTTTCTTTGCCACGATGCCTTTCATACTATCTTCCATCTTTAGAGGACCCTATACATTGTATTACGTATATTGTACGTTATATTTATAATTTGAGAGCAATATCAACAGAGCACAAGAATTGTAATCGGTAATTTATCAATGTTTGAACCGATTTAGGATGAGTTAACGAAATTAATTAAACCGATAAACATAAGGTTTAATCACAATTAACGATATTAAAGACCAACGGGGAAAATTTTAAAACATTATGGAAGACGTTCAAAATCTTAAGGAACTGAGCATGGATTTATATTTGAAAACAGTGTCAAAATACTTTTCGCATTTTCTGCACATTTTAAACATGAAATTGAATTGGTCCTCGTGCCATACTTCAACCAGAAATGCTCTCTCATAAATAAGGAACAGCTCCAACCCACCGACCTCCCACAGTGGCCGTAAAATATATTCGGTTTCTGCTATGCATGCGGAAGTTCCAGGCCGAACCTTGCTTCATTCTGACCAGGATTATTACATTCGGTTACGGAGAAATGAAATGACTATTGTTAGAAGTAATTTTAAGAATTCTAGTAGTAATCATATATTAAAATTTTAAACATTTCTTCTATGCAGTTTGAGACGAATGTCTAGAATAAGTGAACCAATGAGTGAATGAATGACATGATTAAGTCACATGAGAACAGTTGTGATTGTTCGCGAAATTCCTTTTTCAAGTAGAGAGCTTTGCTGTGATTGGTTAGTGGCAGCCCACCCGCAGGTTGTGTTTCTCTCGAGTTACTTTCAGAGTAATCGTCCTAATTCTAGTTTGCTTGTGTAGTCGTATAAACGTTGCATACATTACCCATTCTTCCCAACGATGGTGAGGGGTATTTTTCTCTGCAATTTTAGGGGTGGGGGCTTGATCCCTCTCAGGGATTGGATTCTCCACCAGATCCTCCAATCGACTGGCTAACAATGATAATAATAGTAATAATAATAGTAATAATAATAATAATAATAATAATAATAATAATAATAATAATAATGTTGACATAACAATATTAATAATTTAACACTTTTCTTAAATATTTTGCTAATAAAATTGGAACTCTCCATCTCCAGAGATCTCTTTAAAAATCTGAATTCTCACCCATCCTAGCAAAATTCTTAATAATGAGGGATGAAAATTTAGAAGAAATGAAAAATTCAAACTTCAATACGTCCGTTATTATGTACTGGTCTACGTACGCAGAACGGAGAATTATGATTTCTAAACCCGGAAAGTAAGGGGGCGTGGGGCGATTGGCTTCATACTTTTGTTGTTCTCTCCACCGTAGAAGTAAAACAAAGGACTGGATTTATTAATTTATGTGGAATGTATTCTTACGGGAGAAGAAGGGTCGGGCATGACAGAATGCATGAAAAGGTGGCAGGAAGGGGGCGTGGCGGCCATGCCAAGACGACGCAGGAACGGACGGACGAAAGTGGAACGGGAATGTAATTAAAATGTCTTCCATTATACCCTTTTAATACAACTCATTGTTATTTATGTATGGATGATTGTGAGGAATAAATATCCGATCAACGAGGGTTTCTTCATCTAGTTTTAATAACGCAGCGCTATAATAGTTTATGTACCAAAGTCCAATATTGAAGGATTTCAGAAATTATTCGTAAATGACAGAGACCTAAGACATTCACATTTTGGTCGAGAAGCACGCGTTTTTCTTACTCGTACCTTTTAATGTAATAATTACTTTTCTGTAATAAAACGAGTGCAAAAAGTTTATTTCTATATAGTTGATATCTTTAACATAAACAAATCCATTTTGTGTACAAAGGCTGCGCGTTGTTGGTCTCATGATCATTGTTGGCATGTTCCACGAATCGCACCACTTTATGCTTATTACTACGCATTATATCAGCGGGTCGCATCATACCTGAATAGTATGAAAAACCTCAACCCTAGGGACAAAAGAACCAAACAGATATGATCGCTGTACTAAGGATGAGCGTACAAAATATACTATTTATTTTTTACTGACAAGTTATTGCTTGTATTTACCTTCATTTGGTGGTTCGTCTACTACGTAACTTACCTGGATCAAGAGAACCGTGGTTACAGGGAAATATGAAAAAAAAATTGAATGATTTCTTACAAAAGGAATTATAAAAGGGAACTATAGGAAAACATGAAAAGACAAAGTGGTTCAAGTTCACATCACGTCAATTTGTAAATAAGACAATCTCAATCATCAAAATTAGGTAAAAACTAAAATATTGTATGTACCACGAGCGTTAACTGGTTCTAATGATCTCTGGCGACAAAAAGCCCTCGGATTTCTTGTTGCCGCTTCATCATTAGAACCCTTATAACGCCCTCGGTGCATGCATAACTATTAAAAACGCGTTCAGCGCCATTATTTGAACGGAATACTTCTCACGTTCGGTTGACTCAGGCGCTACGGCCGTCGGTATCTCCAACTGCACCCGTTTTCTATCCGGCTGGGAAAGACCTCCCGTGTGAGAGGCCGGTGGCGCCGGGGCGGGGCCCGCAAGCGGCCGGCGACCGGAGCGGCAGGGCGCGGAGCTGTCCGGGGCCGCCCGCCGGCGCGCCGGCCCTGGCATTGGCGCCAATGTCAGCCGCGAGGCGGCGATCGCCCGCTAGGACGCCGGGAAAGACGCCCGACCGCCCGTCCGCCCGCTCGCTGCAGCCGCCGTCGCCGCCCCGGGCACTGCCGAGCGAACCGCTGGCCACACGCTGCACCGTTGCCAGAGTACCGCTGTCCCGCTCCGTCACGCCACGCCCCGGACCGCCCCGCCCCGACCCGCCTCGCTCCACGCCACCCCGCCTCGCCCTGCGCGGCCCGGCCCCGCGCATGCCCAGCTTCCTGGCTTTGCGACGCGTGGGTGACTGAGGAGTACTGAGGGTTCAATAGCGCAGGGCTGTCAGACCCGTGAATGCTCGCACTTTTATTGTATATTCCTGAACGATGACGCCATGCCATTTAAGAAGCCGCCTCGAAAAGAATTTTACTAATCAAACAAAAATCATCCATCCAGCCCAATTTGGATTCCACCCACTCTGCTCAACATCCCATCAACTTCTTCGACTGATAGAGTCCATAACACTAGGATTCGAAAAGAAGCAATTCACCACGGCCGCTTTCCGCGACTACTCCCAAGCCTTCGACAGAGTTTGTCACGAAGGCCCTCTATATAAACTACGCCTCCTTAGAATACCCGACTACCTATTCAACATAATCAAAGACTTCCTCCACAACCGATCTTTTGCCGTCAATAACTCAATTGCGAACCTTTGCGATCCTTTGCGAACAACTCAATATCTCAACCATTTAGGATCCTTGCAAGAGTCCCTCAAGGCTCTCCACTATCCCCCAACGCTCTTTAACATATTCACTCACGATATCGCCAGCCAGCCCTCCGGGCAGCCAACGGCCCCCTATGCAGATGATACTGTTTTATTCATATCCAGTCATTCTCACCAAGACGCTTGTTCTTCCCTTCAAGAAGCTCTAAAAGAATTCTCCACTTGGTTATCAAACTGGCAGCTTAACCTAAACCACACTAAATGCATTCCCAAAACCTTCACCCTAAAACATATCCCAGCTTCCACCCTCCACATATCATCTACTCTCATCAAATTGGCAGAGCATAGCTCATCTATCCTTTACGTTGGAGTCCTTCTGAACACTCGTCTAACCTGGAAAGCCCATATACGTTCACGCCTAAATCTATCATATTTCTCCCTTCGCCAACTTCATCCTTTTATTAACAGAAAATCATCCCTCAAATTGAGAACCACCATACACCTTTATAAATCCCTTGTCCTCCCTGCAAACACGTATGCAGCCCCGATATGGGGAGGTGCAGCCCCCTCAACAATAAAATACATCCAAATCCTACAAAATAAAGTCCTCCGCGCACCCTACATGCCCCCTGGTACATTTCTAATGTACAAATTCACAACGACCAAAAAAATTCCCTCCAGTAGACCAGCACATTGCCCGTCTCTCCGAAAGATTTTTCAACCAGCTTCATAACCTCCTTTTTCAACCGACATTCTCATTAGCAAATACCACTCATCCTCGTCTAAACCATATTCCCTCCAGATTCCCCTAAGATAAATTCCGTCCTCATTAACTCCTATTCTATCCTCACATCCTAAGCCCCGTTACCGCACTCATTTCACAAACCACCAGCAAAGGCTCTTCCCCTGATTTTCCATGAGAAGCCCAGTGAGATCACCCTTCTTCTTTTTTTACTGTATATAAAATTGTACATATACGTATCACAACCAAATATTTATGTTAAATGGCAATATACGCTCTATTTAATAAAGAGAAGAATTTAATAAAAAAACACGTTATGAATATTATCACTATAATATAGAATACTAGCAATTCTTCTGTGGCAATAATTTATTTTACATAACATTATAAATTATGCTATCTATTGATGCAACTTCCATATTCCTTCCTATTTAGATGTTTTAAGTTGTTGGTATGGTTGTGTTAAAATAATGCACGCCTCTTCACAGGCAGTAGGTATCAGGGCTCTGCAATGAGGTGAGCCCACCCACACGATACCAAGTTAAGTGTATATTATTACCAATATCGAAAACGAACAGTGATGCTGCGACAATTTTCGTTACACACAACGTAATATATCGATTGATGTAACTTCGATATTGCTTACTATTTTAAAGTTTTAGACTGTCGTGTACAGTTTGAAAGGATGCACACCATTCCACAGACAGTGTGTCACACGTCATTGAAATTAAGTGAGCCCATCCACTCGATACTAATTTACAATTACGACAATGATTTTTAATACATATCATAAAACATACCGTCGATTGATGTGACTTCGATATTTCTCCCTAATTAGATGTTTTAAGCTGTTAGTATACCGCTTGAAAGAATGCACGATACTGAACACGAAGTATGTCACACGTCTGTGACGTGAGGTGATCTCACGTCACAGATTACTCGTAATCAAATTACGATTATCACTAAAGTGGAAAACGGCTGTGACGAGCTGTTAATACATATGATGTAGTATAAATAATACTGAACTATGTATATTCGTTCACTAATAAAGATATATTAAAAAAAACGAGCTGTGAATCTGTAGCAATAATTATTTATGCATAACATAATAATATTGATGTACTTTTGATACTGCTTTAGGTGTTTTAAGCTGTTCGTATATCGCGTGAAAGGATGCACGCCTTTGCACAGGCAGTATATCACACGTCTGTGCAACGAAGTGAACCCATCCATTTGATGCGAAGTTACGATTATTCTCACCAACACGGAAAACGAGCAGAGATTCTGTGGCAATAATTGTTTATAAACAACATAATAAGCGTAAGTTTTAAGCTGGTATATCGCCTGAAGGAATGCACGCCACGGCACAGGCAGTATGTTACACGTCAGTGCAATAAGGTGAGCCCATCCACTCGATACCAAGTCACGATTATTATGTTTAATATAAAAAATGTTTTGTTTGTTGGTTCGTGCTTATTACGCTGCTCTACCGCTCAATCGATTGCGATAAAACTTTGTCAACTTATTGCTGTCACTTGTGGGTAGATCATACGTATAATACGATGGAAATGCGCATATGACTGCGCATATTGACGCACGTTGCTGATGGTTTTATGCTGATTCAAGCGCCTTGAACAGGGTATAACGGTGGTCGACGCAATCCGCACCCTGAAGTACAATTATTAAGATGTCTTTTATTGCGTATTCTGCACCTGCGATTGTGAATTTTTTCTCGGAAGAGGCTGTGACAGAGAAAACCAGAGAGAAAGAAAGAGAGAGTCAGAAAAAGTGTGACTTTAATTCGGAGTTGAGAAAATTACAACAAAAAAAAGCAAATTACTGCTTTTTAAGCACCATGAAGAGGAGTTAAAAATAATTTGAATAATCCATTTGGTTTTGCACACCTGAATGCTTTACAAATAAATACGTTTGAAGAAGACAGGATGTTTTTACTTACGCCAAGAGAGCCAGGACGTAAAAGCTATCTTGCAGGAGTAGACCAAAACCATGCGGATAAAGAAGAAAAGGTGAGACAAAGAACATTACTGTAAGAGGAAAGGAAAGAAAAACAACTGTGTGAAGCGTATACATCATCTGCTGCCCTCCTGATCGAACACCTCCTTCATCGTCTGAAGATTCAGACAACAAACTTTTACGTTCACATGAAATCAGCGTTAGTGAATTTTTAGGACAGATTCTCGCGAGTACATCAATACATAATGCTGTAAGGTGTGGCTCCAAAACTTTCATTGAGCGCGATAGGCTTTCGCGGCCGGAGACAGTATTTAATTGGCTGTCCGGGTGTCGCCGCATTCATGGCAAAGATGCCAACGTTTCGGCCGCCATTCTGCGTCCTACCTCAGGGCGTAACGACCTGAGGAAGAATTACTCCTAAGCTATGATGTGAGTCCTTCCACTCTATCCAAGTTTATTATCACCTCGACTACCGACTTTCGTTTCTATCACGTATATGAAAACGGAGCAATTATCCTGCGGCAAACTTTTCCTGTACACAGCAATATAGCAGATATTGTTGATTGATATAATTTCGATATTCATTTCAGTGCATGCTTTATTTTAGGTGCCGATACTGGTGCCATTAGGCCTGCCAAGCCGTTTGACGATGCAAATTTCGCTACGCTCCTTTCACCATCTAGCGGAGGAAAAAGGTATTACACAGAAGACGAAACTGACGATTTGAATTTAGCTCAGAGGCTATTCTTTTCTTTCTTTCCTTTTTGTTCTTTCTTTTCTTTCTTTTCTTTCTTTTCTTTCTTTTCTTTCTTTTCTTTCTTTTCTTTCTTTTCATTCTTTCTTTCAGGCGTGCGCGGCTGTACCAAACACCTTATCTTCTCGTGAAGAACCCAACTCCACAGCAGAAAATTGGAGTTTACAATCTGCCAAACTCTCCAGTAGATGTGGCAGCTCTTTCCAAATATATGCCTACCGAGGAAACTAGCGGTATACAACAACAAAATTTAACCAAAAACCATGGAGACTTCTTTTTTTTAATTTGGAACTGTCCCAGGCGCTTCATGTAAAGTACCCCCCAATATTAAAATATGGGTTTCAAATTCAAGGGGCCGCGACATCAGTCACATCGATTGGAAATATCAATTTGGGAGAAAACCAGCTGAATGTTTCAAGCGCTAGTGATGCTCACAGATCGATGTTTGAAAGCATGTAATTTAAGAGTAGCCGTGTTTATTAATATATAATTAAGATTCAACTGACAAAACATAGTAAAAAATAATTAAAACAATTGAAACTAGTGGCATTAAAACAGTACCTACTTTCTCGCCCGCATTTTCACCCAAAATTATGCGAAAAGTACTCAAATGTTTGAAAAAATGTACATGAGCTTATTTCAAACTCTATCCTTAAGGAACATGTATTTCGTTAAGGGAAAAAAATCTCCTTCAAAAATGTAGTTGTAGGAAACGCTGAAAATTTAAATTTTAACAATTTTCGAAAAGTAGAAGTTTTTGATAATAATGAGACCTGCATCATTAGGGCCCTTTACACGGGGATTCTTAGCCGCGCGTCCATCTAAGAAGTTCGTAGCCACGAGGTAGAGCGCGCGCAAGTTCGCGGGCAGGACCTGGGTGCGCAGGAGTGTGGTTCTTATTTCTGCCACGCTTCTGCGCGCCACTCCGGAACGATTCGAGTAAAATCGTCCGTATAAAGATCTCAGCGGCGTTCTAGAGCGCGCTCTTGTGCGGCGCACGGAATTTCCGAGATCCGACGGTCCTCGCGTGCGTTCCACGCTCCTCACTGCCGCTTGTACTGTATGTTGGTGCGGTTATGTATGTTCTGATCGTGTTGTGTGTTATCCTGTGGTGTTCATATAGTGTATAGTGAATCAGTTTACTATTTTTCGATTAGCTTAATAAGAAATGTCCGTTCACGATTATCGTAAAAGGAAAATTATATCAGTGCATGGAATTAGTGCCACAACACTATACCAAGAGGAAATGGAGAAGAAAAAACGTACGGTTTCGGGTAAAAAGTTACAGACAAAAATATGATCACATGCAGCTGTAGAAGGAATTAAAGGTGAACTGTCTTGTAGACTTCCCGTTTCCCTCATTTTTAAATTTTTTATTAGTATACACAGAACTTTAAAGCTTCCATAGACTAGGGCACTTCCTATACATGGAAAGAAACTCCCTCACCATATCCCGGCTCCAGCAACGAGTATCCGCCATTTCAAAATACCGCCCGGTTGGTCACTATGTCCTCTCGCAACAAAACTCCACGTTTAAATGCGAGCCACGCTTTTGCTCGCAGTGGACCGCGCTCATGCATGCAAACCGAAATTCCCTTTAGACGTGCTTTCTGAAACGTGTACCTGGGTGGCTCGTTGCCCGGCGCTCGCTTAAGAACTGCTTAATGGTGTAAGGCCGCCTATTCTCTTAAACGCCCTTGACACTATTCACCAATCAAATTATATCAAACCCGATGGAGCCATTTTTTTGAAAATTTTTAAAATTTCCCAGGGTCTTATGTAAAGTATCTCCAAAATTAAAATATTGGTTTCAAATTCAGGGGGCCCGATAACAGTCAGATCGATTGGGGAATATCAATTTTGGAGAAAATCGGTTGAACGGTTTAGCCGCTAGCGTTGTTCACAGACGGACAAACAGGTGGACGAACGGACAGACAGATGTTTTGCCGTCATTCGATTTTTCGGTATCAAAAACCCACAAAACATGGATTCTGTCTATCGCGTATCGGAGGATGTTTGTTAAATTTAGCAACTTGATTTATCCACTTTTTCATTCCCAGTGCCCTGTAATAAGAGTTTTCAGCCGAAAATTTCCTTTTTTTCGCGCACCTTTACATAACTTTCTCTATACTCCGTAGCGAGACAGTAAAAACAGATCCTGAAAGCCTGAGCACTCGGGATCATCTCAAGAAGTTCCTCAGTTCGCGGTGCGGAGATGGTTAAGGGAAGAAGAGGAAGACCCAAAGCCTACGGCGCCCGCGTTAGTTCTTACGATTTTATATTTGTCGAAATACATAGTTTGCCTTATTTACTGATTTTAATTGAAAAAACCAAAAATCATCAAAATATTTTGTATCTCAAAGGGTCGTCCTTTAATTATAATAATTTTCTCAACAACTGCTACAAAATGCAAAATCTTTATTTTTATTGTGCTATAAAATGCTTTATCTTTGTTTTCAAAATGCGATTTAAAAAAAATTTGAAGTGCTAAATTCTATCATCACTTTAGATCATATTTTCCTTGATTTTTGACTCTGTCTTTCTCCTTTTTCCTTCTTTTTGTCGATTCTGTTGAAAGAAGGTGGAAGTTTGGTGAACATTTTGTGTTAATGATAGAGATATATATAAACCGTTCTACTAAATGTTAACATTAACATAAGCGAACACAAACCTACAGTGATCATGTTACGCTACCGCTTACGCAGTAGAGAGAAAGTTATGTAATGCTGCGCGAAAAAACGGTGAATTTTCGACAGAAAACTCTAATTACGTTAACCTAGCAACGAAAAAGTGGATATATCCTGTTGCTATATTTAGAAAAAATTCTCCAGCACGTGTCCATGGTTTGTGGGTCCTTGATACCGAAAAATCGAATGACAATCTGTCCGTCCGTCCGACTGTCCACCATCTGTGAACAATTCTAGCGGCTAAACCATTCAACTGGTTTTCTCCAAAATTGGTATTTCCCTATCGATCTTGCTGTTGTCGCGTCCCTTTTAACTTGAAACCGATATTTTCATTTTGGGGGGTACTTTACATCAAGCCCCCGGAAAAAATGGTTCCACAGGTTTTTATTAAATTTTGTTGTTGTATAGTGTGAAGCATGTTTTAAAGATTGGTGCTGGTCTCATTTTCATTGAAATATATGATTTTTGGAAAATTGCAAAAATTCTAAATTTTTTCGGCATCATCCTAGAAATATGAAGATAGAGATGTTTTCTTTAGTGAAATCTGTTTCTTAAAGATAGATTTTTAAATAAGGTGATGTACAATTTTTCGGAAAATTTGAGAATTTTTCACGTAATTTTGCGTGAAAGTACAGGCAAGAAATTTCGAGAATTATCTTTTCGATCTTTTCTAAAAAACGGATCCGTATTTTTCTGTGAAAATTTGCTTACATGACTAAAGTTTACTCTTTTATTCTTAAAAATATATAGCAATATACTTCTATTTCATTTAATAATACACTTTCTTAATTAAAGTAAAAAGTAGTTTATGCTATAAAAAATCGTATTTAAATTCTATAATTAGACGACCGAAAATTAAGAAAAGAAGAAAAAAACGTCTTTCAGGCGCAGTCAGCAGCTGCGAAGAGGATGAGGCAAAACAGAAAAACTAGCTCATACTTGAGAGATCTTCTTCTTCCTCTTCTTCTTCTTCTCCCTTAAGCATTAGACCGGTTGGTCCGTTGCGCCTCCTTGATCTAACCCTGGGTCTACCAACGCTTCTTCTTCCTTTAGGGATGTACTGAAGCACTTGCTTTGGAATACGGTCGTCTTCCATTCTTTCCAGGTGTTTTTTCCATTGTTCACTGTATTCCTTAATTTTTCATTAAAGTCGTAAATTCCTATATTTTTCCGGATGGTCTCTTTTTTCTGTCCATTCTTCAAGCAATCTGTCTAGGGAGAAAACCTTACACAAATCCTGCGAGTTTGGGAGCAATGAGGTGGGAGCCCCACTACCAAACTTTCCCTGTCCAGCGTTCGCAGCGCGGCCAGGGGAGATTCTTATTACTGGCTCACTCATACTTGAGAGATAAGATTACTAATTAATATGATAATGTCTGTGCCATTCTGTAATACCATTAGGGTTAATTTTGTAGCTGGTGCCACATCTTAATGCACTGTGTTGCTTCCTTGCCAATCTTATTCAAACTTGCAATAAATCGTATCTTATCCAAACTTCCAATAAATACACAACAGTTTTGGCGTGCATCAAACTTTGAGGAAACAAGAACTTTATTCAGAGAAACAATAATTAACTAATTTACTGTAGCACTATTATGTAGTGGAGCTACAAAATGACACAGACTTTCTCGTACTTGTTAGTTTCCTTATCTTTTAGTCTGGTCAATTTCGATTTCGTCCCCCTGCCTTCTCAGCCGCCACTAAAGTCATTTTTTGTGCCAGTTTGCGTTTGCGCCAGTTTGCTTTATGAACCACGTGACCACGGGCACTTCGTTTGAAAAGCCAGACCATTTACAAGCCGTTAGGTTGCAAGGAGACCAAGAAGTGATGAAAAATTTTTTGAAGGTGGCAAAACGAAAAGTAACGCGATTACGGTGTAATTGAAATAAAAGTGCCTATATTTTTTTTTAAAAAAAAATGCTTCATATGTCTGTTTCAATGAATTGTAACAAGGTGATGATTGTTTTGGTACCTGGCTGCATTTAAAATTTCCGCTAATATTCTGACGCTAACTGGTGCCTGATGCTCATTGGCTGATGTCGGATTCGATGCGCAAGAACCCCCGCCCCCTGCATGCATCAAGCTACAAGCGTATTTTCACCATGGCTTCATGCATGTGCAAATACATGGGTGAGTTCCTCCGTTGCACCGATTTTTGCTCGTTCTGGGCAATACCAGCTTGCGTTGCATAGAGAGAACAGGGGCGGATCCAGTCGGAATTTTTATTGGGGGGGGGGGACGAGCATTGTAAATTTTTGTTAAATAATAAACATATTTGTTATTATATTGTGTATTATTTATGTACTGTAGATATGAAACTATACAATATTATTGTTTTAAGAATTACATAATTCTAATATAAATAAATATTTAAATTAATTTTGCCAAATAAAGGAACGAAAACTGTATTCCTTTTGGGTGGTCTATTGCCGCCATGTCCACCCCCCCCTCCAAGGATCCGCCAGTGGTTGAGAAACATTTTGGAAAAGGTATAAAGATCCCAAATTTTCAACGGGAACCAACCAAAAATAACACAATGAAGGTATAAAAGATGCAATATTTAAAAATAATGCTTCGTAAATCTGTTTCAATGTTTCGTAACAAGGTGATTAATTTGGTATCTGACTGTATTTAAAATTCCCGCTAATGTTGTGACGCAAACTGATGTCTGAAGCTCATTGGCTGAAGTCGGACACGATGCGCAAGATCCCCCTTCTAAAAGGAGTGCGACAACAAATCGACTTATCGATTGTACCAATCGATCAATTACTATCGAAAAATCGTGAATGCTCCTTTTAGCGCTGGAAGCGCAGGCGTGTTCGCGTATGGTGTAACTGTGCGTGAATGAAGTGAATTTATGGGTGTGGAATTTATATGAAGTATGTTCGATTACTTATTTATGAACTTCAAAATGATACAAAATAAAGAATTGCCTTTAGAAGATGAAGTAATTGAGTAACGAGTTTTTGAGCGTATTGTAACAGCTGTTGTCTGAACAACGTGCTTTCTCTGATGTACCAATTAAATTTCCATCCAATTAATGTGACTCTCCCGTCTCGGGGTTATTTGAGGTTCTATAAGTCCTATAAAAATATCGTTTAATTCTGTGAATTTTGAAATTGCTATAAGAAATCGTGAGATGCGAGACTCGTCAGTTGGTTAGTTTGTGGTTATGGGAATGAGGATGTGGGTCACATATGTTAAATGTCTTAAGTGAATAACAAGTTTATACTCCGTCGTTTAAAGATTGCCGTGTATTATATGTATATGCTGCATGTTCCGTGTAATATTAAGATTTGATAGTGTATTTCAGAGTGACAGTTTTCAGTGTTTTGATTCCCTAATGTATTGTTTTAGAAGTAAAAAACCATGCCTCGAAGTAAAGCTACTGAAGAGACTGATAAGCTTACAAGAATAGCAATTGTGACTGCTGATAAATGTAAGCCCAAGCGATGTCGCCAAGAATGCAAAAAATCATGTCCTGTTGTGAGAATGGGAAAATTATGTATTGAAGTGACTCCAAATGATAAGATTGCAGCGATATCAGAAGAACTATGTATTGGTTGTGGTATTTGTGTGAAGGTATGTCTATTTCTAAGTTGTCTTTTTACATGATTTAGGAATGGATGTGTGGGACCTGTTTCGTATTAATTCAGTCTCTTGGATCTTCCTGCAACTATTCTTTCAATGTTTCTTAAAAATGTGCTGTGTTTGTAAATTTTGTTGTTTTCATTCTTGTGATATGCAATAACTATGTCCTGATTTGTTTGTTTTTTCAATTGTGTTATTAACTTTTATGTGTCAACATTATTCTCCTTCTAGCTCTTTCCAAACACTTAATCTTACTGCTTTGTTTTCCAGTTAGTTAGTTGTTTTTTTTAGCATGAGTTTTTAGTTTGTTAGCCTGATTTGTCACTTCCTCAGAAACTGCATAATTTTTGTGATCTATTCAATTGTATATTATTATAAATTGTACATATTTTTTCCCATTTATCAGCAAGTGTCTTTCAGTCATACATCTCTACTTCTGAAATTTTAATTATGCCTGATCTTACTATTCTTCTGATGATTTTGATTGTCAAGCAATTATTATTATGGAGAAATGGAAGGAGAGAACTTAAATGTTTTTCCCTTGGATAAGAGTAGATTATTCACAGTCACCCTTTTGAATCTGCCAGCTTTGCAACCAGATGGTATCTCTGAATACTAAAAATATGCTGTATTTGTAAATTTTAATTTCATTCGATTCTGGAATCTGCAATATAATTTTCTAATTTTGTGTCATGGGTACTTACCTTTTTCTGTCACTTCTGTGTAACTTTAATGTTCCACATTCTTCTGTTGTGTGCAACAATACTACTAGAATGATCCTCTGACTTATTTAATAAAAACAAACCCAGTTAACTTTCCATTGGTCATGGTGTTCTACAGACAGTTCAACAAAATGAGTTTTGCTTTTGCTATCTGTTTCTGGAATTCTGGAAGCTAGTTGCTGATAATTCTTTTTTAACAAATGGTGTACAACTTGAAACATTTCATATTTTTTGTGAAGAATTCTTCATCATACAAGTTTTTTAATATCTTCTTCTTTGTTGTCATTACAACCCAGATCAGGTTCATAACTTCTCAATGATTTTCTTATTAGACAAAGACATGAAGTAGAAAGTGTTGATTCCTAACCTACATGTAAAACATTTCCTGCCATCTCAGTACCAACAGACAATCACTCAACAAATCTAATCCTAGCACATTTGAACTACCTCTAAAGAAATGCCATAAATTTTATTTTCTGTAGAGCCGATAAGAATAATAATAAGACTACAACCATGTTCCTATTTTTAGGAATCCTTTAAAGAATAAATAAAGTAGCTAGTCTGAGTTGAGGGTTGAGTAGCAATATAAAATCATAGTAGTAATATTTGTCCAAGTCAAAATTGATCAGGACCAAAAAAATCCAGTTTAGGGAGGTTTCCCTTCAGTGCAGAGTTGTTTATTTTCTGACACTTGTGATATTGATATATCCATCCTGAAACTAGTAATGAAGTAAAGTAATTACACACCACCTCATTGCCTAGTGGCTGCAGTCGGATTGCTTACTGACTCTCAATGCACAATGCATCACAGCCCTGAGTACTATGACTTTCTTATACCCTCATATGACCTTGAGCAACATATGTCCAGCAAAGGGGTTACAGTTCTCAACAAGGGGTAAGGAGACGCGCAATAGAAGCCATGCCTGTACGCCTTTCCACCCGCGGAAAGTTGGGAGGGAGGGAATAGCCCTTCGGCCTACATGTTGAAAGACAAGCAACCCCAAAGCTCAATTCAGTGCTCTAGGCCCCTCTCCTTCACAGTGCAACTGATACCACTAAATCGTGTTTAACAGAGATAGAGATTTTAAAACAGTTGCAGATGCGTTCATTTCATTGAGAATATCTTGCATCTCTCTGCCAATTGCATTTTAATACAGTGCTTTAAATTTCGAATTCACTGTAGCACTTAAGCATCATTTTCTGAAAAGCATCTCCAAATTTTCAAAAGAAAATTGCCATTTAGGACAAGATTTTACTGTTTTTTAATATTCTTAAAATAACATTTTCGCTCTACTAGGAATCAGAAGAATTAAGAAATTTCAAAATAATGTACTTTTGATGGCAGCAGGTAAAAGCATGTTAGGGCTAGTTTGAATAGCTAGCTGACAGCAAAGGAAATAGAAAACTAATATGGGAACGTCTGTGCCATTCTGTAGCGCCACTAGTTTTTTTTTGTGTGAGACATTAACATGTAGTGTAATACAATATAGCAATGAATGCGGTGTTTTTCATTGAAACAATATGCTTTTTCTGTTGACCATCTAATCTATGAATGTTGAATTTCCTCTCCTAAAAGCAACTTACCATTATCTTGTCCCAGGCACTTCAAACCACAAAACAAATGGTATCTAACCCATGAATATCATTATTAAAATAGACATAATTTTCATTTTTGATATTTGATGTTGGCCTTTCTATAGAAATGGATGTGAAACAGAAAATATCTTATAACATTGAAATTGTGAATCAGTTTTAATAGAGTAATGCCATCTAGTAATGTGTTATAAAATAACCTGCTTCATGTGTAGTTTTGTGTGAAAATTTAATTCTTGAAAAGCAAGTTTGTCCATATAATTAATCTCAAATGCACTCTACAAGAAGCATATTTATAGAAGGTTCTTGCAAAATTTCCTAGTTGTCCTTGATATTTTTTTGTTTCATATTAAGTGTCTAAGCTTCTTTATATTTTCCTCTTTTTACAAAATATTTCTGTTATTTGATGCTGTTCTTTGATTTCCTTTTCTCTCAAATTAGGACATTAGTGCAATCATGCACTTTTGTTTGTTTCAAAAATGTGTATAGTGTATTTTTAGTAATATAATGAAATAGTGGTATTGTAATGTTTCTGTTATTTTAGAAATGTCCATTTGAAGCCATCAATATAATAAATCTGCCTAGCAATTTGGAGAAAGATACAACTCACAGATATTCTCAGAATTCATTTAAGTTACATAGACTTCCAATTCCGAGACCTGGTGAAGTCTTAGGTCTGGTGGGTACAAATGGAATTGGGAAGTCCACAGCATTGAAAATTCTTGCTGGCAAACAAAAACCCAACTTAGGCCGCTACACTGTAAGTGAACAATATTCAAAATTTTCCTTTTTTTAAATAAATAAAAACTTCTCAGATATGAGATAAGAGATAATATATTAAAAATGTAAGAGATAAAGATGTAACTTGTTTTTCAGGATCCCCCAGACTGGACAGAAATATTGAGCCATTTTCGTGGTTCTGAGTTACAAAATTACTTCACCAAAATTCTGGAAGATGACCTAAAGGCTCTTATTAAACCTCAATATGTAGATCAAATTCCAAAAGCTGTAAAGGGAACTGTCCAACAGCTTTTAGATAAGAAAGATGAACGTAGAAATCAGGATGAAATTTGCAATCTTCTAGGTAAATTACATGATTTTTTACCTCTTTTCATTCAAATGGTTTTAACCCTTCTTGGACATTTAAGTGTGTTTCAAATTAGTTACAAATTTATTGAGAAACACTGAAAAATTTATTGGGTTTGAGTTCTTGAGATTCCACTGTATTAATGGATTAACAAAATGTGAAACATTATGTTCATTTTGTGTTGTATTTTTCCTAACTAATTGTAATGTCAAGTTTTGTGTTTCACTTGTGGTTTTTTCTTTTTCTGCAATAGATCTTAAAAATATTAGAAATAGAAGTATTGAAGCATTATCTGGAGGAGAATTGCAGAGATTTGCTTGTGCTATGGTCTGTATCCAGGATGGGGATATTTTTATGTTTGATGAACCATCTAGTTATTTAGATGTGAAGCAACGACTTAATGCTGCTTTGACAATTCGTTCTTTGATGCATCCTGACAAGTAAGTATTGTATCATGTGTGTTCCATTGCAAAGATTGCTTTTCTTCAGAACATTCTTCCAAACAAGCACGTATGCTTGTATGGAAAAATGTTCTTATGGTCTTTAGTTCTCAAAATGTGAAGTTTATAAAAAACACTTGTGCAGAATAATTTTATTTGCTATAAACTTGAAAACAAAACAAAAAAAATAGAACATCCCTTCATATGAACATGAAATGATCTTCTATCTAAATAGTATTATTTTGTTTCATTTTTTGGCTTGTTATTTTTGTGAGAATATCTTGAATGTAGTTACCCTTTAGAAAGAAAATTGCACATTATACTGATGTTGCATCAAACACAATGAAAATGTCTTCATAGGGTCTAATAAATCAATAAGAACATTGGGTTTTCATTGTGAACATTTTTGGATTGTTTTATTTTTCAGATTTATTATTGTTGTGGAGCATGACCTGTCAGTATTGGACTATTTATCAGATTTTATATGTTGCCTTTATGGTGTACCAGGTGCATATGGTGTTGTAACTATGCCGTTCTCTGTTCGGGAAGGTACGATTATAATTTTCTCACTTATTGTGCAAAATTCTAAATATTGTTCATATTTAGAATGCATTTATGATAATTGTTCTGAAACAATTTTTAATTTTCTAGGCATTAATATTTTCTTGGATGGCTTTGTCCCTACTGAAAATCTGCGTTTCCGAGATGAATCTCTTATATTTAAGGTGGCAGAATCTGCCACAGAAGAGGAAGTGAAACGTATGAATCATTATGAATATCCAAAAATGAGCAAATCTATGGGTAGTTTCCATTTAACTGTACGAAATGGTCAGTTTTCTGATTCTGAAATTTTGGTTCTTCTTGGTGAAAATGGGACTGGAAAAACCACATTTATTAGAATGCTTGCTGGGAAATTAGAACCAGATGAAGGCTTTTGTAAGTATATATTGGCATATATGCTTCTGCAAATAATAATTCTAATAATTTAATGTTTAAAAAAAAAATCCCAGTTAGATTGGTTGGTAGTGTTGGTGGCAGTAAAATGAACTTTTAATTATGTAAAAGTTCAGAATTCATTGGCCTATAATTGAAATGATGTTTAATCAATCGTGTCTGCAGTTAATTTGACAAGAATTTGTTTATACATTGAAGAAAAAAAATGGAAAGGGGAAAGAAGGAACCAATTCTTATAATCCCCTCCTAAAATGTCAAAAAGCACTTGAAAGGAAGTGTTAAATTCTTCTTTTCTACAGGTTAAATCTTGAAAAACCTTTGAATTAAAGGTCAAAAGAATCTTTTACGAAGTGTGTTGTAATGTGTCATAAATGTTTATTCAAAAGAGTCATTGTTGAAATGATCAGATGCAAGCTGCCAAAGCAGATTGTTTTTTGGTGTATATATGCCCTTAACACTGGGAATTCCTCAGCATAACTTTGGGTGATTGTGAGAGGATAGACCAAATTTTTTTGGTGTTTTTTTGTTATTACTATTTTTAAGTGGAGTACTGGTTCTGGATATTCTGCAAAAACATGAGCACATTTGCTGATATGTACATGCTTCTGCACACTCACTCCCTCCGCATTGCACATACATTGAGCACACACACTTTTCCTGCATATGCATATACACCCCAAATGTGCATGCACACCCCACATACACATACACCTAACTCACCCAAGTGCACACCTGCAAGTTGACTCCCTCCCCCACACACACACACTAGCACACCCCATGCCCCACAAGCACCAACACACCCAAATCATCCAATCATCCTGTTTGTGTGTACACCCACCTCATTCACACACCCCTTTGGTGCATACATCCCACTCTTGCACATGCCTACCACTTCTCTCTCACATCCCACTCCTGCACACACATCCACTTATCCCACTTGTGCTCACATATCCTTCTCGTGCACACATTCCACTTGAGCACATAAACCCCTTCTGTCCACACACCTCGCAGGATCATACTTCCCACATATACACACATCCTCATATTAACATCACTATCCATATTAATACATACCCAACATAAACACAACCAACATGTACAGACACATTCTCATCACATCACATACACACTTATCACACATGGATGTTGCAGGGGATATGACAGTTTTTCTTTGCTTTTGTTCCAGCAACTATACCTCAATTAAACATTAGTTACAAGCCTCAAAAAATTAGTCCCAAATCGCAAGGCATAGTTCGTCAGCTGCTTCATGAGAAGATTAGAGATGCTTATGTCCATCCTCAGGTGAGTCTTTCATTTCTGATAATTTTTTATTTTTAATATTTTAATGGAATTGGGATGTCATTCAACTTGACTTTTGAGAAATATTTAAGTAAACAATTTAACAGCAACAATGAATATGTCAAATTCTGTTTTTTGAAAAAGAAAATTGAAGTTGATATATAAATGTCTGTTCATCTTTATTTTGCACAATATTAAACACCTTTGACTATTAGCATTGTTTGTTGTACTGAAACCCACCCTAGTGCAAGGCAAAAACGTCATTGCTTTGTAACAGTGTTGCCATACATGCGTGAAAGGCAGTTACAAATGAAACAGATTCCAGAACTGAATCAGTGCGTGTGCACCGCATGTTCCATTGTGACAGCCATTATTTATCTGTAATTAATAGTATACACGATTTTGAACCACAAGGCTTCTGCGGAATTATTTGGTTGTTGAAAATCATAGAAACATGAACAAGAGCATTTCCGCTTGCTTATGTATAAATGTGTGAGAAACATTTTTTGGCACATTTTTGAATGATGTTGTAAGAGCGTTAGTCACTATTTTTATTTTTTACTTTATTAGCATTTCGAAGTTGAGACATGCCTATACTGGATTTGTTAATATGAAGTTATTCAAAGTTGAATTTTAAGAATACACTGATTTTTTAACTTCACGTAAGTCACAAAAAATATTTTAATTTTGACATTTCTTGTAAAACATAAAATACTCCCACCATTTGAAGTGTATGTATCTGACAGAAGATCCTCAATTGCCTTCACATTTTCACCACGAACCTAAATCAAAATTCACAAATTCCGTACCTGGCTTCAAAACGGCCCAGTGCAGTGAACTGCACTGACAAGCGCCACAGTGCAGGTTAGGGAACACTGAGTGTGCATTTGGTTCCGTGTCATTGTATGAATGGAACATGCAAATCTTCGCCCCTGTGTGCTCTAGCGGTCAAATGGAACACACATGCTGCCCTTAGTGCGCACTAGTGTTGCGAATGAAAATGCTATACGTGTCCAGTGTGACCAATTGGATGTCTATGTCATTTCAACAATGTTTCCTTTTATGTTAACCCAATAGATGTAATATTTGAAACAAGAAATAATGTATGTTTGGATCATACGTAATTTTTTGTTTATTTTCTAATTTTATCTTCAAATTAGGAGGAATATCTCATGCAAAAAATGAAACAAAGTGAAGGAAGTATATTTTTTTAAATAATTCAATCAATGGGAGGTCAATGAATCAGACTTTATTTCCGTAGCCATCTGAGCTCCATTTTCATGGCAATGTGATTATTCATTATAAACAATCGTGAAAAGTTGAGGATAAAATTATGGGTTATATTTTAATTCAATACTTAAGTGTATTTATTGGTTATAAAAAACAATCATTGATGGTTGAAATCAAGAGGAAGTTTACACTTTCACATGGAACCTAAGTTTGTTTATTTACATGATTTAAAGCTCGCAACTTAACACTTCAATGTAGAGTGCCATCTTGGCACCTCCTGACACTTCTTTTTGAGTGTGTCCTTACGTGGGATGCAGCAAAGGTTTCTCTGCACAAGGGGATGCCATGTAGAGATGAAGGATCATTATTGCAGCATATTGAGCATGCTACCGCAACCACTGTGACAGAACCTTTTCATCTGGGTTAGAATCCAACCATTCCCTATTGGAATGGTTGAGTTTATATTGCTCACAATGGGTTTCAGTATATGTAGAGAGAGACATTTTAGTATATCAAGAGTTAAAATGAGTCATTCCATGCTGAATCGCATACTAATAAACAATATTTTTTTAGCAACTTAAAAATTTTAATGAGGTAGGGTTGAAAATACTTGACACAATTTTTTGCTTTAAGTCCACTTTTTTTCAGAAATGTTACTACATTAGTTATTTCCTTGGAAGAATTGAATGTGCACAAATGTTCAATGTTTTGTTTATGCATTTTTCTTTTTCTATAAAAAAAAATACAACTGCATTTAAATTAAACTGTGAGAGATGTACTTTCATATGAGCTGCCTAATTTTTGTAATCATATTTAGGTACTTAGAACAGCTTTAAATTTTAAATGACAATTTTCAGATGAGGTTGGCACTTTAATTAATTTAAAGAACAATTGTGTAATTCAACACTAATCATGCATCTTTCTGCCAAATTTCAAAAGATGGTCACAAAGAAATAACATTTGAAAAAATGGTTTATTGGCCGGAGCCTGTAGGCCCCACCAATCTAAAGGCTTGACTGGTTGCTCCCACCATGGGGCGTCAATGATATGAAGTTCAAATATGAAGCTTGCCAGGCATATGGACGCAAATGGAAAGGTTCTACGAAACTCTACTCTTGTGTTTATGAGTAAACAAGTGAAACATAGTGCTTTCTTCTTTCTTATATACCGAAGAAGTTGCATGTACAGAAGTTTTCCCAAAAAAGTGAGAATCGTCCAATCTTGTGAATGATACAAGTATATCGAGCAGTGAGAGTGATGGGAACAAAATTCACAGTTGGTCCTTGTGGGGAATTGCTCACTTTAATGTATCACCTGATAATAAAGGAATGGTCCAGGTTAGTTTGTCTTCTATTCCTGGCAGCATCATATAGAAAATAGAAGATCAAGACTAATCATGAGTTTGATGTCTCTTGGAGAAATGTCGATTAGCAAAAGAAGCTAAAACAGAAACAGCATCCTCAGCAGAATGAGATAATCAAAATAAAACTAAAAGAGAAGGTATTTTGTGTACAAGAGGCTGCAGCTATGTCATAAAGAAAGTCAGATGGTCAACAGGTTTTTTGAAAAAATTGAAACAATATTTCCATTCTTTTCCTAAAAACAATTGAAAATACAAATGGATGAAAGAATTTAGCATGTAAGAAAACACGATTTCTCTGTTACAAAGATTGATACAGAATGATGCAAAAAAATTGATAGATTGTACCAGCCTGTTATGTAAAAAATATTCTGTGTCCTGGAACATCTCATTTTACTGTGGGTACAAAGATTACTTCCATCAGAAATGGTAGAACAGATTAATTACAAAAATCAGGTTACTGTTTGACCATCAAACTTAAAGTAATGCAATCACTAATGAATTAATTTCTAGCAAAAACATAGTTGAATTCAGATATCCTACTGTCTATCTTATAACATTAAAAGCTTAGTACCTAAACCAGACAAAATGAAATTTGATATTAGGAGTTACCATTGCCCTGGATATTTTTTACAAAAGTACTCTTTAGTTCTTGAAGATGCAATTCAGAGTATGCATTGAATTAATATTTCATCTACTTTGAGTTCCTCTATGGTACAATGTAATAAAACATTGAAAAATAATTGCTTTTTCTGAGTGTCTGAAGCTCAACACAAATTAAATTCACCTTTTTCTGTGTAACCTCATAACATTTCTCAATCAAGATTATTATAGTGTTAACCAGCATATATTTCTTGAATGGTATATACACCTAGTCTCAGTGCAAGGTCACTATTGCTTCCCAACGATTGACATAACAGCTGCATTCGTCCCTTTTGTCCTAAGGGCCATTTCCTTGGTTAGACGTAAGCCATAATTAGGTGCAGGGATTTTTGCTCATTTTTCCTCCTTAGCTCCTTATTCCAGCTTTGCTAGCTGTGGAGGCTTTCCCTATTAAAATTTCCCACTTCACTATTTCCTACTTCTAGGGTGCTGTTTTTATTATTTTAAAAATCAGTTCTTTCTTGCAGTGCTCTTACAACACATAAGTCATAAAAAACATCTTTTGGTCTTTAATCATGTAAAATATTAAATTTCTATCTCAATTACAACAGTTACAAAAGATCAATTTTACTGATGTGAATGTCTTTTAAAAGAATTCAAAAATTAGTATTTTTTTGAAAACTGTCTTAAAATTAAAAACGTGTGTTTCATATTTTTGCTTATGCTCTTCTTAGTAAAAAGTTTTAAAATGTGGGACACCATGGTCAAGTTTTCTTTAAATTTGTGCAATTTGATGTGGAATATTTACATGAATTGTCATTATTTAACCACCATATATTATTAGTTTGTTACAGATGTTATGAAACCTTTGAAAATGGATGACATCATGGATCAAGAAGTACAGAATTTATCTGGAGGAGAACTTCAACGTGTAGCTTTGGCTTTGTGTTTAGGAAAGCCTGCCGATGTTTACTTGATTGATGAGCCATCTGCCTATTTGGACTCTGAACAGCGTTTAGTAGCAGCAAAAGTTATAAAAAGGTTTGCCATATTTCAAATTTGTCAGTTTACATGGATATGAATTGATTTTTCCCCTCCAACTTATATGTCTGAAAATGCTTGAAAGA
Source organism: Gryllus bimaculatus (assembly GCA_017312745.1). Classification (NCBI taxonomy): domain Eukaryota; kingdom Metazoa; phylum Arthropoda; class Insecta; order Orthoptera; family Gryllidae; genus Gryllus; species Gryllus bimaculatus. The sequence goes on from BOPP01000025.1 coordinate 7,017,656, forward strand.
GTAACACATAAAGTTTAAACATTTTCTATAAGAATGAATTGTAGGTTCTTATCTAATGCAAGGCTTTTAGTTTTAAAAAATGAGTTTTTAACTATTTAAGTTCTTAGAAGTGAATATATTGAATTGTTTGATGTATTGTGAAACATTTTAATTGTTACAGATTCATTTTGCATGCCAAGAAGACTGGATTTGTTGTAGAGCACGACTTCATTATGGCTACTTACTTAGCTGACCGTGTCATTGTATTCGAAGGTTCACCATCTGTTGATACAACAGCTCATACACCACAAAATCTTTTGGCTGGCATGAATAGGTTTTTGGAACTTTTGGGAATAACTTTCCGACGTGATCCCAATAATTTCCGACCTAGGATAAATAAAAATAATTCAGTGAAGGTATGTTCATCATGCATGTTTTTATTGAACTATTATTTTCTTATTGAATTTAAGTTTTCTGTTAGTTACCTTGTCAGTTTTCCTCTTTTTAACGGGTTGCAAGGTTTCTGGAGTGAAAATTAACATGCTAAATATTGTGTAAAATAATATTGAAATGAATATGTTGTTTTTATAATTATTCTTGTCACATTCCAGGATACAGAACAAAAACGTGCGGGACAATATTTCTTCCTTGAAGATTAAAATCTCGGAATTTTATGGTATTTGGTATTGAAATACAATCATGTAAAAGTGTTATATAAATAACACAAGAACATCAATAAATTGTGAGACCTTTAAATTTTGGTTATTGGAACTGACACCCATTGTTTTTAGGATTACTTGCCTGTTTATAAAAATGAATAAACTTACTTCATCTATGCGTAACATAAAGGTTTAAACAAGTTAAAATATAATTGTAAATATGCGGAACATTTATAAAAGAATGACAAAAAAATTTTGAAGAAATATTGTGTTAAGAAATATATTTTTTGTTACATTCCTATACATTTAATTTAGTTTATTAATGCAAATTGAACAAATTTGTTACTTAAAATATTTAAGTATTTTTGGTTATGTATTAAATGAGTTTAAAATTTAATGAACTTGCATAAACTAGGCAATTTTTAAGATCACAAATAAACTTTCGTCGACAGAAAAACCTTTTTTTGTCCATCAGTAACATTCAGAAAATATTGGCTGTGAAAAAACTCATTTTTAAAATTTTGTATGTCTTACCGGCAAACTACCATTTCAATTCCTTCAATCATTATTTCTAACCTGCAGAGAGATTGAAAGAAAACTGTGAAGCCTCCAGCCGTGAGAGAGATTTGTGTGGTTTCCTGAGGTCCCCAGAAATCCTGGAAAAATCCAAAAACAATGAATGAGTTTTAATTTTGTCTGAAAAGCGTAAATATGCAAGTGTTTTTCCACCTAAGCCAATACTGTGCAAATCTACTGTATACACAGTGCATCATTGCTTATGGCACAATGACTTTGTGACAGCTAGGTTCCAAAGAAGATACTGCCCAACATTAAAAATTTTCCATTCCCATGTGTTGCATTATGGAACAGCAAAGTTTTTTGATATCGATATATAAAGTACTATTGTACTGTGTATCCGTATACACTACATTATGTTATTACAGTATTCTTCAAGACTGTTTCTGTTAAAATTTTTAATTTATTGCAGTGATTTATGAGAGCATTTTATTTGTTCTGAAGCAAATGTGTTTTGGAAACCATTTTGTTGTTTTTTTGCTGCAGGCCACTAATATATTTGAAAGCTTTAATGAAGAGTATTCACATTCATTCGTAAGTTCATAATTCTGAATGCATTGATTTAATTTATGAATTGTTATGCACGATCAATATATTACAAGATCAATTCAAAGAAATTATAATTTCATTTGTTTACTTGAAATAGTTAATGCTCACAGAAGTTTTTATCCACTGGTTTGTTTTGAAGGGGAGAGGAGTTGTTTTGTATTTATTTTTCTATATTTTGCTGATATGACATCTCACTTTGTCATTCAGTTTGGACCATTGAATATTAAAAGCTTAAAACCTTATAACATTATTCTTCTGTTTGCTGCTTTTTTGTATAGTACCCTATTGTAGAGTTTCTTTATGAAATTCCAGAACCTCCTTTGGCTCTGAAGTTTTGACTACCCGGACAATGTGCTCGGTTATTTTTAAATACATCACATTTACGCTTGTCACTTCACCTCCTCCTTAGCATCTAGGGTGTACAGGCTTTAGGTATTTTCTGCAGTGTTTTAAATTCCATTCTTGTGCACTTTTAGCACTGAATCTTGTATAGTTGGAAGATTTGTTTCTTAAAGCCTATATTTGAGGGTCTTGATTTCTGTTCACTCCATTAAAATTACTCCACCATAACAAAAAGTAATGATTACTCCACCACAGTCTGTTTCACAATATTGGAAGACCAGAATATGCAGGAAGATTACTCCTTATGTAAGGAGGTTAAGTGGTTCAGTTTTTATCAAACTTTGACATTATTCCAAAAGTGCTATTTAAAACTATTGTTGTGAATTTGATTTCTTTTTTTACCACTGTATTCTTTAAATTGTCACCAGTTATATTGAGAGCCAGATGAATATCTTCCAAAACCTTAAGTACGTAACATTTGGGTTCAGCCAGTAGCAAAAGCCAGAATTTTATTCGAGAAGTGGAGATAGGAGCTCAACTAGTGAACATTCGGCATGGAAATAATGAAAGCCAAACTAAGACTACAAAACCTGACAATATTTGAAAGGTTTGCAATTTCTTCATCGCAACGTGATGTAAAACTTGGAAATTGATTATTTTACACTGTGTAATTAGTGTAGGATGTAGCAGGATTGAATGTACGAAGGGGCCCCATGCCAATATGGGTATTTTTATTCCGTTACGTGATATCTTCCTTGTGAGAGGAAGGACATTGAGGGTGTGGAATTGAAAGCATGTGACCCAACGCAGTTGCCATCAGCCTGTCTACCATCCCATTGTGTTCAGAACAAGGGGAAAATGTTCCTGTTGACTTCGGACCCTAAAAAGGAGACTTGCTCAAAATTGTTCCATCTCAATTAACTCAGTGTTATTAAATGAGTTTTGATGGAGTGCTGTTGTTGTTGTTGGTGGTTTTTTTTTTTCCCCTCATAGGTTTGTTACTCTTGTCAAGGTCGATTTTTGTGTCTCATTGTTCTACAGTTCTAAGATCTAGACTCGTGCATACTACTGTAATTTACATTGTACTACATGGTAGATTATTTACGGCTTTTTAGGATCACATTTTATGCTAATTTTTTTGCCATGCTCATGGACGGGGAAGCTTCACAAAATTGCCATGAAGTAAGGAAACGATGCGGAGCACCATTGAGTTAACCAATTGCGCAAAGTAAGACTGTTTCGTGCAGTTTTTCGCCAGGCTAGAGAAACTGCAATATAGGTCCTTCAAATGTTAGGAAGACACGAAATGACCCCACACAATTCGAAAATACTTTTTTGGGGGAGCTTGTGAATGCGCGACTTCAAGTAAAATCTAGGACAATACTCAAGACGTTCAAGGTGTCTTGTCTAGAGACCGTTGCACTCTAGCAAATATTATAATCCTTTCAAAAGTATCCTTGTGTGCAGTGCTTTTGCTGTGGCGATGAACCTCGCCAAATTGATTGATTAGTGATTCGGGGCGCGTCAACTGCCAAGAGCGTTATTCCTGTGAGTTTAATTCGTGCTCTATCGCGGGAGGTGACGGTGAACTTCCCTCGCCGACTGGTGAGATTCGGCGCCGACTGACCGTCGGCTGACGGGGATTCCCCACATCTCCCAGCAGCGGGTCACCGCCCCAGCTGGCACAAACTCTAACATTCCGGCCGGTTTCCCAGTATGTATGTTAGTGTATTACGTGTAAGAATGTAAATAAGGGTGAAGATGAGATAAGAGGAATGGAAGATCGCGTGCGGTCCGTTGCCCGTTTGTTAGGGTACTGCCTTGTCATTTGCTTGGTATTAATCGGAGAAACTACGGAAAACTGCCGATCAGAGCAGCCCCCCGCACGAATTCTCCAGACATCGACTGAATTCGACCTAGCTCTCAAGCCAGTGTCGAAAATCTTCCCGTCGTTGGGACTCGAACCGAGGACCTCCCGGACTGACACACTGCTGTGACCTCTATTGATCCGAACACAAATCAGCCAATGGTTTCTCGAGCTATAGATGAACAATTCCGAATTCGTAAGCCTGGTTGTATTTTCAGGCGAGGTCATATTTACACGCGAAGGGCTGTTCGACAGTCACAACCACCACTTCTCGGTTGAGGCGAACGCACATGCGCAGTTTTCAGGCGAGAATTTCTGTTATCGATTGGGCTGTTGTCGGAATTGTTTTAGTTGGACCTTTTTCACTGCTACGTCTAAACGGTGATGCTTACTTGCGTTTTTTCAACAAACTTTATCCATATTTCTTGAAAATGTGCAATTGGGAGTGACATCCCGTATGTGACTTCAACGCGAAGTATAATCTCATTACGCGCGCGCAGTGTAATTTTCATAATGAGCTATTTCTTGGCTGATGGAAAAGAAGTGCAGGGCCAAGGTAAACCAGGTGTATACCACGTTCGGAAAGGCATTCCTGCCTATAATGAGACAATCGATCGTTCGTTAAGATCTTTGTTGAAGTAAATAGAAGTAATTTCGAGTAATTGTTCTAAAAGTCAAAAGAATTCCTACCGAAACAGGTAGCTCAGAGCAAGAGAAATCCTAGGTTTGAGTGCAGACGGTGGCAGGATTTTCGACTAGCTAAATAGCTAGGTCGAGTTCAGTCGCTGTCTGGAGGAGAATTCTAGCGACCAGTTGCTCTGATCGGTACTTTTCCGTGGTTTCTCCGTCAATGCCAGGCGAATGTTGGAGCAGTGCCCAAGCAAAAGGCCCATGGACCGCACGCGATCTTTGCTTCCGCTTCGTTCTATCCTCACGCCTTATTTACATACACACACTACACTACCACAAATACCAGGAGATCAGTCGAGAACGTAGAGCTTGTCCTAGTTAAGGCGATGCCCCGCTGTGTGGGGAAAACTCCGCTAGCCTACGGTAGGTCGGCGCCGGATCACGCTATCGAATGGGGGGGGGGAAGATCGCCATTGCCGCCACAAAAATGCACTACACTTACGGGACTAATGACCTTAACAGTTGACGCGCCCACTTAACAATCATTCTGTCAAAAGGATTCCTAGTATTTTTAATATTGCCTTCTAAAGAACGCGTAGTTTGCTGCTGTGAGCGCGACACAAGAGGCGCGCATTTAAATCCCCCGCCCTATTTTCATGCTCAGAAAGAGATGGGGATTATTTCATTACACACGACTCTGTTATCTTCATTATTTGTTTACACTGTTCACTTCTTCTGCACTATTGCACAGTCCAATGCACTGTCTACAGCCCACTGCGCAGACCACAATTCACGGCGCTGATCAGGATGCACAACATTACTGTTCACCGCGATGCACACTTCACAGCTCAGCTTTCGACTTCAGGCTGCTGTTCACCGCAGTGCACACTTAACAGTTCAGCTTCCACTTCAGACTGCTGTTCACCTACTACATACACTGACTCGGCAGCTTACTGACTGACTCGCGGCCGCCGGCAGCGGCGAATTTATATCTGGCTGGCGCCCGTCTCGACCCATCTGGAACTTGCGCCGCACCTTTTCGTGACTCGCGAATAACCCGGGCCCCTCCATTTGGGGGGGGGGCGCCGGCAGATGACGCAATCCGCGCAGCGAATTCCGGCAGATGATGCAATTTTCGTTACAATATATATAGTAAATTTTATTCCTATAACACATTAATTACAACAATTCCTATAACACATTAACACAAATCCAAATCAGAGACAAAATTGGAACTCTCTGTCTCAGCCTGTCTGACTCTATTTCTATGTCTCTGTATGTCTGTCTCTGCCTGTACCTTTCGCTGTCCCTGTCCTTATCTGTGTCTCTCTCTTGACTCTCTCTCAGTATACATCTCTCTCTGTATCGGTGTCTCTGTTTCTGGCTCTATCTCTCACTGTCTCTCTCTGACTCTTTCTGTCTCTGTCTATGCGTCACTCTCTCTCTCTCTTACACGCGCCATCTCTCTGTGTGTATCCGTCACTCTCTGCATCCTTCCGTTGTTCTACGTCTCTCTTTGTCTCTCTCGCACACCCGGTTCTCCTGGGCCTCGTCCTGCGACACATGACAAGGTCAGCAACAATGAAGTTCAGGTGGAGCCTAGTTTGAATGGAATTTGAAGGGTGGAAATGATTAAAATGAAGCAAAAGTTTGTCCTGCAGCGCCATCTATTGAAGTTACAACAAAACTAACAGCACATAAACCTTCTGGGTGATAAAACACGACTTTCATGGAGATCGGGCGCTCAGTATTTTGTCTTTATATTTTCTGCTGAGATAGTGCGAAGCATGGTTATAATATAGTGTAAGTCCTATTTTTGTTAAACTTTCTGAGTTTTCAAAGGTTCTGAAATGCAAAAGATAACAAATAATGCGACGAAGTAGGTGCTGTTGAAGCTCCGCTACGTTGTAGCACCACTACAAGTGTTCAACTTTTTCCACAGTGAGCCATGTTGTGCAGTGGCCGCCAACGTAATTAAAAATTGATTTAGCGGACGTATGCCTTACGTCTTCCGTTCTACAGGTTCAGCTCGACCTGCACCTGGCATACGGAGTATTCACAATAATGTGTGTATTGTTGAATATTTGTAGGCGACAATCTCAACATTGTTGATGCTGCTATAGTACTAACAATTACACCATTACCCGGCGAAGCGCGGGTAAGGACTCTTTTACGCACTGCTCGCCCCGTCCCTTTCCTCCTCGAATGACCAACGTATTCCCTCCCCGCCTTTACATTTTACCTTCCTGTACCACGCCCACCTTTTCCGTCATGCCGTCCCTATCCGTCTCGCCCACCCTTACCGCCACGCCCACCCT
>BOPP01000025.1:7025297-7039699 GCA_017312745.1 Gryllus bimaculatus
GCCATAATGTATCTGTGTACGTCTTCAAGAGTAATAATATATGTACTGTAATAATATATGTACTATACTTATGGGACTAATGACTGTAGTTGTGCATGCACCCGGACGTCCAAGATCATGCACATGACTGGCCGCGGAAGCCTACGACTTCATAATGACAGTAGTTGGCGTGCCAGGAATCACTAATTGATCAAACGCATTCGGGTACAGTTGTAGTAAAGCGTCGTTCCACGTTCAGCGCACACGGGAAGGAAATAGCATGGAGTACATCTCATCCGTTTGATAACGTCTGGAAAGCGGAGAGCAGCGAAAGAAAGAAAGCGACCTACGCAATGATGAGAGATAGAGGATTTTTCAGTGTCCTGGCGCATTGCCAATTCCGTCACCTTTTTTGTGTTTATCGGAGGGGAAACAAGAATCCGGCGTCCATTGTTTTCGGTGCCTCCTCCGTTTTAATATTTATTTTATTTGTTAAAATGAAACATTGAAAACGTGCGGTGTAACGGTACGTGCGTTGGTACCTGGCGGACAGGGACCAATAAATATCATAAATAAGGAATTAGTCGGCTGCTAAGTATTCCTACATACATCAGTAGGGGGATCACAGGCAGAAAATAAATTTAAGGACGCAGAGAACAGATGTCGGGAAATTTTCTTTCACAAATCGCACGATAACGGAATGGAATATATTGCGTGCAAAGACCTTTGAACTCTTTCCTCGAAGCATTTAACAGTTTAGCAAATTAACTGACGTTATTACTAAGTAAATGAGAGACTTCACTATGAATAGTAGGTTATAGAGCGAAGCATAAGTGATATATGTGAAGTTAGGTATCGTGCAGTGTTAAGCAGAGAAATGAAGGAAGTGAGCTAAGGGCGTTTTGAAGTGCAGTGCCAGTGCAGTGTGGTCTTAATTGAACAAACATACAGTGCGGAGTTAGATTATTCTTAAGTTAATTTAATGTTATATGAATCAGTGAGTTTTTATATTATTATTGTTTTACTATTATTGTTAGTCTTATAGTTTTTCATGTTCTTATTGTTACTATGGTTATTATTGTACCATTATTATTATTATTATTATTATTATTATTATTATTTCAGTATAATTTGCATGTTATATATATTATCATATTTATGTTATCAGGTGCCACCGGTTTATACCGAATTGCAGTTTGAATAAATTTATTTAATATTATTATTATTTTATGATCAAGCCCTTCCCCCGCTGGGGAGTTTTGTGAGATCTTGTGAATGGAAGGGTAGGCCGATAAAGAAGCCTATCAAGAAGAGGATCTCGACGAACTGTCTCAAGCGACCTTCGTCACGGTGTGGGAGCAATGGGAACACGAGGGAAAATATCCTCTGGGAAGGCACGCGCTGGCCTAGATCGACGAGGAGAAAGGATCCTGTCTTAATCTGACCGGCACAAACGAATTCAGGAGAATCTAAAACTAAAGACTGACTGAGTGAAAGACTGACTGACTGAGTGAACTGTTGCCTCTGCGGCGATTCTGAGTTCGGGTCCCGGCGTTGACGGAATGACTGATAAGTGATTCCGGGCGCTTCGACTGCTAAGGTCGTTAGTCCCGCAAGTGCAGTGCAAAGTTTTCCTCGAGAGGTGGCTGTGATCTCCTCCCACTAAATGGTGAGATCTCGCGCCGACCTAGCGTCGCACTGCCCCAGCCGGGGCAAACTCAAAGCTCCCAACGGGTCTTCCGGCATGTATGGTAGTGCACTGCATGTATTAGTAAGGGTTGAGGATAAGACAAGGAAGAGGAAGGAAAGATAGCGCGCGGACCGTGGCCCGTTTGTTACTGTGCTGCTTCAGCAATCATCTAGGTACTGTCAAAAGTCCTGTCACCTTTGGGACTCAAACCTAGGACCTCCCAGTCAGAAGCACTGCAGTGATATCAGTTAAGGCCCTGACGCACCCCTCCCGGTGCGCTTGCGGATTTTCGACTATAGCTTTAGGTCAGATTCAGATGCTCTGTTCTATTGGGTTTTCCGTGATTTCTCCAGTCAACTCCAAGAGTATGCAAGGGAAAATCACAAGGAACGGGCCACGGACCGCGCACAATATTTCTTTCTTCATCCTTGCCCCTTCCTCTCATCCTACACACGCACACACTCTCCTTCATACATACCCATTACATATAGCCAGATGCTTAGAGGTTGTCCCGGCCAGGGCAGTGCCCCTTTGGCAGATGGGAAAACTGACATACAGGCCGGGGCAAGGACTTTAAGTTCTCGAGAGCGGGGAACACCGCCACCTTCCATGATATAGCATGCACAATACATACGGAACCAGTGTCAATGTATGCTACCGGAAACACGAAGTACCAATAAATTGAAAGTATTATAGAACCTAAATTATAAAACATTTCAGTATTTCACAGATAATTAAAGGATAATAAATTAATATCATATTACCGGGTTTTAGACTATTTTTCATCGTTTCAAAAATATGGTTTTCCCCGGCAATATGCTACAGATAGCAGAACATCCACAAAAATCTAACTCTTAGCCAACTGAAGAGAAATTTTTGTTTGCAAAATTAAAACAATAAACATATCTACATATCAAAACATAAGGCCGTCTTGTTATAAGATTAGTAATATAAGAATTATAAATAGTCAAAAAACTAGACCATATAAAAAATAAGTCCCATTTTTCTGAATTCTTTCGTTATGCTGTTACATATTTTATTCCATACTTCATTTTAATTGCGTATATTTGACTTTCACCATATATCCGTATTTCATTATATTTTTTTCGAAGATAGATTTAAAGAGCAAGTATGCAAAAATAGGCTTGTCCAAGCAACGCCCAACCTCGCAGCCTCTGCCACTCTGCCGGGACTGTTTTCCTTACGCTCCGCTAGGTGCGGGCTGGTAGCCGCGACGAGATGCTGCGAGCCGCTCGCTACGCCACTATGGCCACTCAGCGGAGCGGCAAGGCATTGAACGCCCCCCTCCCTACCCCTAAAAAGGTGGGGGTGGGGGTGAGCGTGACATAACAGCAGGGAAGCAACACCTGCCTTCCCCGTGGAATCGAGGAGGACCACGAGTGCCGAGCCGACACGCCGCGTCAGAGAGGAACAGCAGGATGATCCGCGAAGCCAGTGTTAACCGCAGGCATATTCAACTCGGACGTGGTCAGGCAATTTAAGGATGTGGTACATTTTTAGGTCTTGGACTTTAACCTTCGGGGTATACAATTTCGTTCTTAAAAAGGGACGGACAATTCCATTCAAACCGTCTTTTATATTCGAAGGATTGCTGGTTGGAATCCCACCTCCTGCTTGAATGAATTTGTGTTCGTTCCTTCACCCTTCATCACCATCCTTTCACTTTATTAAAGAATAATAATTAATAATAATAATAATAATAATAATAATAAATATAAATATATTATTTCAGTGGTATAGATTCCTTTTTCAACCTATCTTGATTAATGAAGACTCGAATAAAACAGAATTTCACGAAGACGCGACGAATTTCACTTTACCTTTAAAAATATGAAGGATTACTTTAAAAAAACAGCTTCTAAACATTCTTGTCGAATGCAACCCGGAACACACGGTCAGCTATACCGTTAAATAACTCCTAAACAAAGAGCTCTATGGCCTTTAACATTAAAATCTTTATTTATTTATTTATTTCGTTATTTCGTCGTACTAACGTACGACCTTGGCAGCAAAGATGAAACGTTTTAGTGTGCATTCTGCTTTGCTGGCGACTCTGGAGCATCTAGAACTGTTTAATTTCTTAATGAATTATGAAGAGTCTAACTATTGTTTTGTTTGGTTGTAAAGTCGTCATTTCAAGGAAAATAAAATCAGTTAAGAATAAACTTTACATATTTTGGAGACATGGCGAAAAAGTATTGTATGTATTGGAAACAAGCAATAGTGTTCCATAAAGAACGCCTTTGAAGAACTTTCATAAAACCACAGCAATGAAAAAAAAACAATGCAAACTGAAATTCGACATTTATGGGGAAAATGTCATTTTTAGGAAGAATTGATAAGAAAAGATGTACCCATTGTTGGCAGCGTCCATCGCTGCATGCGCACTTTGTTGTCAACGCCTCTGGTCAACGCTCATCGACTGAGATATGTTGACATTGACCGAAGTGCGATATAATATTATTACATAACCTCGAGAAAGTATGAGCTGTTCTAGCTCCACTAGTTTACTTATACCTTCGTTCGATTTGCGAAATGACCTAATGGAATCGCTCTCCATGCTCGTAACTTACAGCATCGCAGTTGTCGAGGGAGAAGTCCAGATGAGAAGGTACGAAATGTAGTTTATCCCGTGAAGATGAAGAATAAGGTCTTGTCTATATAGTCTGCCGAGTGTACTCTTCCGGAGGATGGCGTACAGGCAGAGGGTCTCCATGTAGTTTAATGGCTGTTGGGATGTTGAGGGATTATACAGTCTGCCTCCTTTTTTGGACATGCCAAGTTGGAGGTGGGTATCATGAAGAAATAGCACTATTTTATGTGAATTGAAGGCTCTCTCCAAATCACTGGGATAGCAAACGTCATTGAAAGTTATTTTTTTGTTTAACTATCCACCTAGATTCTCAACATATGTATTGCATATTGTATGTGGTGCGTACGTGCGGACTTGTTCAGATCTCCTACGAGTAATTGCATCCTAAAATGGAGGTAATAAGCTATCTTTATACTATCTTCTGGCCACGCGATCTCTGTATCCCACCTGAAGTCTCTTGAATATCGCGGTTGGCGCACGTTACTTCCTATTAGAGGGATCAGCATTTTAACGCTGATTCCATTTTTACACATCAGGGTGGTTCGCCCTGAGGGATGGGGTTAATTGAAATTATGTTGAATGATGAAATACACACAACAGCACAACCATGCGTGAGGCGGGACTGGAACCCGTGATCGTTCGGTCCGAGACTGCCACTGCACTACTTACTTAAGCGATCTCGGCCATCGGATCGGCATTATTATTATTATTACTATTATTATTACTATTATTATTAATATTAGTATTATATTACTATTCGAATGTGTAAATAGCGTCACTGCGTATGGTCTCACGTAAATAGACTTTGAAGAACTGTCAGTGATCTTTTACATGGTTTTGACAAGTCTTTACGTTCATATTTCCAGGTATTCTGCTTTATTATTATTTTCTTCCTCTTCAAGTAGTATGGTTTACCTCACTCTATGGAACGTGGTTTCCTTAACTTTTCTGGGGCGTGATAGTGAAAAACGTGGTACCACACCCCAAGGGTTTCGCCCCACGGCTGAAACCCTGCACGAAGCGCTTCTAAGCGCGGCATTGATCTTGATGCATGGCGACTTGGAGCCACGCGATACGGCGTACCTGGTTAACGATTTCTACGGTGATCAGGCTGCGACCCGGGTTTGTTTTTCAAGATTGTATTTCAAAGCAGAATAAATACTTCTGCAAGTGTTAATATTAATTTAACCACCGCTCTCATATATATTATTACCATTGAGAATTTTTTCAAATATACTCAGTTCCCTTATAGAGCTCGTTGGATCTAAATGCACGTTGTCGCCTGAGATGTGGCATAATATTTTGGGGAAACACAAGGACCCAGACTTTTGGATTACAAAAAGGTAGGAATACCCAACAAAGATACGTCATAGTGGCGTCTCTTTTACATATCATCCATCTTTATTTACATCACATGATCCATTTGTAACGTCTCCGAAAGGACTATCGGGATTTTTATGTCAATTTTGAATTGGATTTTAAAAGATATAAGGAAATAAATATGAATAATGTTTTCTGTTTCAACCAGATGAAAGGAGAGATATTTACAAAGGTAGCTGAAATATTTGAGGTAATACTGCGTTGTATAATACAGTACATTTGAATCTTGGGTTGCCAGTAACTCGGTTCGCGAGTGTTTTGCAAAACGAACAGAAATTTTGAAAATCATTCATTTTTATGATTCAATTAACTTTGGACTACGCATGCAGGAAAAGGAGAGCAACGACAGGAGATAATGGATAACATCTATTCTGAGAAGGAAGAGGGCAAGCAAATCACACAATTAGTTTTAACTTTAAATAAGATTGAAGGGATGTGCAAATTGCATGAATCAGCGCAAAAGATTGTAGAATACACAACCCGAACAAGGATGTAGCAGTGCAAGCAATGGATATTTTCAATGACAATGTTATATTACATTTCCATGACGTTCTTGAAAGGAGACTAAATCAAAAGTCTTTGGATGGATTTTTAGTGAAAGTTGCACGAAACGTCTCCGGTAAACGAACAGGTGATGTCATATCACTCCTTTTCATCTAAACTCTAACGTCTACCTCAAAGAAAAGTATAGCTAGGTATTTTTTTATTAAATAAGGCCCAGAGCATATTGTATTAATCATTCTATATGAAACATTTTTTTTTGTATTGGAAACGAATCATCTGCATTTCAGTTATTGCTGATAGGTAAATTTATTCGACACACGAGTGTTTTGGATTACGATGACGTCTGTAGATGAATTACGCTCGCAATCTAATGTTTCACTGTACAAGTATTATCATTTTACAAAACAATTGCAAACAGTATGAGAAGGTCCATGTCACGTTGTAATACCACTAGTTTTCTTTGGCATTTTGAATTTCTCTTCTTCTTGAAGTGTGCGGGGCTTACAGCGACTCGTTCCCCAGCGGGTGCGGTTGGCGTGTCGCTCACGTCGGGTCGCGTGGCTGCCGGAGTCAGGGGGGGATATTTTCAACCATCATGCACCAGCCGGACTCTGGCCTTGCTTCCGTGCTTTCGTGCGGGTAGCGGACACTGGCAGGGAACCGAAGAAGCCAGATTCCTCGGAAATTCCTTGAACAAGCACGGTGAAGCAAGCGTTTAGATACTTCGCCAAAATACTTCCTACATAAATATTTAAATATATGCTAAAAAATACTACATTAGGTTTTAATGTGCTGAAACATACGCACTTGAAATACTTGTAATACTCCAACCACAGTAAATACAATTGTACTGTATATTTTTGTTGCAGCAATAATATTATAATAAATGTCTATTACAATAAATTAGTAATTGACAGTCACACAAATATCTGAACAGTAACTAACTTACATATACACTTATTCACAATGTAGATAAACCGAACAATCAACGAAAGTAAACACAAAATTGGCATATATGGGCAAATTGTTCAACCAATTTTGCAATGAAAGCAAAAATGAGAGCCTCCCATTTTATTTGCATTAAAATGTCTCTTAGTATTTCCGTTGTAAATACACGTATTTATGTATTTAAATACATCTCCAAAATACCTGTCCAAAATACATCCAAAATATCAGTCAAAGGGAGGAAGGATAAGTAGTAAATTTTCTTCAAAAAATTGCATTTTCATTATAATTTTCTTACAATCATTTTAACTCGTTTTAAAAGAAGCACTTCGAAAATTTAGTTCAAATTCAAAACATCAAATACATTATAAAAATATTAAATTAAATTATACTATTAAATTACATTTTACTTTTCTGTTGTGTGCATTTTTTATTTGACCGCGCAGCTTTGATCAATTCTTTATGTTTAAGGAATGATTCTTTAATTTCAGTACAACGTTCAGAAATATAAAAACATACACAAAGTTAACTTTAAAACCTCATAACACAAGCAGCCGGTTACATTCATCACTCCACAAATTTCCCATGACGCTGAAAATTCGTTCAACGTTGCAATTGATATGACGCACAATTCTGGTACACTTTGAGTTAACTCGGAGCTCACTCGTTCTTAAAAAAGTACGTCCACTTTTCAAGGGATGAATCGCCCTGCAGATGAACATAAACTTCTAAGACAGAAATTTCATCGAAGAGAGTGTTGGGTGGAAGTTTTTCTCGGCCATGATGATGATAACCAGATGTTCGTCATTTCTTCTAAAGTTGGAGGATATTGTGATTCAACGAAATGTTTGGTTTGACAAATTCGCGCTTTACATATTGAGGCTAGTACTCATTGAGCCTCAAATGATACGTTATTGAGTATTCCAAAACATTCCTATCCAATTAAGAAAAAAGTATAATATAAAAATAAAAGGTTAAGAAAAATAGTATTAAATACTTTTATATAATTTTATAAAATATCTTTAAAACAAATTGAATGTGATTAATATTTTTTTCGGATACTCGAGTTCGATGAATATTCGATTTTTTTATTAGGTCGTTTTTTAACTACTGGGTCAAGTAGTAACTACTTTGATTGTTTTACCCTTTGGGGTAACTGTAGAGGGGACACGACACGTAAGAACAACACAAAGGCATAAACATAACCATACAGAGGTGAGACTCGACATTCGATCTTTGTCTCATTCTAACTTATGAAAAAAGGTAAACGCGATTCTCCTATTCTTTTTCTCTTAGACTGTAAATAAGCCTGTTTGGAGCAAAATTACGCCAAAATATTCAGATTTACGAATGTTTGAACTGACATTTTTTTTATAAACTCATTTCATTAATAAAAGAATCTTGATATCTATATATGTTGATTTATCCAAAATGATTTGATAAAGTCCGAAGTAGAAACAGCTTCGGACTTAAGACAGATGAGGTGTTTATTTGTCCCTCAACATGAGGTGTATAGAATTTACTGGTGAACATACTTAAATACGCTAAGGTGACGAGGGATTGTATACATTATGGAAAAAGCACAAATCAGATAGTTGGAAGGAATTGTCTAAGGCTTGCGGGAGAGATAGTGAATAGTTCCTAGTTCCACTGTGTCAGTTAATTTTTATTTACACAATATCATATAACCTAATCTAATTAATATCACCGTGAACGTCAGTTGCCACTTTGCTACGCGCTTCCGTGTTCGAGTGACGACGCTCCGAACTTCGGCCTTTGTGATCTACTTAAATAATCTTATGGCTGTACAAAATGTAAGTTACAGCTCGTGTTTATACCAAAACACCTCATGCAAAGATCCCTAACACATGAAGAGACATCTTACTTTAGCCTAATATTAGCCGAACGTTGTCAGAAATGATTCAGTTATTATTTATACAGGTTCAACTAAACCGACTGAATAAAGAACGAATTAACCTGCTAATTTGCGAACCGGCTAATCCTCTTTAGGACTTTCACCATAATATATACACTATGTGATCAAAAGTGTCCGGATACGTCCAAAATGATGTTATGGTGCGGTCGGCTTGCACCCCTTGTTGTTTTGTGAGGCAATAACACTGCACAGGCATACGTTGATGTTTTAAACACCTTCTTGCTTTCCACTGTTGGAGAGCCATTCGGGGATGGCGATTACATCTTTCATACAGCATGGCCTGTGGCGGAATGGGTACACGACAATAACATACCTGTAATGGGCTGACCTGCACAGAGCTCTGACATGGATCCTATCGAACACCTTTGAGATGTTTTGGAACGCCAATTTCATGCCAGACCTCCCCGACCTACATCGATACCTCTCCTCAGTGCAAAGCACTCCTGTGAAGAATGGGCTGCCATTCTCCAAGAAACCTTCCTGCACCTGATTGAAACTATGCCTGTGAGAGTGGAAGCTGTCATCGAGGCTAAGGGTGGGCCACCGTATTGCATTCCAACATTACCGATGGAGGGTGCCACGAACTGGTAAGTCATTACCAGGCCTGTGCCGTGATAGTGCCACACAAAACAGCAAGGAGTGCAAGCACACTCCCTTGAAAACAAGACCACACCATAACACCATTTTGGAGCTGTCCGGATACTTTTGATCACATAGTGTTCATGAGAGACAAAGGACAAACAGCCACGCCCTACGCGGGGCTCGTACTCGCGACCCTTCAGACCGAAGTGCTGATTCAGTAGACGCTCTTAGCCACCTCAACTATCCAGGCCTGCTTATCAGTGCGATTAAATGATACTATTTGGACTCCTCACCACCACAGTACCTGAGGCGGGATCCCATCCGCCCCACACCCTCTCCACCGAGCGAAAGTAGGTGGCTGGCGCACCGAGCGCAACCAATGGAGCAATCGCCCCTAGAGGAGTAGAAAGGAGTCCACGAGTATCAAGGCTCTCGAAGCTTTTCTGGCTGCTTCTATAAGTCTGTTTACCCGACTTTTGCATATCTTCTCCGACTGTTACATCGTCAACCCAGTTAAGGCCCAGTAAATGCGGAACTCTTCGGCTTGAAATACGAATTTTAAATTATACGCTACAAAACAAGCTTAACTCCGGATGTAAACTTCACTAGACCCAGAACAGGCCGGGGCAATTTATTATTCTTTGGTAATGTATCTAGCAAAGTATTAGTAACTAGCATTAATAATTGAAACAAATGCTGTAGATAGCGCTGGACGAGATTTAAATGCTCACACTAAAGGCCCATTCACAATGCAAACGTAAACATAAGCATAGCGCATAGACATAAACATTAACATAAGCGATAGACTGAAGTATTCACAATTCCTATTATAAACGTAAATAAAATAAGTTCCTATTGGCTGTGAGACTTTCTGCTTGGATGTGGGAATCGATTTTAAGATATCGACTCTATGTCCTATATGGCGTTAGTCCTTCTATCGACTTCGCTCCAATTTCGATTCTCGATTTTGAGTTACCTTTCTGTGATTGGTTCATTGCTTATGTCTTCCGTAAGCATAAGCACAGAATTCGTTTTAAATTCATGGGGTCATGCCATCCGTCAGAGAGATTGAGGAATATAATTTTTTTTGGTGAAAATCCTGCCTGCGATATAACTGTTAGCCTTGCTCACAGACCTTACTCACAGTTATCATGGACCTACATAACATGGATTCTAACTACATAACGTTTGAGATGAAGTTATTTATTAAACATTCAAATAAGATTTATTTAGCTTTTCGATATCAGGGCCCTACAATAAAATGTTTTGTCGAAAATCGCCCTTTCTACCGCAGCGTTTTAATACTTTCTCTTTCCTACATTAGTACGTACTAAGGCGAGAAATTAATAAAGAAAGAAAGTTTTCCTAGACTAGTGTTTCGGATATCTCAGTGGCGCCGGTTTGATTGATTATTTAGCGCATTCGGCCGCGGCAACTACTAGGCCTTATGGTAATTTTACCCGCAAGTGTAGAGCATTGGGTATTCGTGAAAATTATTCCTGCTTGGATGTGAGATCCAGCGGCTATCTTTCCGTCGATTTCCTATTTTTCCTCGACCAACGCATATTGCGGTAACACTCCAAGCGGGACAATTTCTAAGCTGCCTACCGGTCTCCCGAAATGCACGGTAGTCTAGTGCAGGTAAAGGCGTCCCCACACATTCGGCATTCGCCGAGCTGCGAGCAACTGTTCGCCCAATCCCGAACAGATGTTTTAGGCGTATGTTCTCTCCTTTTGATGTGTCCTAAAGACCGACACGTGGAGGGTAAGGCGAGTGTCGGCGAATAGCGAGCAACCAGTCCACACTACTCGGGATTCGGTGAGCGGTTGCTCGGGATACGCCGAATGCCGCATGTGTGGAGCCGCGTTAAGAGTGGCAGAGGACGGAACAAGGATGAAGAAGAAAATATCGCGCGCGGTTCGTAACCCCCATGTTAAGGTGCTCCCTCCTGGTATTGAATGGAAAACTCCCGATCAGAGCAGCCGGCCACTAGAATTCTCCTCCAAACAATGAGTGTAACAACTTGGCAACTTTTCTTGCGAAATAATATTGCTCGCTATTTTTTGCAAGTGTAAAGCCAGCTTAACGAATAGTACGTGTCACAAATAACTAAAAGTTTCTGACGATGCTTAATTAAGCAGAAAATGGAAAGGAAGTATTTTCTTTTGATGTCTTCAATGAAGTAGTTTTAACACCTGGGGTTTCCAAGCGGTAATCTCTAGCAAAACAGACGCTGGCTAGATTACGTACTCTGGCTGCCGCCGTTTGGCTAACGACGGTATTTCTACCATTAATTTAGAATACAACTTAAAATTATTTAAAATAAATAAAATACCAAACAAGTTTATACAGCGTATAATACTTTATGTTGATTTCTCACAGTTTACATGAGCTTTATACCACATTACATTTGGCCAGATTTCTGATACCATGCGCTTACTGAGCAGGGTTTAATAAGAGTGACGATATTAAACGTAGATCTGAACAAATGTTTTATCTACGAAACAAACATAGTACTACTGAAAATTCTCTTTTTTTCATTCACTTATGATTTCAATTGATTTACTAAACGAAAATAAATCATATTTCGTGAATCTTACCACACGAATAATTGGACATACTATACGATCGCTTACTACACATGTTCAGTACACTGCACTACAACACACAGTGTGTGACACCAGGCAGCATCGCTGCAAGGGCAACGGCAATGTCGCCACAGAGCCAAGTTGCGCCGGCCAGAGGTCAGCCTCGCGCCGGTCTCGTGCCGCGCCCCAACCTCTGGGGGCGATAATCGCCAGCTGCCGCGCAGCGGTGGATCATCTACCTGCCTCGCTGGCAGCCTATGAACATCCTCCTGACGAGAACGAAGCCCGAACATATTTACCACTCGATACTATAAGAGCCAGGGTTGTCAGAATGGAGAATCGTACGTCGCGTGACATGTGGTTTCGGGCGTGGGCTAAAACTGAATCGTTCGTCCGTTGAGACGAAATCATTCTCCCAGTGGGGGCGGGGGACGCCCGCCCTTCAATCTCCCCTCCATGCCGGAGTTGGCGGGAAAGCTAGACGCGCCCGTGATGCTGAATTGACGGCAATGGCAAAACGTGAAAAACATATCGTTAAGAGATGTTTTTATGTTTTTTGATATTGGATTTCAAATTTCAATTTTAGACAATTAGATTTGGTTGGAGACAGACACAATGCTCATCCTGTGTTTCTTGTATATTACATAAAAATGCGTATGTTTCCGTCTCCTAGCTAAAGACTCCTAAACCCTGCAAACCCATGAATTACAAACTTTTTATTTTCCGGCTCGTTTTACTTTCCGGTATACATACGGAGTAATATACGTATTGTAGGGAAAGTTATGTGATGTTGCGCGAAAAAAAACGACGGTTTTTCGACAAAACATTCATTGCCTGATAACGAGAAAGTAGGTGTAAAATTAAGAAACAAAAAATCCTATAGCACATGGTGTAGCCAGAACCCCTGTTTTGTGGGCCCTTGATACCGGAAAACCAATTGACGGCAAAATGTCCGTCCGTCAGTCTTAAAACAAAGTTAGCACCTGAACCTACGATTTTTTCCAAAATGGATATTTCTTGGTCGATCTGACTCCACTCGTGGCACCAGATTCTAAAACGTTGTACCTCTTTTCACAAAAAACTATTGAGTTTTTGAAATACTTCACATTAAGTCATTTCAAGTACTTTCAGTAACAAACACAATAGTGTTTATAAATTGCTGGACATGTGTATATTATGGGCGTGAGATATTTAAAAAAATTACATTTGTGTAATTTTTGAAAAAAACAAAAAAATACTCCGAAATGAACAATACGTTATAATAAAGTGCGCAGTTATCCGTTCGAAAAATGTGAAGAAAAAATTTGGAATTTTATAGCACATGACGTTTGAGCGTTTTTGAAATGCGTTATTTTGAGCTAGCTTTCTCAGAAAATGGTTGAGTTTTCGAAAAACTTTATATGACAATATTTAAAGCACATGTGCTCGTAAATTTAATGAGAACAAATCGCCGCTAGTACACATATTAACGGCGTGAGAAACACGTCCAAATATTTAAATTTTTGTAATTTTTAAAAAAACAAAAGAATAGAGCAATATGGCAATTCTGTCATCTCATATAGTATATTTAGCACTTTCCCTACCAAAAGTTCAAAGAAAAAATTTGATGCTATTTTGACACATCTTCTTTTTGTGATTTTTTAAAATTGCAAATATTGCACACAATTATGCGCGATAAGTACAAAAATTTCAAAAAATGTACATGATTTTAATGAAAGGATTAAATATGGGCAACAAATTTAACTTGAAGGAAAAATCTCTATCTTTAATTTTGTAGTTGTAGGAAGACGCAGAAAAAATATGCATACTTTTCAAATTTTCGAAACTTCATAGATAATCATGAAAATCAGACCTATGCCACTTTTATAAATATATTACTCTATTCTTACAAAAAATTTAAAGAAAAATTTAATCATTTTTGAGATAATTTTGAAAATGTCAGGAGAGCTTCATGTAAAGCATCCTCAATATTTTTCAATATCTCAAAGCTTCCACTCGAGCCAGGTGGAAAGGGGATTCTTCAATTTGTAAAAAAATGTACTCATGGTTTTGGCGCTAGTAGTGCTCAGAGACGGACGGACAGACGGACGGACAGACGGACGGACAGACGCACGGACAGACGCACGGACAGACGGACGGACAGATGGACGGACGGACAGACGGACGGACAGACGGACGGACGG
>BOPP01000025.1:7054607-7176584 GCA_017312745.1 Gryllus bimaculatus
TTATTATTATTATTAAAAACATTTGAAGTTCGATATCATTTCCTTTATTCAATTAAAATTTCTGATAAAAATGTGAGTGATAATTCATTTTCTTATGTTTCATTTCAATCTTTTTATATTCACAATTAACATTTAAGAGTACAACATCAAAAAATTATTTTGTGAAATATACTTACAAAATATTTTCCCAATCAGTTTGGTTTCAACAACAGTGGAATTGTGAATACACCCAATCTTCAATTAAAAACTTCACCGTAAAAAACACATCGCTATATTCGATTAAATACTTCTCTAAACAGTCCTAGTACTAAAGAAACAGCAATATAAAACAGTTTATCATAAAACCAGTAGTGTGTGGTGGGTTTCGACAAAGGATGTTTCCAGGGTTTTAGTGATATGGCGAAAATGTCAATAAATGTACTTTAAATGTACTGTTAATTTATGAAGCTGCAGTAACTGTTTCTAATCAATATTCTGCCAAGAAAGAAGGAAAGAAAGGAAGAAAGAAGGAAAGAAAGAAAAAAGAAAGAAAGAAAGAAAGAAAGAAAGAAAGAAAGAGGGTAGGAAATTTGAGCAAGAACGGACAAGCTGGTCTTTTCAGAGAAAGATAATTTTGTCTCTGAACTTTCTACCTGCAAATATTTCCGCCCTGTTCAATCGCCCACCAATACCTGTTGCCTACGAAACGACCCCTCTCCGCTGGGCGAATGAACCCTAGGGATTGCCGCGGAGAAAACCTACCGACTTTCAGCCAACAGGGCGGGTCCGGCGAACATAAAAGCGGCGTTTCTCTACTTCCATCGCATCCAGGATTTTCTACGGGAAATCTTCAAAATCTTGACGTGCCAAACCGTGTGTTGATTGCCTTTCCGTCTACCGCTCCCCCGTAGTCTATAGTCAGGTTATTAGAGTGCGACATCTTGCTTCACACTGTGCAAATACTCGCCATTCAGTGTTGACGAGATGACACTATGGTGGGGGAAGCTCCCACTTCACCACGACAGTGTCCACCGTGAGGAAGAGCCATATAAGAAGCCCTTTCCCTTTGTGGACAGCATTTTACGTCTTATATTTGAGAAGGGCGGTAACGATAGAGTGTTAGGTGTGTCAGTTCATGTCAGTTCGGTAAATGCTGTTCGAGTTTGTTTTTTCTTTCAGATTCTGTAGTCGAGTAAACGAGATTGTTGCATCAAGGAAGTGAGTTTTTTCTTTTATTTTTTTTAATTTAATCTTCGTAGTGGAGTGTTTAGATTATTTATGTTTTATTACAATTTTTTGCTTTTCTTCGTTTATGTAGGACTTTTTTTGGAAATCATTATCAAAAATTATGCCAAAACCTGGGAGGCGTTCATCATTAGACTATAAGACACTGTCCACCGTTATTTTGAAACACAGAGATTCCATCTGCTTGCCAGGTGGCAAGCTTGTTTCTAAAACCAGCGAGATATGGACCATAATTCTGAAGGAAGTTCGAGAATTACTTCCTTCATTGGAAAGTTCACCCAAGAATGTGAATTCCTTATACGTGTGTGTTAGTAAAAATCGAGGCAGAATTCGTGAAAAGTTATCATGTCCAACACCTAGTACTCAAGATGCTTTTGAGAATGTGATAGAGCCTGAGGCAAGTTACCATGATGAAGATGAAGACACGGATTTCAACAATGCTACGAGAGATGCCAGTTTATTGAATGTCATAAAAACTACATCTTCTCTAGAAAAAATAGATAACTTTATTATGGAAAAAGACGCGCGACATTCGGAAGACGAGAGTTTTAGAACAGCTAAAAGACACGGCGAAGATATTATTTCTGAAAAACTCTGGAATGAAGATGAGTTAAAATGTGCATTTTTGTTTCAACATCATTGTGTAAATGAAGAATTAACAAGTGGTTCTTTTAGAGGTAAGTCTTTATCTCGTAACTAGAGTTCTCATTTTAAAATTATTTCCACATAATTTACTTCAGAGCTGTGCGAGGTTCTTGCTCACAGAGCATGTTATCATCTCGCAATCGTATCGAAGTCTTGGATTTACTCTGAATAGTGTATAAAGGCGGCTCTGCACATGCTGCATTCGGCGAATCCAGAGCAACCGCTCGCCGAAACCCGAGTAGTGTGGACGGGGTGCTTGCGATTCGCCAACCGCTGAAAGTTCTGTATTCGTCGTACCCTCCGCGTGTCGTTCTTTGGGACACATGCAAGGGAGCGAACATTTGCCAAACACATCAGCTGCTCGGGATTGGGTGAACAGAAGCTCGCTACTCGGCGAATGCCGAAAATGTGGAGCCGCCTTAAGAAATACAGAAAGGGGAAAAGTCTGGGTCACTGTTTTGTTGGTCTATGATACCGCACAATCGACTATCGGCAATACGTATGTTTGTTCGACCTGCCGTCTGTGGTCAACGCTAGATCCTTAACTGTTCACCTGATTTTCCTCGAAATTGATATTTCACGATCAATTGAACGAACTCAAGATCCTAAGAGTGTGAAATAAATATTTTGACTGTCAGGGGTACTTCACTTGAAATCTCTACGTTGACGGCATTTTCTCGAAAATGGTTCTATTTTTTTATTACTCTTTGTCCTCGGAGACCGTAGTAAACGCATAAAAAGATGACGCGAGGCTCATATTAGTTTAAATCCCTAATTTTTTGAAAATTGCGAAAGTTCAAATTTTTTCGGCGTTTTTCGTCAACTTCAATACTGAAGATCGAGATATCTCTTTTAATTAAATCTGTTTTTTAATATCAGATCTTGAAATAAGTCCATGTGCAGTTTTTGGAAATTATAAGAACAAGTTTTCGAGTAGTTTTGCGAGAAATATAGGCAATTTTTAAGTAATTAATTTCTCAAAAACAGCTCAAAATATTTACTTTAAAACTCCTTTAAATTCTTTGTATTTTCGAAAATTGCAAAAAATTAACATTTCGAAACACCAGAATTGAAGATAGCGATTTTTGCCTTAAACAAAATCTGTTCTCAAAAATTAGATTTAAAAAAAATGCCATTTATTACAATTTTTGAAAAACAAATAATTTTACTACAAATTAACATTTTAGAAAAGACAACATTCTCTTAAAAACCGGGCAATTTTTTCTCTTTGCATTTTCCCACTCACAGAATATGTGGCGCTTAAAGGAATGACGTAGGTCTCATTTTAGTGGAAGTGTCTGAATAACCGAAAATTGCAACAATTTAGAAATAAGACGAGAGAGTATAAGCTGTTGGAGCACTGTCAGTTTTGAATGTGTATTAAGTAAAGATATGAACGTCTAAGAAGCAATGTTTCACGGTATTAGCAATTGTGAAATGATGTGAATAAATTATAAGAAGTAGTTTTATAATTTTTATGATGCTTGTTCTCTTGGAATTTGAATTTGGTTGTGGATCTCGAATTTTGATCAGGTATGGACCAGTGAATGCTGCAGTTATAGTTGAAGCTTCAACTTGCTTCAGAAAGGTGATGGAGAAGATATGTGTCGACAGTAATGTATAGAATGCGGGGTGATATTGAAAGGGTGAGGTGGGATGTTGAAGAGATGTCTGCAGCTATGATGAAGACGTAACAAGTACCGAAAGTTCGAAGAGTAGACAATTGAGTTTTTTCAATTAACTTAAACTCAAGATTCACATCCGACTTGAATTTATAGTTGATATTTATATATTATAGTTATGACTTTTATGAGAGCACTTATGTATATCTACTGTAATGCATCATAATATCTGTGTAGAAACCCTTCAACTGTTATGGAGTCGGGATTTTAATGTAATTACTATGCAACGAATTTTCATGTAAATACATATTTTTATTGGTACAAGATACCTAAAAAATATTTTTAGTTTCCATGACATTTTGAGTAAGTTAAAATAATGTTTATTTTACATGCTTTTACGTATTTGAGAATACAGTATATTATATAATTTTTATATTTTCGCTATTAACACTGAATTTTCGAAAATTAAAAACAAAATATTTTTTCGCACCATCTTACTAGAACAAAATCAAAGATGGTGAGTTTTCCTTGTTATGAAATTAGTTGCCCATTGTTATGAAGTTAGTTCTTTCATTGATGTCCTGTAATTTTTTGGAAAATTTTAATGTTTTCACCCAATATTGCAAAAGATACGTACAATTTTAAGAAATTACAAAACAAGATTTTCTCAAAAACGGCTTCAAATTTTTTCTTTAAACTTTGGTACGAATAGTGCTAAATGCATTCTGTAAGATGACATAAACGCCATGTTGGTCTATTCTTTTGTTTTTTCAACAATTACAAAAATGAATTCTTTTTTACTTGTCTCTCACGTCGTTAATATTTATACTAGCGGCAATTTGTTCACATTATTATATTTATGAGTACACGTGCTTTAAATAATGTCAGATAAAGTTTCTCGAAAACTCAACCGCTGTGTGTGAAGCTCAAAATTCCGTATTTTTAGAAACTCTCAAACGCCATTTTCTCGAAAACGGCTCTAATTTTTCTTCAACATTTTCTAACGGATAGTGCTAATTGCACTATTTAACATGACATTTTATTTGGAGGTATCTTTTTGTTTTTCAAAAATTACACAAATGTAATTTTTTTGAAAGATATATCACGCCGTTTATATGCCAACTTTAGATAATTTGCAAAGACATTTATGTTTGTATGTTAATATGCTTCAAATGAAGTTTTCGAAAACTGACAAATTATGTGTGAAAAAGAGCTTCGAATTTACAGTAGCGCTTAAGCCCCATTTTCTTAAAAACAGCTCCAAATTTTGGAAAGGAAATTGCTATTTACGATGAGTTTTTACTAATATTTCATATTCTTAAAATAATATTTCCTCTCTACAATTAGGAAACCGAAAAAGTAAGAAAATTTCAAGAAAAATGTTCTTTGGGTGGCGAATAATGGCAGCTGATATGAAACATGTGGTAAGTTTTGTATAGCTAGCCGAGACCAAAGGAAATATAAAAGTAATACGGGAAAGTCTGTGCCATTATCTGACACCACTAGTTCTCTTCTCAGTTTGTCCAAAATCTCGGTCGCATGATAGATATGAGTGACTAGTTACGATATTTTTAATCAATCTCGTCAAAAACATTATTTCCAAGACAAAATCTGGTTGACGCTGCTTCGCCAATACTTTGTGTTTCTTATTATTAACCTACGATTTTCCTTCACAATGCAAATTGCAACTGCAAATTCTCCTCACTTCCTTCTCCATTTCTACGCCTTTTTTTCTCATTATACTGCAGAAATTCGTATCACTCATTTCAAATATTGAATCAGAAGCGCTCAATGCCGCAATTACAATGAACCCTTCTAAACATGCGGTAAACACGTTGACCGTGCAGGGCATTTAGCCCGTTTTTAATTTCACAGTTAGTGGGACTAGGCCC
Organism: Gryllus bimaculatus; assembly: GCA_017312745.1. Classification (NCBI taxonomy): domain Eukaryota; kingdom Metazoa; phylum Arthropoda; class Insecta; order Orthoptera; family Gryllidae; genus Gryllus; species Gryllus bimaculatus. The sequence goes on from BOPP01000025.1 coordinate 7,059,991, forward strand.
ATGCGCATTTGAGTTCCGGCAATTTGCACCCTTACGAACGAGAATTTGAGATAGATCGTTTTACACCGCATTGTGCTTGACACAACGCATTTCAACACAAAAAGCAAATTTTCACATTTTGGCACTTAGCCAGGTTTTCATTTTTGCTTTACATTTATAGAAGTCTTGTCACCAGAAAGACAATTTAAAGAACATTATAAAACAAGCGCTCTTTTACACTGCCAGGAAAAACCTATGTTCAGGACATTAACAGACGTTACAGTGAACGTCAAAACTCTAAAAATTTAATCAAAAAAATATTACTTACTAACCATATTTCTTGAAATTAAATAAAACAGAAGCCACTGTATTAATATACAATATCAATCCTCTTTTGGGACAGAAAACTTGAATCGCCACCATAAGGATGTTCGACAAAAGATCCAGTGTAGATGAAATATTTGTTAGCTAAAATACTTGATATCAATTATTGAAAAAGTACTTGAAAACTGCATTTTGTCACCTTTTTTTCATTTAGAAATCATAAAATTGAACATTAGAGAGGATGTACCTCATAAATTTAAACTTACGTACAAATTTAATTTATTTACGTATTTTGCTTGTTTATACGGAATAGTGATATACACCACTGATGGTGATATGTCATGGATATAAACAATGGGATATAGGGGCAAAATTCGAAACACATTTATGAAATCGTAATTTCTTGCCCGTTACGGGAATACTCCTTTGGAATGGAATGCGATCAAAATGTGGCACTTGCTTTTAATGAACTGGGTTCAATTACACATTTGGACAGGATATTTATGTTTCCGGCGATTTAACTGCTACTTCGATTATTCTTCATCGAAGTGTAACATACGATATATTGCGAATTGTGGAGATGTTTCTTTCCCTCTTGAACGTGAGATCCGGCGCTGACTTACAGGCCGTTTGCGGGTTCATTCATCATTCCAAGAATTACTCGCGCACTTTTTCTTGAACAATGGATTGAAGAAATGCTGGTAGTTACGAAATCGGTCGCTAGAGTTTATGAAGCAATGCCAATCTATGGGAAATCAGTCATGCCTTCGCATGTTTCTCAATTATTTGCGTTCTACGTTTCTCAGGAGTTCGAGGTATCGCCTGAACCTGAAGATGTGTTGGGAATGACATCAGTGCTCACTGCGAGCTTTTGCCTTCAAGTGTTTATTCTGCCACAGAGGGGGAAACAAGGTCATCTGTCAATAAAAGTTGCGCGAGTAATATCTCGCCTTGTACAATGGGAACCTCCCAACAGGGACAAGCTCTAAGCTCCCAGCTGCATCTTCAACATGCGTTGTAGTGTAGTGAATGTGTGTGTAGGGGAAGGAGAGGAGGGAACAAGAATGAAGAAGGAAAGATCGTGCTCGGTCCGTGGCCTATTTGTAAGGGTATTGATTTGGTATTCACCTGGTATTGTTAAGAGAAAGAAAACCGACCAGACCTGCCGGCTGCTAGAATAATTTTCGGAAATAACGGTTACACTCCTAGAAAACACACCAAATTTGTCGTATATTTTTAGATAGTTTGAGCTACGTTACATATTTGTCAATGTTTATGACTTGGTATGCTTCTAATGTCTGTCTATTTCAATATATTTCTAAGTAGTAAAAAATCGTTGCATATTTGCTTACCTAATGCATTCCACATTTTTACACAATACTGTGCTAAACAGTATTGAAATCTAATCGGCGTGTTCCACGCGGAGACATGGCAGCACGCTTCTCTCGAATAACCTCGTCTGCCATCAGTTGTGTGACAGCGAGAGAGATCACGGGCCACTCAAGTTATCGGGATTTTTTGTACGCTATAGCGGACAGCACTATCAATCTTCTGCACATGCGCAAATGCACTAAAGTGATGCGAAACTTGAAGTCCGCATGCGCAGGTCGATAGAGCTTGAACGTTCCAGGGCGCAAACACTCCCTAATATCAGTGTCGTCGTTGTCCGCAAACTATAGATTCCTGTAGAGTCGCCATTTGGCCATTTCCATAGTTCCATTTTGCTCGTGATGCTAGGAGAAGAGGTAAGGCCGAGTTACTATTTTGTTAGCAATGCAGAAAAATCATACTTGCATTTCTTTGACCAATGCAAATACGTTTTCTACAACTCGGAAACGAAAATATTTATTTTTTCATTTATTGCTAATTTCGCGATATTCAAATTTATTTTTATTTATTAATTGTAAAATTTTACTAATGTTTCAACTATTTATAGTTAAAATGACGAAAAGGGATTCTGGAACTCAAGAAAACGTGCGCAGATAATCTTCTCCCCCATACGCCGCCACCGCTGCAGCCCCGGCGGCACGCGCCGCGTGGAAGGGGTGGGGGTCTGGAGGGGTAGGTTTCGCCGACCCTCCGGCGACGACGAACAAAGGGACCGCAGCAGGTAGAACGCTGCGGCCGCGGGCAGTGGGAACGCTCCCATTTAAAGCTGTGTTTCTGCTAGCCGTGGCGCGTGGCCCCTCCTCCGCTTCGCGTAGCTGGAGTTCGGCGTCGGCTGCCGCAGCAGCCGCCACCGTGCACGTGGGAGGCCTCCATTCAAACCAATGCTCTGCTACGAGCGCCGCTGCTGCGAAGCGCGCTGCGGTCGCGCGTGGGAAGGGGCCCGCCGAATTCCAGCTACGCGAAGTGGAGGAGGGCCACGCGCCACGCTAGCAGAACACAGCTTTAAATGGGAGCCTTCCCACTGCGCCGCGGCCGCAGCGTTCTACCTGCTCCGGTCCCTTTGTTCGTCGTCGCGGAGGGTCGGCGAAACTACCCCTCCAGACCCCACCCCCTTCCACGGCGGGCGGCGGTGCGTCGGTGGCTGGGGCGATGGCGGCGTCGGAAGAGATCTGCTCCTTGAAGGAAGCGCGCCGCGGTCGCGCCGTGGGAAGCCGGCCTAAAGCTGTATTCTGCTAGCGGTGGCGCGTACCTCCTCCTCCGCTTCGCGTAGCGAGAGTCTTGACGGAAGCGCACTGCCGTCGCGACGTGGGAAGGCGCTCACGCCGCGTGGTAGCACTCCCACGTCGCATGGTACCATGTCACCATGGTAGCATTCCCACTGCGCCACGGCCGCAGCGCAGAGCTGCTGTTTATATCTGCTGCGGTCCCTTCGTCCGCCGTCGCCGGAGGGTCGGCGAAGAGCCCTGCTGATTGACGTACGCGCGCTGCCGTGGCGGCGTGGGAAGGCGCTAGACACCCTTCAATTGTTTTATTGCCCTTTTGTTCGTACCTGCTTCGGCCAGAGGGGCTCAACCCATGAGAAATGCTCCTGCGAACACACATTCTGCATGAATTGCTTTATTGCCTATGAATGCTTTCGATGCGCTCTGGAGTTCGTGGGAGGAGTTTCTGAGGGTGGCGGAGAAGGAATGTTTGAAGGCCTGTGGCTGCGAAAGCCACTTAGGGCCGGTTTTACCAACCGGAATCAAGATGATGATCCCCTGTTGATCCGGATCAACTTCAATTTGATCCCGTTGTACATTTCTCCACGCACTTGACACGAATCAACGTGTCTGACCCGGATCAAATTTGACTCACAATTGATCCGTCGCCGAGCGATGGATCACGGCCAGATCAGGAGTTATTTCTTGGCTTGGTCGTCTAGCTATTCCAGTTTTCCGTATTTTTTAAGGAAAAACCTGTAGTTGGACTTAGATTCAGTATGGAAGTATTCGCTAAGAAGTAGGATTGCGCGTAATATTTGTTGAGCAAATGTGTTTTTTAAGATAGTATTGTAAATAAAAGTAGTGTTAACACAATTGTAGGTTAGAATTCTCAGTATTGGAGGAAAAATTTAAATATATTTTGGCTTTGATTTATTTTATTATAAGTATCATTTGTAAAATAGCATTTTGTGATATCTGCGTTGCACTTGGCGTGGGATAGTGTTATTGAATACTTTTTTTAGTGTAGTAATACTTTTAATTTTTGCTCTTGTTAGTAATGTATATGTCGGGAGTGTACTTTATACGTGAGGGGAGTTTGAAGGAAGGAGAAGTGGTTGTGAGGACGAAGAAAGGAGTCGTATAAATTAAAAAATTGTTTAGGATGTGCCTCTACCGAAATCTTGTCATGGAAAGAACATCAATCCGAAATTGATTTCTTCATCAACTCAATATGAAAGTGAGCAGTCTCAGCCAGGTTTATAAACAGCTCTCACGAGTATATCACATAATAGATACTTCAGTTTCAAAACATATTGTTTTCTGTGTGGGAAAGAGAATAAGTCTGAATTTATGGAATCAGGAAAAGGACTGTCCTGTACAGAAAGAAATTGTGTATACAAGGTTATGAAGTTTTTTTCGATATAATCGATGCAGCTGAAGGTCGTCAATATTAAAGGAATTGGCAAATAACACGAATTGCTTACAAGAATTTGGTCTAGAAGGAACTCGATTGTAGATTGGGAAATTAATGGGGATTTGGGGAATTATTCCTTCCATGGAATGGAAAATGTTATTAAACCATCCAATGTGTTCACATTACGACCTAGGTTGCCAAACATCTACTGACAGAATGCTTCATTACTTAGTTTTAATTATTTATGTAACAGAACGTAAGACGCTTCAAATAATGAAGTTTCAAAGTACGATGAATTCAATTGATGAATCGAATTAATGAATCGAATTGATGAATGATCGAATGACATCAATAAGGAATTTTGATCCAAATTTCTTGAATAGATATGCGCTAACCCCTGTCAAATCGTAAGAGAATGAAGACGAGAGTTATTGCCGACGGCATGTGCCAACGATATACATTTTTTTCACATACATACAATTGCACCGTTCTTGGATTTTAAAATCCCTGACTCAAACAATAAAGGCAACGTATCCGGCATAACCGATTGAATATTATGTAAGAAATTGTTTGTTGATAGGTATTGCTTTATTTGATACACCTGTGAATACGTCAGCTGCTGTTTTAAAGACTCTGACACATGCATATGGGATGTTATACTTCTTGTTTTGATACCAGAAGCCATCTAATATTTTGTACTCAACATTTCGAATATACAACTGATATTCTGTTGGTTGTCTGTTTTCAATATGACTTGACCAAACTTTTGAAGGAGGCACAGTTGTACTGTGCTGCTATCTGATCGGTGACTCCCTCAATTCGCCCATCAAATCATCAATAAGAAAGTGGCATTTATCTGTATTGCCGTCCAGGCAAGGATATATTGAACTGCATCAACATCAGTAGCTAGGCGAAACCCCTTTGCTCTCTTCTTCTTCTTCTTCTTCTTCTTCTTCTTCTTCTTCTTCTTCTTCTTGTCTGCCAGCACGACATCTTTTGTCAGGAAATATTACTTGCTTCTTGTGTGACCAAAATCATTGTTAGCAATGCGTGTTATTTTTCGACGCCATTCATATTGACGTCATTCCTTCGAATTGATGATTTCAAGGAAAACTTCATAACGTAGTGCTCAACATTCTTTGGGGAGTGTAGAGAAGTCTTCCTTTTAATTGGATTTATTATTATTATTATTATTATTATTATTATAATAATAATAATAAAAAGAAGAACAAACTAACCATTTTATTCTATTGAGATGCTTTTGATGTAAGTAAATCTTGTTAGTTACCAGAACGTATTGGCCTACTGCTACTCTTACCAGAACTTTCAAACGCGAGTTTAACTTAAAACATTAATATTTAATCAATTTTTATTTACAATGATATTAGGAATTCAAAAATACTTCATTAGAGATACCATTAGTAATTGTGTGCAACTTCACAATAAAAAGGAAAATTTCTTGAAATTTTAAAATTTCGCAGCTCTGTTACTATTTGTTTGAGACAAACAATTCATAAATCAAATTTTTAGAGAATTTTATGACCTTTAAAATTGTACAACATTATTAACCATTAAAAGCAAGATCAACCATTAAAAAGTTATTAAGAAGAACCCAAAACATGTCCGAACTTTTTTGTGTGTTTTAGCTACCAAAACTTGTCCCAAAATATTTTGAGGTGGAAAACTTAAGGTTTGCTTACTAATAACAATATAAACAAAATTTAAAAAATCTTCTACCTCACCTTTTGCTAGGCAAACTGACTTATTGACTGCACTATATCAGGGAGTGACGAAACAAATTTTCCTGTCGAAAAATTGCCCTTATTATCGTAGCTTTACATAACTTTTTCTATGCTACGTTATTTATTCCGCGTACTCTTACATATACGAGGAAGTAAAAATAACTTTATGCAATATTAACTAAAAGTGTCCACGGATTGAGAATGAAAGGATTGTTAGGACGGTTATGTACAATGCAAATAAAGTATGATTGTTGTGTTAATGAAAGAATATCTCATGAATCATTGAACAGGCGAAATTACTAAATTCCATTAGTTTTATGCAAAATGTGCTTTTAAAACTAGTGCTAAAAAACACGTACTTTTTCGCCCCATTTTTACGCAATATTTCGCGAAAAGTAATCAATAAATTGAAATTGGTTCACAGGATTGGTCATTGGGGGTAAAGAAACAATTAGTTGTGCCAAAGTTTTGAATTATTTAATTTCTTCATCAGGGCTAGAGTTTAAAAACAAATGAACAGTGCATGAGGACAAAAAACCCTCCACAAACAATTTTTTAATAAACTAAGACAAATAAAACACCAAAATATAGAAATTACACACCTTACTAATTATCATAACTGTAAAGTCTCATTTCAAGCCACTACACGTATAGAGTTGCTGAAACACGTGGGTCCATCGCACGTCAAGTGTGCCAAGTCCCTAACCGGAAATGAATGAGGACTGGTTGAATTGAATGAACCACGCGCTACAGCCACTCCATGCCCCGCCACCATGTGTTTCCGGTCAAGTTTATGTTAAATTAGCAATATAACTTGACAACATTCTGAGGAAAGTTTATGCAAATGTAACAAACTAGATATATTGACCAAAATTGTTATTATTATATTATTATTATCATTATTATTATTATTTATCAAGGGTAAGAGAAAAAAATAAAATGAATATAATATACCACGGCACACTTCCGGACATTGGATTAATTATTTTTTTTTAATTAAATTAAATTAAAAATATATAAAACACACACAAACACTTTCACTTATACACACACATACATAAAAACATATACAGACACAGAATGACAGACGTTTTGCCGTCATCCGATTTTTCGGTCCTCATCGGATTTGCCGGATCAAAGACCCACAAAACATAAATTCTGGTTACACCATGTGTTAGAGGTTGTTTTTGTTTTTTCTAAATTTAGGAACTAGATTTATCCACTTTTTCGTTACCAGGGCTCTGTAATAAGGTTTCTGAAAAAAAATGCCGTTTTTCCCGCAGCATTCCGCAACTTTTTCTCTACTCAGTAGAGAGAATGTGAAAATTGGGGAGGCGAAAGAGCATACTTCTAAATTGAAACCTTTAGATTATGTTGGATTATGTTCCTCTTTTTCTTCACACAATTGTTCAAAAAATGCATATTAAAAAATTCTGAGTTAGATATCTGTAAATTGGCAGTCGTAGCCTCAGTCGAATTCTTGCAATACCTTTCTGAAATCGGATATTTACAGTACGCCTGGGAATACTTGCAAAAAAAAGCTAACAACAATATATATATTGCAGCTTGTTTATGTTCACTTCCGAAAGCAATGTTTCTAGACATTTTCTTGTAGTGTAAAGACACATTTACCCCCGTCACATTTGTTTTTCGAGATATGAGACCGTCTTTTATTTACACAAGGAATAATTTTTCTTTCAGTATTTTTTAAATCAAACGTTTTCGTTTGATAGTTTCGTGCATTGCACGTCTTTAAAAAAGTAGGAATCTGGGGTGTAGCATCATTGATAACTATACTGATAACTTGAGCGGATTTCTAAGACCAGAAAATAAGGAAATGTGCATTTATGACTGACAAAAACCCTGAAAAATAAAGTTATTCAAATGTTGTGTCTGGTGTTCGATGCCTTCAGGATTCATCGTCATGTCTAGAACATTTTCAAATTCAACAATTGCTGCTACTACTATTAAAATGCTGCTACTGCTAATATAATTATGTATGACTGCATAACTATGTATTACTGCATGACTATTTCATTTAGGTCTTGAGTGATTAATAGTGTGTAATAGTTTATTCAAAATCAAACCCAATTGTCAATCGGCAAAAAAATATCGATTTTTTTTCTTCAGGATAATTTATGGTGACACGCATTTGTTTTAGATTCCAAAGTTAAGCAATTTTACTCTGTGAATATGAACATTGCATTATTCCATGACAACAAACTATAAACATCGAATTAATATGAAGCGCTTTGGTGAAACTTCACACACAGAAATAGACGAGATAATAAGTAATGCAATGCCCAAAAATAGTAAAAAGAACAGGGAAAGTGTATGGAAGCAGTTTCAGCAGTTTTGTGACGAAAGAAATTACGAACTTTTATCAGAAACGTCAAATGAAGAGATAGCGTACATTTTGAAAGACTGGGCTATCAATATGAGAAAAGTAAACGGACAGGAATACAAAGAATATACAGTAAAAACTATGTGGAACTTGACGGCAAAAATCATACAAGAAAAATATTTCGTAGAGCACAAGCGTGTTTTCAACCCTTTTGAAGATGTAGAATTCAAACACGCCAGGTATGCAAGAAAGGTGAAAAGACGGCAACTAAAATCTCAGCAAAAGAAAAGAAAGGTTAGTTATCTTGCATTTAATCAATCTGAAAATAATTCATTCATTTCGCTTTAAAAAAAATTATTTCTCGACAAAAATAGTAAAAGATATGGGTAAATAAGTACGAGGGAGAAGTATAATCTGCACTCATTTTATTGAGCACCAGAATGCCTAAACTTCTCTCTCTTTATTCTGCAACCAACGAGAGAATGAAGTGAACGAAAACAAACCGTGAAGTATCCCTCTGCTGAAGAGCGTGATGCGTCTTACATTCTGTCAACGCTCCGCTATATCACCAGTGCCTAATGGCGATCTCGAATGCACCCACGCGATGCTTTCGAGTTCTTTCTTTGGGACAAGCTACGTGCGTGATGATGTTCCTTGAACCAACTCTGCCGTTTCTGGACGTTAAAAGATCGGTATTCGTCCAAATAGTCTCTCCATCTTTACTCAGCACAAATTTTCAAGTTTGGAATTTTTTTTCCTTCATCGTCATACACTGACGTTGCTCCCTCTCCAAGAAGAACATTGAAAGCTTCTGGTACATTTTTGGTGCAACACATTGTCTTCATCTTCACTGTCTGATAATTCATCAGGAAAGAATTCATCAGCATCATCGATTGTTTTCTATCTTTCCACTTCTCATCCAATTTCATCTGTTATGGAGCGGGGATTGTTTTCCATGTCTAAATTGTTTAAAAAATGTAAGTAACCTTCCTCAAAGTACAGAGAAACTAAATGAATCGTAGACATGAACTTAGACTTGAGAGATGGATCATGAAAATTTACAGAAACGAAATCTACCTACAATAAATCTGCAAAGGCGTATCATGCAACGTGGGGTCATGTTGACCCAAACCACGTTTTGTTTTACTACATTCAAATTTTACAAGGCAACTCACTTCTGACAAAGGTTCCTGCCACGTCCACATATGCAGGGAGACTGTATACCCCAAGCCCCTCGCTCCACTCTCCTGTCACGTATGCACATTTTTCGCGCGGTCGGATCGTTGTGACCCGTATGTTGTAAAACACAAGATCTATTTGTCTATCTATCTATCTATCTATCTATCTATCTATCTAAAATTCTTATTGCTTGGCCTTGGAAAAAATGGGGAACTCTTGAACCTATGTACAGTAAATTACTTCCTCAAAAACGACTTGTACCAGAATTCATTTTTTGTGGGTCCTTGATATCGAGAGTTCGATTGACTTAAATCGATTGATTGCTAGCGCCTAAACCGTTCAGATTATTTTCTACAAAATTGATATTCCCCTGTCGATTTGAACGAACGCAAGGCTCTGCGAGTTTGAAACAGATATTTTGATTTTTGGGGGTAGATTAAATGATGCTTTAACAACATTTTGAAAATATTGATGATGCTTTAACATTTTGAAAATTCTCCAAAATGCTTCCAAATTTTTTAATTAAACTTCGTTCTCGGATATCGTAGAGAACGCTTATAAAATGGTTTAGTCTCAGTTTCGATAAAATCTCTGAATTTTCGAAAATTGCAAAAGTTCAAAATTAGTTCGGCCTCTGCCTACAACTACAATATTGAAGATATAATTTGTTTTCTTTATGATATCGTTTGCTAAAAGACAAATCTTGAAATAATGTCATTAACAATTTTTTTTTCAAAAATGTGTGTATTTTTCTCGTTATTTAGCATGAAATATAGACAATTGGTAAATTATCTTCTGAAACACGGCTCCAATTCTTTTCATTAAATTTTCTCCTCGTACGGAAAATTCTCTGTATTTTCGGAAATTGCAAAAAATGTACCTTGCAAATGTAACGATATTGAAGTGAGAGCATTTTGTCTTAAACGAAATGTTCTAAAAAATATCAATTAATTGTTTCAAAAAAGGAGTAGTTTATGGTAATTTCTGTTTCAAGATAATACAATAAAACATTTCTTAAAGATGTCTCCAAATTTACTTTTTTTCCATGGATGCAGCAAAGGACGCTTATAATTTGTGCAGCTATCATGTTCAATGTACCCTCTGAATTTTCAAAAATTGCAAAAGTTAGAAATATTTTGAGAAAATATGTGATTATAGCACCGTTTAGAACTCAAAGAACTTACAAATTCACTTAGTAATCTATCATTAGCTTAACATACAATTTACTCACAAGGAAAGCAAAAGGGGTTCATCCTAAATCTAACTAGCTTCATCTGCTACCAGTTGCAAGTTCCGGATTATTCATGAGTATTGAATTGAACACGTTTAAAATAACAGTTGTTGCGCCACCTACTGTCGGCTTTTCCTGGGAATCTTTTACAATTAAAGATGTTGCTAGCGATGGAGAAAATTGTAAAATCATTGCATTTTTTCGTGAAAAATTCACTTCACAGATACCAGTTAATTGTGACGTATACGCAATTTTTAACAACTAACCGTGACCCCTTTGTAAAAGTATATAGTAAACACAAGTAGTGATAGTATATTAAATAATAAAAATCTCCTTTTACAAATTCGTATCCATCAGTTTATGATTACTACATAATAAATCAATGTTGCTAAGACCTTATAGTTTTATTAATAAAAACAGTACTTAAATTGAAAACTAGTGAAGCTGGGTGGCACGTCTTGCTTTCTGATGTACGAAGGATTCTAAAACTTCACTAACGTCAACGGTTCGAGCTCGTTTTCATTTGATCCTGAGAAGACTGAGAACACTCAGTCTCTCCTGGGCCATAGCACTACGTAGGTAGTTTTTCATAAGTTTTAATTTAGAAAACGATCGCTCGGCGGCAGATACCGTAACAGGAAGAGTCAAAAACAAATAAAACGTTGTGCATCAGGAACACGTGATGCTATGGTTGAATTTTCAACAATGAAAAGTTGGGAAAATTCATATATTGACTTTGACTAGGAAATATCTGATTTCAACGCATCTCTGAAACATATTACTTGGTCTGGAAATTCACTTGATAGATCATCTACGTATTCACTTGGATATATAATGCAGCGTTGTGTACTTCTTCACCTGCAGCAGACGTAACGAATTTTGAGGACAAAACTTTGAAGAAATAATGTTATTCATGCCCTCAAACTTGTTTCTCAATTAGCTTACAACAATGTCCAAACTAGTGGTACCACCGAATGGCATAGACCTTCTCGCACTAGTTTTCTAATGTTTTGGGGGGCTGGACTACATTTTTGGTTCTCTTACCAGCTGCCATCACCGTCCAAAGAACTTTTTTTTTAATTATCCCAATTTTTCAGTTTCCTAATTGCAGAAACGAAATATTTCTTTAAGAATGTTAAAAAAGAGTAAAACTTCGTCGTATATGGAGATTTTGGTTGAAAAAGTTCGAGCCGTTTCTAAGAAAATTGCGTTTAAGTGTTACTGTAAATGCTAAATTTGAAGCTCTTTTTCATAGTAATTTTTTTTAGTATTAGAAAGACTTTATGCATCTTTTGATATTTATACATCTTATGCCATTTTTCATAAATTTTTGTTTTCGGTATTTTTTAATATAGCACATATTTTACTCAATATTGCACGGAAACTTCTCAGTTTTCAATTTACATGAACGAACTAACTATAGAAAACAAATTTCATGTGGAGGGAAAAAACACTATCATTAATTTTGTAGTTCTAAGAAGACTCCGAGAAAATTTCAAACTTTTGTAAATTTCAAAATATTAGAGTTAACAGTGAAAATTGGACATATGCCACCGTTATAAGTGTACAAGTATTCCATTCTTACAAGAAATTTAGAGAAAAACGTGGAGACATTTTTGAGAAACGTTTGAAACTCAAAAGCTTCATGTAAAGTATCCCCAAAATTAAAATATCGGTTTTAAATTGAAGAGGCCGCGATATCAGTCAGATCGAATGAGGAGCATCAACTTTGAAGAAAATTAGCTTAACGGTTTAGGCGCTAGCGTTGTACACAGACGGACGGACGGACCTACAGACACACGACAGACATTTTGCTGTCAATCAATTTTTCGGTATCAAGGAATCACAAAATATGGGTTCTGACTACACAACGTATTTGTTTATCCACTTATTCGTTACCAGGGTCCGGCAATAGAGATTGCTTCGGAAATTCGCCGTTTTTCCGCAGCATTACAATACTTTCTCTTTATACTGTTTTACCAGTTGCAAGAAAGTAACAACAGTTAAATACAGCAGTGCGGAAATATTCCTGTGGATTGTCAAGTCGCTCATCCTAGCACAACTCATCAAGATGGCGCTTCACACATCATACTCATCGTACGTTTCCAATGTTAAAGGAAGGCCCCACGTTTAAGTAAGAGAAGTTTCTGTGAACATTGCCTTCATAAAATTGCCTCTACATCCTGTTAATTGACGAGCTGCATTTTGCAGAAGTGCAGATGCTTAATCCAAATTTCTCCAAATTTTTGGATTGCAAAGATTGTGACAGTTGCGATACTAACAATTAATATTTCTTTCTATCGCAAAACATTCAACCTAAAAATATGCCCTATTACCTGGGTCCGCCCGCATTGCAGGCCTTGCAGACCCGAACGTTACGCCACTGCAGGTGCAAGTTACGGCAACAAGAAGGGACCACGTCATCCTGATTGCCTCTCAACTTCAGTCTCCTTACATTTAACTCCGAGCTTCATGTAAGGGGCAATTATATTAAATATTTTGAGAACCTCTGCAAATATATCATCGAAGACTAGAACGTTTTCTGAACGTTTAAGACTTGTCCGTTCGGTGGTCCTATCTACAGTTTTGAGGGTGAAAGGTAGAAAGGAAAGTGCCGAAAGGAGGCAATTGTAGTTTTTCTGGCAGGGGTGGGGCCAATGGAAAGGTCGTTCGTTGGAATTTTAAGGTCCCTCTTATCGTTGTGAGTTGCATGAATTTCAGGGAAGATGGATTTGGTATATATAGTTTATTTACATACATACATGTGAGTCATGCCATTTACTACCAGAGCATTCGCCCCCCGTTCGAATCTAATAACTGAACACGACATGAACATGACATCTGATGACTGAACGCTACCCCCGCTAGAAAAGCCGACCGTGCGTAAGGAAATGCATGGCTGTAGTGAAGATCATTATATTCCCAGCAATAATCGGCTCCGGCTGAAAGAACACCGCAAATGGAAGAATCTAACTTCGTTAATAACTTCGACATTAACTAATTGATTACGTATATTTGGCGGATGTGATCTCCTCTCGCGCAAACCAAGATAAACAATATTGAACCCAAAATCTCAAAATAATCATACGTATCAACGATGGCAAAAAAATTGTACTTACTTTTTAGTTCTGTCACCCACGCAACTGAAAAAACGATGGGATGTTTGGCATACAGATTTTTTTTCGTCGTAGTCTTGTATAATACAGAATTTGTTAATAATTTGGAATTCTAATAATTTGGAAAATATTCCTTGCTTGGGCTTCACCCAAGCTGCGTTCAGTAGATCCGAGTCGATACAGTCTCCGCTTGTGAGGGTTAGGTAACACTGAAGTATTTTGTTTACATGTATTCCCTAAAATTATATTTAGTGACGACTTATTCATCCAAAAATGTGTTACATTCAAAAATGTATCTGGTAAAATATAAACTCGAAAGTCCGCTAAACTATTTTAATGGACTTTTGCGTATTTTAACGGCCGTTGCTTTGGAGACTTAATTTGTTGTTTAGATGATTGGTTGCTGAGGAGTTACACGCGTGTTTACCGACGTCAATAACAAAAAAATATGTTTACAATTGTTTTCGGTTAGATATATTAAAGTAACATTTTTTTCACATTCCACTGAATATAATGTCATTTGAAGCCGTGGCATTTATCTTCGTCAGTATTACAAGAAATCGATTCTGAAATTGTTGTCCTACTTGTACCCACCGACCCTTTTCATCCTCTTTGTCCCATGTCTCATTTGCCCCTTTGTCCTCCTTGGCCCTTTCGTCCGTTTGTCCCCTTATGTCATTTTGTCCCTTCGTCCACTTTGACCCATTTGTCCCTTTTCCCATGTTCTCCCCTTGTCCTATTTCGCCCCGATTGTCCCATTTATTACCCTTAACCCTTTTGACCCCATTTTTCCTTTGTCAAATTTTGTCCCCTTGACCCGTTTGCTCCCCCTGCCCCATTTGCCCCTTGTCTCATTTGTCCCCATTGCCCCATGTGTCTCTTTGTCATCATTGCCCCATGTGTCTCTTTGTCCTCCTTGTCCCATTTGTCCCGTTGTCCCTTCCCCATTTTGCCCCTTTGCCTCTTGTACCCATTTGTGCCTTTGTCTCCATTGTCTAATCTGTCCCCGCCTTCCACTTTCCCATTTGTCTCTTCCTACCTCTTTTCCAATTTTGTCCATTTTGTCCCTTGACTTCTTGGCTATCCGGGTGACGCCGCGTCGTTGGCTGAGAGGCCGACGTTTTGCTTGTCATTTACCCATACATTTTGTCCCTTTGCCCTCTTCAACTTCTTTCACAGCTTTGTCCCACTTGTCCCCTTTGTTCTTTTGGTCTTTCCGCGCACTGCTATTGTTATTTTAAAACGGTAGCAAGACCCTGATCCAACAATCCTTGCGGTTGAACAGAAATGTTCAACGTGCAAGTTCTCAAGGGCCACAACGAAAATCTTTAATATGGTTCCGGGCCACATTTTCATTACTCGGGCTATCCACATCTGACTTCTCCGTATTGTCGATCTCGGCACTTTTCTCGGCTGCTCTAAAATGGGGGGGGGGTGATATCAGACCGTATCGAACATAACACAGTGACACATGTGGGGATGATTCTGAATTTACTAGAAAAAGTCCTTAAATCTAAACTTGACTTATTTTTACATTAAGGGGGGTGTTGACCCCAGCAGGGTGCGAGCGTTAGGTGCACAATGTTCTCGCACAACAAGGATGAAAAGGACTTTCAGTTTTCACTAAATAAAATTCTTCGTGGGCCACAATAAATGGCACCTCGGGCCACCAGTTTAAATTGGCGGCCTACCATAGAACATCGAGAGTAATGGCAATTCGTAATTGATGTAGGTGTTAAATGTTTATTTTGAATAACTATAAATAATAAAAACATTGTTTATAACACGTTCTCTATTAGTCTTTAAGGGCGAGGCTGGAAGGTTAACTACTCGGCTCCGCTGGCAGTTAACCTTCCGGCCTCGCCCTTAAGGCTAATTTAGAGGATTTTATACATAAATAATTATTACAGTTTCTGGCAATTTTCATTTAAAACTTATTTATTTCTCATATGATGCACCAACTTTGGATCTACGATGTCTCTCTATGATGATGATGATGATGATGATGATGGAGTCTCCATGTGTTGCACTAACTAAAAATTAGTCTTGTGGATCAAAGAAAGTTTGTGAGGAGGACTGGGAGTCAAGGGGAACGGCATACCCCTTAACCCATCGTTCCAGCTCCCGTACTTTAAGCTAAAGAAGGCATTTTTAAGATTTTTGCTTTGCTTTATGGAACAGACTATCTCTCTCCTCGCCACCTGCTCCAATCGCATGCGTCTTTGGAATGACGCTTAATATACGCTTCTGAGGTGTGTATCAAGTCAGGGTTCAAAAGCTTCTACTCTGCCCAAGCGTCCCACGCGTACGTTCATTCACACATTTGTTTATAAATTCATTCATTTTATTGGGTAATAACTAACAATTTTATTTTTTCTCGGGAATCCTCAAAACGGATTTGACTGGAACATTTCGAATTTTTCAAACCAATTCGTTCACATTTCCAAGGAAAAGTAAAACTACTAAATTATTTTTTAAACTTCGTATTTAGTATTAGTCGACAAATTAGCTTTTCAAACCATTATAGCCATGGAATTCAAAATGAATATTATTTAAGAGCAAAAAGTATCTAAATCATAGTTGAAAGAATCATATATGCTGCTGGCTACGTTCGACTTTATGTGTAATTAGAATCTATTAATTTTATAAATGTTTCCATGACAAAGAAAAATTAGACAAAATTCCCCAACCTTTTTGAGTTTGAAAATTGAAATTCTGATATAGTACAATAAAATAATTATGGTTTCTCTAAAAAACAATGAAATTGTTATTTTTCAAAATAAGAATTTTATACTGTAAAATTTAATACTAAGATCCAATTCAGTCAATTACACACATTCAGAAAACAAAAATGTCGTCTACTAGCACCTACTACGAATGATTGTTGGATTTTAAAAGAGAGGGACACAAGTTAGTACTAGAATCAAAAAAGGATCATGGAAGTTGTACTTCTTCATGAGGTATGTTGAGTTACAATATTTTATTGCTCGTACATATCAAAGTAAGTGGTGAGTGCTGATAAAAATTGGCCGAAGATTTTTAAATTTGAAGTTAGAGATGATTCTTTTGTGTTACTAGCCAAGGGATCGCCTAATTTAATTATTACTTTAATGAAAATTATTTATATTTAAGAGCAAAATACAATTATTATCATGTTACAAATAGTGTGTTACTATTTGAAAATCTCATCACGCTGATTATCAGGATAGGACAAAACCATTGTCTACAGCGAAAGAAGTAAGCTCCATGCAAGAATTCAAACTATTTAATTTTATTTTCTCGAAATTTTACTGTCAAATGAATGATTGTCGTAATTATCTTTCTTTTTTTCTCCAATAAGTCTTGACTTCTCGAATAAAAAAAGTACTACTAGCTCCTCCAGACCAGGAATTGGTATATCGCCGCGTTTTGTTACTGTGATTTCGCTTCTCTGTAGTTCCTCGGGGTAACTAGTATTAGGATTGAATGAAATTAGTCTATTGAAATTTACTTGTTTCCATTTTGTCTCCACTTCGAAAATTTCTAGTTATTCCCTTAACATTTTAGAATTCAATTTAACCTTAAAATATAAAAAATCTAGTTAAATTAACTCGGAGTAAGTACAATAAATAGTTATTTATGAATGAAAAAGTTCAATGAATAAATTCGCTTGTATTGTCTGCAATTGCTCCTGAAAACATTGGATTTCTAGAATGAAGCGACACCTATATTCCGTTTTTCATATTACATTAGGCGGGCTACCGCAGCGCAGCGATCGCTCTCCGGAGCTCGGCTACGCTCGGCTATGTCAGGCACGAAAGCAATGGTGGCAATTTGCGGCGGTGAATAAGGATTCTCTAAATGTTTGTACCTGAGCATCTGTACTCGCGATGTTCTGGCATTAAGGGATAAACGTACTTTGCGAGTTGGTAACCATGTAACTTAAAATATTCGATCATAGTCGCAAAGACAAATTTTGTATGCTTGTTTTTAATGATGTCAAATTAGGACCGTGATAATTTGAAGAAAACATTGCCGTGTGTGGTTGTGGACCATTATTAAAATGTTGAGAGGCATCAGAAACTTTAAAATGGTGTATTTTTTGCATCGAAAGGGCTGGAAAAGAGTACACTGAATTACCCAATTAGAGTTTTTTATTAATTTAGGAATTAATTAATAACAACGATAAAGTGATGGAATCAGCAGAACAATCCACCGCTTCAGTGAAGCAAGAGACTGAAAATTCCTCTAATACGCCAGAACCTATGGACGACAAGGCAAATTCTCAAGAAGAGAGTGTTCCAAGTCCCACCACTGGAGATGATCCTCCAACAAATCCATGGTCTTCGTCAAAGTGTATATTGTGTGAGCAAGTGTTAACAACTGCAGATGCTCCTAAACTTCTTGAATGTTTACATTCAGCATGTTCTTCTTGTGTCTCAAGTAGACTCAGTGAACCCAGTCAAGTTAATGGAGATGTTATTGGTTTGTAATTTCTGATCGGGCAAATGAAATATTCTTCACAATACTGTAAATATTAATGTTGTATTCTTGGTTTCAGTTGAGAATGACATTATTATATGTACAGTATGTAATGTACATTGCCGTGCTTCTAATATTATTGAGAATCAGTTCTTATTGGAAGCAGAGAGTGATTCTGAGAGTGCACAGAATTCCAAGACAAGTGATTTAAAATGTACAAGTTGCCATGATAATGCAGTTGCAACTAGTTGGTGTGTAGAATGTTCAGAGTATATATGTGATGGTTGTGTCCAGGTAAGTTAAACACTTTTATTTTGAATTCATTTTTACCACATTGTTTATAAAAAACAACATGCATGTGTGAAATTACATTCATTCTTTATTTAAAATATAGAATTACTGAAAAACATAATTTTTAGCAATTTCCAGAAATATTCTGTTATTTATTAAAAATGAGTTTTAGGTGGGCATTTGTACAATGCTGTAACATTCGTATGGAAACTAAGATTGGAGCCTATCATTTGAACTGTGTGGCTGGATATTGTAATCGCTTGTGTAATTGATCTAATGCTCTTGTTGCAATTTATTAAAGTTGTATATTGGTCAAGGGGGGAACATACAGTAGTCCAAAAGATTTAGAGAACAGATCGTGATAACGTGCAAAGAAAGTATGGAGAACCAATAGTTTATTCTAATGAAAACAATAAACTTTTGCTTATTTCTTTTCTTGAAGAGTGTCTAACAAAATGTTTATAGTAGATATTTTGGAAATTTATGTTGACACTCTTCTCAAAGCTACATGAAGGAATTGAAGATGTGGTGATCATATTCAATATATTCTATTAGAAGAAAAGAGGTATAAAGGACTCAAGGACTGAATATTCCACTCCATAATTGAAAATGTGGCAATATATTGATATAAAATGTGGCCTCCTATAAAGAAAAGTGTGAGGCATGTGATGGCCAACAGTAATGCTAATACAGATCTGTAAGTGGGTTAAAAGCAGCACAGCAGACCACCTTAGACTTCAGAAGCCCACGTTTGTCAAATTATGAGAGGGAAAGGAGCAGCAAAGGAAAAGTGTTGGAAAACCCTCGGGTATGGATGTTGGAAGCAGCCAAAGCTGAAGAAGAACTGGAGATAGATATAGGAATGTCTTGAAATTCCGAAGTAAGTTTGATACGAAGATCTTTCCTTTAGGAATGCCCTTCAGATAACCAGAAATAAGAAGATAAAGTGCCTTATATAATAAACATGGCTTTCCAGAATTTTATAAATGTTGGGCATTAATGCATTGTTCAGTTCTCTATAATGATTTATAAATCTGGTCAAACTTTGGCTATCTTCCAGACACATGTAAAAGTACCAAGAAATAGCAGTTTGTTGCTTTAAGAAGATAAAGGTTTGTTTTTTCGCTATTTCTTATACATCAGTGGAATATAATTGATGAACAAACTATTATCAAAAATTATAAAAAAGCTTGTAAACATGTGCAGAGTAATCTTCCAATGAAACAGTTATTAAAGAAGGAAGCAAAGTAATCCACTCTCACGCATGCACTGGTACATGTGTCATTACATCATTGTCAATTACAATTATCTTGAAGGATTATTGGCAAGACCATATTAATTAATTATTACATTGTACTTTTCTTATTAATTCTGTCAGTACCTCTGCATGTACCTCTGTTAAGTCAATGTTTCGGCATAGGACCCTTTCTAAAATTATCTTCCATTAAACCAGGTTTCCTTGCCTTCACTTGGAGTAATTATCCGTTATTTATAAGAGCCCGTTAGTAGTCTGTTGTCAAGGGGACCATCAGATATCATTCATGTCTCTCACATTTAACATGTTCCTGTGTCACTACTCTGCGGCCAGAATTGGGAAGGATTTTGAAGACTGGCAGAGAAGGATGCTTTACAGGGGTGAAGCAGGCAAACACATTTTGTTGGAACAAATTTCACATGAGATTGCCAGGAATTGAACCTGGAACTCTTTGGTAAAAGGCGAGCAACTTTGCTCTGAACCACGAGTTATCACTTCCCAAAACATTCTTTTGATTTTTTGTTTCTAGTATTAACATTCAAAAAGCAGCATATCCTCATGAAAGCGCTCGCCTTGTTCTTCCGAGAAAGCTCCTTGAATGTATCAGTATGCGCATCAATTGTTAAGATTTTTAGCAACGTTCGGCAGGTCATTGCACTATATTTTTTCACTATGTTCCAAACCAGTTTTGGCTCTTTTCACTGCCCAGAAATCCTTGGAAAACCACAATAAAGCTGATCCAAACAACTTTCTCGTTCTCATCAAACATCTGGTAATTTGTTGTATTTTAAGATCTTTACTTGTGATCCCATGAAAACTCCTGCTTTGATCTTTGCCTTGGACAAATTAGGGCAGAAGGGTGCAAGATAATTGCTGATTTTTATGTAGGGCTTTTACAAATCGCTTCATTAGCTTCAGTTTAATGTGCAGGGGAAGCATAAGCACTTTCTTGTTTCCTATCAGTGACTCACGATTAACATTACATGACCCCATAGAGAACTCAGTCCACTGAGAACAAAGTTGCTTGTTGTACAAGTAGTGCACCTGGGGGTCTCTACTACCCCAAAGTCAAAGATAGTAGGGAAACTTTGTAAAACCACCCGGTGACCCATTAGAAACACACCATCCTGAAGAGTCAGTTAACTTTGAATACAAACTCATCATCCATTAAGGCTTTTGTTAAGATCTTGATACTGCTGTAATTCTCTTAGAGATGCACTGAGTGAGCCTTAGGAAGAGATGGTACTTGTTCTTGTCACGTCTTTAAGGTTCTTTGATGAGGTGCCACAGAGTTAGGTTTGAGATGATTTCAATTTCATAAAACAAACTGGTTATGTGGTTACAAAAATAGACAATTTTGGTAGGAAAAAAAGGAGGACTTAGAATGTTATTTGCCTTTGGTCTTCAATTGCATGTTCGGAAGAAATTTCAGATCTACAAAAAGTATCTATAATGAGAACATACTTGATCCAAAGGTTTTGACTACCTAAGCTTCATTTTGTCCACTTGAGATATGTGTCGTACATTGAGGGGTGCACAGGAAATGTAAAGGTCATAGAAGCCGTGAAGAGATTCACATATTTAGGAGTGGTGATGCAAAATCATGGGAATGAAGAGATATTAAGAAGGATATCTCTGGCCAATCAATCATATTTTACCCTATCACTTCTACTGGTCAAGAGCTGTACACCGGGAAGTAAAGTTAAGAATATATAAATCTATTATTCTTCCTGTAATGTGTGATGCTTGTGAAACACGGATACTCAATAAAAACATGAATAAAATTAACATCTTTGAAAGGAAAGTCAATTAATTCTAGCCCCCATACAAGAAGAAAATACAGAAAATGGCATATAGAAGGCAAGACAACAATGAAATATCAGATGTGTAAGGAATCACCTGTGGCATACATTGCACAGATTATGGTGGGCAGGACACTTGGTGAGGATATAAAATGACAGGCTGCTAAAGAAAGTGTTAAATGGTAAACTGTATGGCAGTAGACAGGAAAAACAAATAATAGATGGGAAGAAGCTGTGGGTAGGGATGCAAATTATGGCAAATGTGGATGTGGAGAAGAACAGCTGAAGACAGGCAAGGATGAAGGAAATATATGCTGAAAGCCAAGGTTTAACTTGGTTGGCCAAGGTTGGACTGCAGAGCCATTGAAGTAGCTTCATTTGATTATGTTTCGCTTTGAATAAAATTCATACTTGTTTCAAATATATATGCCACATGTCCTGTTCAGCCTCACTAGAAAGTAAAAGCTTGTATTCACTTAAGGTCAATGAAAGGCACTTCAAGAAATCAATAGCAGCTCTAGGGAAGATTAGTGTGGTAACATTGCAACAGATTTACTTGGGTGAATAACTATGAATTTCATATTGAAGTTCCAAAAGTTTTTAACTATTGAGAAATGTCCTTGAGTGGTTATTTTTCATTAAGTAAGTGTTAAGTATAAACTCATTGATTATTGATAGTGTAAAAGCAATGCAATTACTCTTCAAACGTGAGGATTATATCTGCGATTGCTGTGAGGTTTGGTTTTTGATAAGACTTATAAATTCTGATGAAAATATTGTGATAAGTAATGTGAAGTCAATAGTAGCTGTAACCTGACCCAAAGAATATATTTGAACACTTGGCATATCTTTGAAATCGATATATTAATAAGTAATATTTGTGAAGTTATTAACGTAGCATAGTAACTTAGCCACATGATTGGTCAACATTAGGGGTGCAATGGTGATGTTTTCAAAACAGTGATATAAGCATAAATGTATTTGACATTGATTTAGTGAAGCCAATGTTATTTTAACATTAGTAGTGAACTTGATGATTTTACTTGGTTCATATCTTATTTTTTAATTCACAATTATTATAATGGTAATAATAATAATAACAATAATAATAACAACAACAACAACAATAATATACTAAAATAATATTTAGGTATCTTTGATAGATTTGAAAGTTCTTTAGTTTTTTTTTTTTTGTATTATCCAATACAGTAAATCAAAATTTAAAAAACAATTGTTTTGTCAGATAAATCTCAATTATAATTTAATATACACTACCACCTTCACATGAAATCCCCTTGCATGTAAACACTGATGTTAAGAGGTTAACTAAAATAGTTTTATAAACATAAATGGTTGTGGGTTGATGTATTTTAATATTGATTTTGAAAATTTGATCATCAATTTTTCAAACATCAATGTTTTGTTTTCAGTAACACATCTAGTTCACAATACCAGAAATGTATTGGTGTCGCATGTTTAAACTTTGTCAGGCAAAATATAGTCTTCTTCAAATTGTTGGCGTAGTTTCTAATTATGAGTTAACTGGGCTAGGTTTGTTTTAGATATTACTGTAGTAAAGTTCTGAGACCTTCATACTACATGTAGAAATATTTTCCTTTGTAGGCTCATCAGAGATTAAAAATTACAAAAGAACACTCCATCAAGCCCAAAGATGAAGCCGATCAAGATAATCAGGCATCAGCAAGTACAACTGTTCCAAAAAGTTTATATTGTTCAGTTCACAGACAGGTAATATTAACATTGAAACTTGATATGTACATTTCTTTTTGATGCTCAGACTTGCAATCAATATCTGCAACATTTAATATTTTTCAGGAGCGTCTTTCTCTATTTTGTGAAACTTGTGACAAATTGACATGTCGAGATTGTCAGTTAACTGATCATCGCGATCATAAGTATAAGTTTATTCATGAAATTGCTGCAGAAACAAGAAACGCTATTAACGGCTTACTGTCTGAAGTGAGGTAATGATATTGCTTGGATTTGTAATCTAAATTTCTTAACTACGGTTTCTTGGAATTTTGGGACAGAGATGATTGATTGTTGTTGGATTTTCCTTTTTCATTTCTGTCAATTCTTATTCATTGCTTTGCTTGTATCAACATTTTAATTGAAATCTTTAGTGCTTTTTTGTGAAAATTCATTTCTGATTAATTTATTTTTAACCTTTTACAGCTACAAGAGAGTCTTATTAACAAGTGCTATGAAAGTGATTGATGACAGACAAAATTTGATTGTCCAAAAAAAGAAAGCATTAGTGAAGGAAATCACTCATCTAGTGGTGAAGTAAGTTTTTCAATGCATATTAACAGTTCTTTTTACTTTCTTCAAAACATTGAACTATGTGTTGTAGTCATGGTAAGGAATAATTTTATGATTTGAATAATTAAGAGTTTTATGTAGTACTATTCCTTTTCTGTTAAAATTGATGTATATAATAAGGCAAATAAATTTGTTTTCCTTTCTTTACATTCATGATCTGTTAGGGTACAGTACGTAGATCAGATGTTCTCCAACAGTTTGTGAATGCTATCAAAAATGATAATGAATATATTACAAATTACATATTAAAATTTCAGCTATTATGTGCAAATCTTTTAAACTGCATAAAACAGAACCCTATGGCTTCTAAAACCCACTTTACAAGTAAAAATGATATTTTCGTTTTTTTTTATTATTTTTCCTGTTGTATTTATATATCGTAAGAACAAATTGTAAAAGGGAAAATATAATATAAAGAGAAAATTTGGAGCCAATTTTGAGATTTTCCCAGTTTCAGTAGCTCAAGGCATCATTTGATATCACTGTGGTGACTTCGATCAGAAGGTCCTAGGATGAGTCTCGACAGTGGCAGGATTTTCAACATTCGCTATGTAGCTCGGTCGAATTAAGCCGCTGGCTGAAGGAGAATTCTAGAGGCTGCTTGATTGATAGTTTTCTGTGGTTTCTCTGATCACCACAACTGAATGCCAGACTAATACCTTATCAAATGGGCCACAGGTCACATATGATCTTTTCTTCCTCATCTTTGTCATGCCATCACCCCCTTACTGACACACACTTACATTTACATGCACTACTCTACCAGTCATGCTGGGAGACCAAACAGGAACTCAGCACTTGTCCCGGCTGAGGAGGTGCCTGATTAGGGAAAAACTCGCTAGCCGACTTGTAGGTAGACTCTAAAGCTCGCCATCTAGCAGGGAAGATCACTACCACCTCCTGTAATAAAACACGCCCGGAATCACTAATCAATCAATCGAGATTTTGAAAATATACTTAATGTAAAGTACCCTAAAAAATTAACCATTTCAAATGTGGATAACCATTTTGGAAAACATCCTGGGAATAATTTTGTCCCTGTGAAGACCAAAGATGGACTGAAAGACAGACAGTTTTGAAAACTAGTGGTGCTTCAACACATACATTCTCATGTCACTGATAACTGTTTCCTAAAATTATAACATTGCACCTTTAGTCCAACTAATATTTCAGTTATATGATAAATACTTTAAAATACATTTTTAAGGGAACTTGGATCTTTTTGAGAAAAAATTAGAAGAAAATATTTATAGGCAGTTTTTAAAGGAGGACTCCACAGATTCTTGTACTCCATTGTACGTATTGAAAATTGTCATTTATTTTCACTTAGAATTATGCAAAAGCTATGTATATTTAGAAAAAAAATGCCACCAGATTAATTAAAATATAATTTAAGAAAAAACAATTTCATTAGGAAAATATCTTTATTATAATGAAGTTGAAGTTCAAAAAGTTTGAAACTTTTGCAATTTTCAAAAATTTGGGAGTTTTAATTAAAATTAAACCTGCACAAACTTTTTTCTTTATTTTAGGGTATTTGTTAAAAATAATTTCAGTTGTTTGAATAAAAATTGGAAATGTCATAAGGGCTTGTGTAAAATTCCTCCTCCCCCTCCAAATTGAAAGCTCAATTTCAAATATGCTGAACCATGAGTGCAGTCAGATCTATTGGGAATATCTTTGGTGTAAAAAATACTGTGAATAATTTTGGCCCTTGAATTATATCAAACAATTGGATGACCAGACAGACTTTTTGTGTGAAAAAAATCCTTGGTATCTGGAACCCTTAAAAAATTTGTCAAAATTGTGACTTGGGGGAGGGGGGGCCAGCATTACAATAATTTCTCGATTCTATGTATATGAGAAAGTAAAATCTAGCTGAGGTAATCTGGCATTGCCATAGCATTTATTTATCATAATCATCTTATTATGCTGGAAGGGCAGTGAAGTCTATTCTAGTCTGTGTATGATGTAGTAAAATGTAAGTAATTAAATTTACAATCCTTCCCCACCTTGCTCTGCTCTTCCCTGCTGTGCCCTTCTCCATCAGACTAATCATCAACTTAAATTTCTCAAAGCATAATTATGCCAATCAAATGTATTAACAAATTCAAGTGCATTTAATAAGTATTTTATTTGGTTTTTAGAAAATATAGATACACTGTCACCAATTAACCCCCTGTTTTTGAGATATTCTCAAGAAACTGCAAGAATGGAATTACGGATTGGGATAGGGAAACCAGTAATTATTTTTTCCAAATTTCAGAAACTGTGACCTTCCACTCGTTTTGGAGGTCAAGTATTCAAAAAAATTCATTAAGATTGAAAGAAAAACTTATTTGAATAAATTTTTTTTGAAGTAGAAGATAATGATCTTACAAAAATGTAGGCCAAAATGCCCAACAAAATATGTTTCAGTGAAAACACCATTGTAATTATTTAAGCTGGTCCCAAGTTTAACCAGGACAAACAGACAAAAACTAT
Organism: Gryllus bimaculatus; assembly: GCA_017312745.1. Lineage (NCBI taxonomy): Eukaryota > Metazoa > Arthropoda > Insecta > Orthoptera > Gryllidae > Gryllus > Gryllus bimaculatus. Next base: position 7,086,550 of record BOPP01000025.1, read on the forward strand.
AAAAACAATTGAATGGGTTTTTATATCATCACACACTTCAATTTTGTTAATACTGATAATGGAAATAAAATTATTCATGGTTGTAACAGTAGAGTTAAGCAAGATATCTGAACTCATGACCATTAAAATGCAGGGAAAATTTTGAGACGGTTATGTAACTAGATACTATTTCTTAAAAAATTAGTCTAGAAAAAATAGTGACTATTTGTTGTGAATTCTTTTTATGTTTTACTTCATTACAGTGAAATCGGAGCTGACACATTAGTATCAGGATTGCTTTAATATTTTTAAATAGTGAAATATTCTACAAATCTTATTAGTGAAGAAAAAGAAAACAACAACAACAACAACACTGGAAACTCAGGAAAAGTCTGGGAAATTTGTTTTAGGAAAGGAGTAACCACCCTAAAATACCAGCCAACACTAATTTTAATCGTCCATTGCAAATATCTCATGTGAACTCTGTAGTAATTGTGAACATTCTAAATCAGTTTTCATTAAAGTGTTGATAACAATAAATATATAAAAATAAATAAACACATGTTAGATTTGATAGATTCTCTGTATAAAGTTAATTTGATGTTTGTAAGTTGGTTGTTGTGGGGTTCATTGTATTAAAAGATATCATTTTAAAAAAAACTTACAATGAACTGAATAATAGTCTTTACCATGATTTAATAACGAAATGTTCTAATGATGTGAATTAGTAGTTTGAGAGAATAACATAGTATTTTAAATATGCATTTTAGATTGACCAATACTATTAATGCAAGAGGAAAGCAACTGGTAATGCAGTTGAATGAAGTGTGTGATAGCAAGCAGAAAACATTGCATGAAAAGAAGACTGCTTTAGAACAATTATCTAATTTAACTGATCACTGCATAGACTTTGTTAACAATGCCTTAAATAAGGGCAGTGACATGGCTTTACTTTTTAGCAAAAGGTATGTATGACATTTGAAAATAAATTATTTGAGTTTTGTGTGTATTTGATGTTATTTTAACATGGTTGTATTTTACCTTGCAGAGCTTTGCACAATCACCTTCAGCGCATTAAGAGTCGTAGAGCTGACATTCCAAATCCTGAGATTCCTGTCCGAATACATTTAGGCATGGAAAAGGTTCCTGATCTTCTTAAAGGTAGTGTATTAAAAATGAATTGTTATATATGTATGTGTATATGGTATATATATATATACACACACACACATATACGCACGCACGCAGAAAACTGAATTGCCTTTGGCTGTGTGAGAGGTCTCTGGTTTTGATAGATGCCCACAAACTGGGGAAAATTTAAAAACAATGAAACAATTTTGATATCGATTAAAAAATGCAAATATTTGATTATATTAATCTACCATTTGTGCTACTTGATATTTTCTGAAACTTGATGTGTCACAGTTTACAACGTGGCTGACATTATGTGATGAGGAAAAAATAGTGTCTGTACCTACATGTGCTGTTTCTGAACAGCTTCTTTTCACTGCTCCAGGACCCCATTTTACACACACACATACACACAGCAAGAGCATTTTTGCTGTTGCAGGCCACTAGTTGTATTCTATTTGCACTGATCAAGAGAGTGCAAAACAAATTGTCAATTTTGCTATTTTTTTCTATTATTTCAAAAGAACTGATAATAATTTGGAGCTAGAGCTTATTGTTAGTTTTAATGTTTCTTGCAGGAAAGTGTCCAAATTGAAAAGAAACTGGTGGGGCCTTTTTTTATTTCCTGTGTTACAGTTGTTAGCATATTGACTTACAGCCCACATTTTATCCGGTTTGAACAATTCTTTCTTTGTACATGTCTCTGTCATCATACTCTTCACATTTGCATCGTTTCTAAATCATTTTTTACCAGCTTAGGGCAGTGCCTTTGACTGGGAGGTTCTGGGGCTTGAGTCCAGATGGTGGAAGGATTCAACCAGTCTGGAGGAGAATTCTTGCGGCTTGGTTCAGTAGATTTCTTTGATTCAGGCAAATCCCGAAGCCGGATCCTAACAAACGGGTCCCGGACCATGCCGTCCTTCCTTCCTCTTTTGTACTTACACTCCTCCTATCCTCACTTTGTACTTACACTTCCATGCATTACACTACCACACATGTCAAGAGACCTGTCAGGGGCTTGGAGTTTGGCTAGGCTGGAGCAGTGTCACGCAGGTGGGGCATACCTGTTAGAGGAAAATCCCTGCATGTCTACGTAAGTCTGCACCGTCTCTCGCAATCCTGTGTGGGAAGATCAATGCCACCTTCCGCAATAAAAACGTGCACTACACTTACAGGACTAATGACCTTAGCAGTTGATGCTGTTGGAACCACTAATCAATCAGTCAATTACATCAGAAGTACTTAATTGCTTGATATCTTTGTTTCCGATACTTACCCACTTATCTAGTAGGGATCTTCATATACTCCTCTGATTTCAAGTAACACTCATAATTTAAAGTGAATTTACACTTGTCACATTTACATCTAATTTTCTACTCTATTCTCAATGTATTTTTTAAATTATTATTGATAATGCAAGATTGTTTTCATTTCTTTACATAAAACAGACAATTTGATAAAGTTATATACAATGGTGATGTATCTATCACAACCTTTGTACATCTAATGTTACAGCTATCACGGGAAAGTCTTCGATTTAAAGAGTACAACAGAACACCGTATCTTCTACAACTCTGTTTACAAGTAAAATTGTCTTTCTTGTTTCACTGTATAATGAATATATGATTTGCATTACTGAATCTATTTTTCTCAATGTCATTGATCATATTCATTGCTATAGAAACATTATTTGGAAGTTTCTTAATCTTCAGAAACTTCCATTTTCTCATCCCGTTTTAACAAGTTTCTTAACTTGACCAACTTTACCGAAAATGTGGTCAACGTAACTTTTATAGTTCATCTCCATTAACTCTATTGTCGATTCTTGCCTGTTGTATTTATTTTTCTTTTTCTCAGGTTCCTTAATTATTTAATTAGAACAAGACATTCAGAGAAGCAAAATCTCCTTTCATATGGAAACACTTGAAGCTGTTTTGAGCAAATCTAGTTTACATATTTTTCAATCATTGTCATGTTTTCACTTGAAATTATTAAAAAAATACTTGTATTTTTAGAAAATTTAACAATTTTGCAATTAGAGCAGTGGATCCAAAAGGGTTTTCAACTGTTAGAAATTTCCATAATTCAAGAGCTTTTAATGAAAATCTGATTAATGGCATTTTTATAAGCATTAAATATGATATCACTGTTTCAACAAGGAAACAAACAAAAAAAGAAACGAGAAAATTTGGAGCCAGTTTTCAGATTTTTCCGGCTTAGATGACCAGGGTATCAATTGAATCGTTTATTTCAGAAACCTGTCAAATGCCAAATTCCGGATTTTGAGAAAACTGAGAATAAGTGTCCCAATTTTTCAGTTTTGAAAATATTTTTATTTATTAAAGCAGTTGATAAATGAATATATTTCATATAAATATGCACTAAACGATTTGTCTTATATTGCAACAATAATCTGTCGCTAATGCACATTTTAGATTTTGGTGTTTCATGGGTTTCTGACATAACGATTCAATTGATGTTCTCGCAGGGCCTGAAACCAGAAGGTCCTGGGGTTCAAGTCTCGAGTGTGGCAGGATTTTTGACACTAGCTTCATATCTCGATTGAATGCAGCCAGAGGAGAATTCCTACAGCCAGCGACTGTGTTTGCTAGTTTTGCGTTGGTGTTTTTTCCACAACAGTACCCTAACAAACAGGCCATGGCCTGCACATGTTCTTTCCATCCTCTTCCTTGTCCTACCCGTTACTACACACTCTTACATATCAAAGCACTACACTACCACACCTGCCAGGAGACCAGTTGGGAGCTTGTCCCAGCAGGGGGGAGGTGCCCCTCTGGAATCACTGATCAATAAATAATTTTTCAACAGGAGCAATCTGAATGAATGTGCTTGTACATTAATTATACTATATGACAGTGTGGTGTGGTGTTAACATGTGGTCGCAAAGTAAATCTCAAAATTAAATAAAAAAATTCATTTCCATTCAATTCAAAACTATTTTGGTGAAATGCATTAAATATATCTTTGAATCCTGAACCTTCTTACAACTTGCTCATGAGAAAGATTTTTTAAGTTTACTTTCATTTACTCTCAGTTTTAGTTTTTTGACCAGTTTTCTTTTGTGATTTTGATTTATTTTAATTATATTAAACTGTAATCAGATACTGCCATGAGAAGGTGAATATAGTGAATTTCCAGCTAGTTTTGGAGAACATAATAGTAGGAAAAGGAGAAAAATTTGAATGTTCTCTCTCAACTTTCAAATTTGGTATCATAGTTTTGCAAAAAGGATACACAAGAATCATGGTTCTCAGGAAAACAAGTTTTCAACATCTGATTTCTAAAAGAAAGGGAACTTGCATGCTAAATATTAAATATTGTAACTAAATGTACTACAAGTAAAGTTGCAATTGGAATTGTGAAACTATTCTAAAAGCTTTATATGTATTCATAATTAATGATTAAATAAAAGCAAATTAAGCTAATACTATTTTTCTTGGTCTTGTAGTGATGTCCAACATCGGCAGTATAATTGTTGATGGCAGAGTGTACGCCTCCTCAATCGGACTGAATCAAGGTGCTAACCAGCAAAATGGTTCTGCAACTAACCAGCAACAACAGCAGCAGCAGCAACAACAACAGCAACAGCAGCAGCAACAACAACAACAACAACAACAACAACAACTTCTGCAACAACAGCAGCAACCAGCTGCTGTACAACCACAGCAAATGCAGCAACCACCACCACCACCACCACAGCAACAACAACAACAACAACAACAACAACTGCAACATCAGCAGCACCTCCACCATCAACAACAGCAACATTCACAACAGTTGACACCACAGAATGATCAACAGCAGCAACAGCACTATATGATGCAGTCACAACAAACCATGCAACATCAGCCATTCCAACCGCCTCCTCCACAGCAGCAGTTGCAGCCTATGATACCTCATACTCAACCTCAAATGCAACTGCAGCCATTGCAGCAACTGCAGCACCATGTTCAGAGACCACTCTCAGGTGCCAATCAGAATAATCAGGGCCAGGTCCATGTTGCTCCCCCCTTGCATCCTGTTAATCGTGTTTCTCCCCAAATGCATTCAAACCGTTCATCTCCCCACCAGCCTTTACAACAAGGTCCCCCAAATGTCCCTCGCTCTGTTCCTGCTGCCCTGAGACAATCTCTAAACCCAGGACAGTTATCACATGTTCAAGCTGTTGGTTTAATGCAGTCCCCTCAGAACAATCACCAAGTAACTTCTTCCACCCATCCACAAACAGTTGGTTTGGATGGCCTTAATTTACGAGGTCTTTTGTCACCTCATCAGACAACGGCATCTTATAGTATGGGACAACCTGTACTTAGAGTCAGTATGTCTAATCCATCGCATCCATCGTTACATCCTGGTTCTTCCGCAGGCTACAGACTTCCTTCGCCTCAAGCGTATCCTCAAAACATTCAACCTCGGTTCACAAATGCTGTACCTAATCAGACTGCACCTGTGTATCATCTTCAGCAGCAGATGCATCATCCAGTGCAGCAACAGCTGCACCAGCAGCCACAACAGCAAGCAAGAATCTCTCCTCAGGCAATTATATTTAACAGTCCAGGTATGTGACATTGGGCAATAATGATGAATAACCATAAAAGGGCTCGGGTGTAAAAAGATGATTTCCCTCATTATAGTTTTTGTTCTATGATAACATTTAGCTCCTACTAATTTTGTCCATGCAATGTAATTCTCAAATAGTCTAATTAATTTCTCATAATGCTCCCCAGTTGTCAGTTTTTATGTATCTTACTTATGCCTTATCAAAATGTAGGCACATACCTCGGAACCTTTTTTTATGTAGATTGTTTTACACCCAAACCCTTCAAATAGTCAACCCTTTTTCTGCTATGTACTCTCTACAGTCAGCTGCTAGGTGGTATTGATTCATTAGCATAAGCAACAGCAGTGTAAATATGTAGGCTATAACTCAAACCTGCTTTCTCACAATAACTCTGAATAAATGTTAATTGCACTACAGAGGACCTATATAAGAAAAACGATCAAAAGCCATTTTAAGTGTCTCATTCCTCTGAGAATCTTCAGATGCCTCCTAATTTTCAAAAACAGGCTTCACCTTCCTTTCGGATTGAGATCCTTGAAAATAAAATTGGAACTGAATATTTGTGACTGTAGCAGCAAAAGGGTTAATATTATTCTATACAGTGAAAACCCTCAATTTGGACACCCTTTCAAGGATGCAGCAGGGAGAGGGAGTCCCCTCTTCTCCAAAAGAAGTAACATTTTGGAAAATTCTATCTATCATTGTTCTGTAATTTGTCTATAAACATGTGCTATCACCGTCTCTTTGTTAAATTTGTTACAAGAGTAGTTGTAGTAAGACCAAGGTATTGACATCATCATAGAATTTGGCCATTTACATATAATGACATGTCAAGAATTATGAGTTTTTAACATCCTTTTTGTATTCTTATTTTGAGTTTAGAAAAATTTAGAAATGTGTGGACTTTTGCAATTATGAATGAAGTTGTGAATTTTCTCAGTTTCTTGTTAACTGGTAGCAGAAACTTGCTCAAATGAAACTTTGTCAGATGTACTACACTCTGAAAAATCTCAGTCGATTGAGCTTGACATCGTCGACATTCAGATAATGAGCAGTTATTCAAAATAAATTAAGACTTTAAAGCAAGGAGGAGTGGATCCTTGTTTTCATGTTTCAAGTTAATCTCAATCCACTGGGGAGCTACTGGGGAGCAACTTTTACACCAATCATAAATCTTATAAAAAGTTCATAGAAAATCTTCCAAACATTCTGACAAATAATAATTTGCATCCCGTCTCTGAAAACCCACATGATCAAGCCAATGAAGCAGGTATTACCACTGGCTTTTTATAGACTTTTCTCTTCCTACAACTACAATAATGAAGATAATGATGTTCATTTTCTTAATGGAATGAGTTCTTCAAAGATAGATTTTAAAGTAAGGTCATGTACAATTTTTTGGAAATATTTTTCATTAAAGATTGGTTGAAATCCCAGCATATTTTAAACCACTATTTTCTCAAAAACTGCTCCAACATTTTTTCTTAAATTTTTTTCCTCGTATATCAAAGGACAGTAGAAATATGCGGTAGTCCTATTACCAGTGAACTCTTACAAAAATTGCAAGAAGTTAATCTTGCAAAAGTACAATATTATCGAAAGAGAGTTTTGTCATGAATAAAATTTCATCTTTATGAAAGATCTTGTAAAATTATTTCAAAAAAAAGTTTTGCTGATTGGTTATAGTTTTGGACAGATATGTCAAAGTTCACGAGTTGAAACGCGATCGAAGCCATATTTAATCACAAAAAAACTTCGTATGATGTTCTTTAAGATGGGAAGTAAAGCCAGCTGTCTCATGTTGTAGATTTACTGAATGTAAAAGATCTTCATACCTAAAAAGAAGCCTCTTGAGCAAAATTCAAGTCATGTTTCATCGTCCAAGTGATGCCTCCTTTCTCTGATTTCTCTAACAGTGAATGGAGCATTGTGGAATATGTGTGGTCAGGGGGAAGAGCAGGCCTATTGGCCTGAGTCTCACTGTGGAAAATAGGGCATAATTGAATTCAATTCAATTCAATTCAATAGTTTTTGCATCATTTCTGCTTGAATTTACAAAGTTCAAATAAAAATAATATAACATTTTCTTAAAAACTGCTCCTAACTTTTTCTTTAAATTTTTCTGTGAATGGAACATGGAATATTTATAAGAAAGGTGCAGGTCTCATTTTCGTTACGCTTTCTGAATTTTTGAAAATTGCATATTTAGAAATTTTGCAATAAAGTATGTACTATTGTAACCATACTAGTTCTACATTGAACCCCTTTTCATGGAATTAAATTCAAATTTGATTTCTTACCTTGAACAAAAAGTGTCCAAAATGGAGGACTTTTGCTGTATTGACTGTGGATTCTTGTACAATATGACAACTTCTTGCAACTTTATTCCCTCCTTGCGTGCTCGACTCATTGCAGTTGATTTTTGTCATTTGTCAGAAATCTGGGGAAAACTGGACAAGGTGTATTTAAAAGCCTCTGAAACCATCTTCAATGTTTTGGAAGAATGTGTCTAAATGACTTGCACTGTGATTTGTGTAAATATTTTTTTTGTTTTTTGCTGGTTTACTTCAATAATGAAAAAAATCTTTCCTTCATTTCACTAATTACAATTTTATTTTTTTACACTTTTCTGGGAAAAAGCAGTATAAGAATACATTTTGTGTTGTTTTGTAAATTAGTTTTCTGAAATAATTACCAAACAAGTACATTAATTTTCAAATCATTAATATTGTATGTAATCATTTCTTTATTTTAGAACACTTATTTGTTTTTAGGAATGTAATTTTTGTTAGTGTTAAAACCCAAGTGTAAAAAGTCTCTTAAAGCAACAATACCAACTTGGGGTTCCCCCAGAAACACAAATGGATGTTGAAGGTTGTAAAAACAAGAACAAATTAGTGGAAAAGATGAACATTTCCAAGGAAAAGATATAGTAACTTCTCAGTGGAGTACATTTAATATATTTTACTGGAAGGTGAAGATATATTTCCGAAACCAGCAATTGTAATGAATGTTCTACCAGAGACTGTTTTCCTATCCCTACTGTAGATTGAATTTTTCTATTTACTAAAGTGAGTGAACTGATTATGTAATCATTCATTTCACAAATGGCTCTTGATTTTTGATAAATGCCTATGTACATTCTCAGAATCATTACCTTGTTTCCGAAACACTACATATTTTTGTATTGACAATTTGATTTGTTTAATAGTCACCAAGTTTTTTAAGTTTAATACAGTAAATTTTTTTTTTATTTACTTTTTGGGCTATTCATATTGTTAATATAAATAAATAATTTTATCAATTCACTATTTTTTGGGAAAAGTTTTAAACAAATAGAATATAATAAATGAATTAATCATGCATTTTAACATGCTTCTTTAGTAAAAGGCATATGCTGCATGGAGCTTTTTCAAGGAAAATGTGCTGTCATACTCAACATAACATTGGAATATATAATCATTCTAATGAATTTTAATTGCACCATAAACATTAACAAGTCTTCATTGATTCTGATAAAATATTGTGTATGGAGCCAAAATTGAACAGTTCAAAATTCATAACATTTCCTTCAATCGTTTTGTAAATGTTGAACAAAATTAAAAAATTCTGTTTTAAAGTGCATTTTAATAAAATCGGTTTCACTTCTGCTTTATGTTTTTCATTCCAAAGTGAACTGCAGTTATTGATTTCCCTATTTATCATCATCATCATTTTAGATTTAGAATTTATGGGTGTTTTCCTTTAATTTGTCCCATCGCTTCCTTGATCACTTCTAAGGCACCCAGTCTTCTCTTTTTCCTCTTGGTCTTGTATTTATTGATCCAAATGGTTGGCATTGTGTTCCCGTTCTTATTGGCCCTGGCACTTCACCCTGTATTTCTCTATTTTGAGGTTATTTTAGATTTAATTGTCCTGCTTTGTTTTTTCATTCCTTCCCCTCCTCCTGTTCCTTGACACAAGGAACACACAGTTAGGAATCATTGTTTCTGAGAGAGAAATTCATGTTAAAACTTTAATTTATTATTTTTCACAATACCTGTTTTGCCTTTCTCTCTACAAAGTCAAAGACTCATCTAAGAAATGGAAGCTATCTCAATGTTTAACACACTTTTGAGATGGTGCTGTGGCAGGTATTTTGAGAAACTTTTTCATATTCTGAAAAAAGCTTCATCTAAAGATTTTGCCCAAATTATGCATTTTGACAGAACCTGTTGTAAAAAACAGAAGTTTATACTTTCTTTGTATTTTTCTCCATTTTCTTCTTTCTTTCTTATTCCCTGTTCCCTTCCTTTGTTTTTCCCCTCCTCCTGTCAAAAACCTCCACTCCTCCATGTCTGCATATCCATCACTTCCCAATATCGCCTACACTTCGCACACAATTTTCTCCAAAAACTTTTTTTTGAATCTGGGGCTGAATAGGCTCAACTTGCGAGTCAGCAAATTTTAAATGAATAGTTTGATTTTAAGTAGCCCCCCCCCCTCCTTTAGGATCAATTTTCATTATGAATTCAGTATTCAGGTTGATTAATTTTGTCGCAAAACAGGAAGTTTCAACTCTCCATTTTGGAAGTTTGCACAAAACTACAGTATGAAAAAATACGGGCGTTAGTGTGGTCCGGTGCGACTTAGCTTACTGTTCACCGACATTAAACGAGAAACATTCGGCGCATTTAAAGCAAATGTTCAAACTCGAGGAAAGATTTATGACATGTCTGTCTGCATAAAGTGCGAATATTAGTGCTATCTTTTATACTGAGCGTGCCTGGTCTGCATGTCTTCTAAGGCGCTCGAGCGTTGGGTTGACGCGCGTTAAATATGTAGATTATGCGTGCATCTTATGCTGATCTACCAATAGCGCTTGTGTGCCGTTCCGCAGAAGATAGTGTGAAGTTCCGACGCGCGTCGACGCAACGCTCCGATGGCGCAGGCCTAAGTACTTAATAATGTACTTCAGCTTCCGCTCTCGATCACATTTTTGCCCATTTTCTCGGGTCCATTGAGCAGTTGCTGGGATAGCCCCTTGTTTTGCTTCTGAACATGCACGTTGCTTCTGAAATGTAGCTTCACCTTGCACGCACGTTTTATTGGGCTTATCTTTTACTAGTATTGGTAGGAGTAGAGCGGGGGAGGGGGGTACTATTTTGTTAGCAATACAAACTGTAATTTGTTTACCGATGCAAGTTTTCTGTAACTCTGAAGTAAAAATGTGTAGTTTTCAAAATTTATCAATTTCGCTATTTTTTAACTTAATTCGTCATTCAACTATTTATAAATAAAATGTTGGGGAGAGATTCTGGAGCTCAAAAAATGTGTGCACAGGTACTTCACCCCGGTACGTCACATATACTTCGTCTAAATCAGAAGTAACGTCGGTAACAGTTCCTGCAAGCAGCTCCAAGAGTGAAACGCGCCAATGTAAAAATTATTCAGTTTTTGTTTTGCTCATATTCAATTTCAATTATGCGTTTTTCTTACTTATACATTTTTCTCTTCAGGCCTCTGAAAAATGTATAAGTGAAGTTTTACTCTATAAACATTCTGACATTGGACGGAAGTACCCTTTTAGTTGAATATGTTTCGACCAAGTAATAATTTTACGAACGATGTGAAGCAAACTCTTTTTGAGAAATTTGCAAAATACGTAGTGCCACTTCGTGATACTGCCCATGATTTAATTGAGAAGTTTTGCCAAACGGGTTCAGTATACGAAAAGTGGTCGATCCTTTGTTTTATCAGTTTACCAGAGGATAAATCCCCAACCACTGGCTTGCCAAACCAAAGAGATTCGTTCAAGAGAGTGCCTTCTATATGCGCCGCACACGGCAGTAAGAAAGAAATTAATACGTTTCCTTACAAAGTGATGGCTATGCAAGAATAAAACACGGATGACAACATTTAATACACATGGTTTCTTTGAGCTGCTGAAGTTGGTGGCTAAAATGAGCCTCCAAAGACTTTGGTCAAATTGAAATGCCCAATATCGTTTTATGTGAGTCAATATTCAGAGATACTCTAAAAGTAATTTCTGACAATAAATGTAGACGACTGACTCTTTACCTAGGGTTACTGGGCGTACAAGTAGGCCTACTACCCTTTTAGAAGGTATCCTCTTTTGTACTTTTTTTAATAGTAAACTCTACTGGACCTTTTTTTAATAATTCTTCTAAAGCATTTTAAACGTAAATTAATATATAATTTCTTGAAAATTATTGCATTAATATTCCAAATAAATATTTCCAAGTATTCTACATATTCGTGGAACAGTGAACAACAAACAACTTTGGTTATAAACGATGTGGTCTCTTACCACATACGTGCAGCTAGAGTTTTCAATGGAGTTTAAACTTAATCATGATACGTAGTCTACCAGCTATATATTTTTGAAATTGGTAACCTACTCACAACAAATTTGGATAGGAATTTTATTCTTATGAAGACCCAGTGGACACAGAAAAGGGCAGATTGGAGAAAAAAAAACTTGCTGACAATTTAATTTTATATTTTTTAATCAATTTTATGAATACTGCCTCCAGAATCCAGAAATTGACAAATTTCTTCAAAGACTTCCAAATTCCAAGACAAAGTTCTTCCAAATACCAGTAGTAATATTGTATTCACACCTGCATAAAGTCGTAATTTCTCTCTGGTGTCTACTGGGTACTTACGTAGTAAAGAGAAAGGAGTGCGCATTGGGACGTTACGGCTCGACCGGACGGGATTTTTTGAAGTTCGTGACATAAGTTGCCCATGAGGGCGCGCGAGCTAGGCCGCCACGGTCGGAACGGGACCATCCACACCTTCCGCCGTTTGCGATAACCCCCAAGAAATGATTTCTGAAACGACACACGGCCGATGACACAAATCACAGTCTCGATTGATTAAAATCCTAAGCTATCGCCTCGGTTTACCATCTTCAACCGCGACTGCAATGTGCTGTTGACAACGTGTGAACTAATTACAAAGTGGACAATGTGACAGTTAATGGCAGTTATAACATAATAAATAATATTTATTAATTGTATCATTAAGTTATAATTTCATTCTCTTTGTAGTATGTTCTATTAATTTACTAGTAAAATTTGATATATATAAATTAAAAAAAAACTTCAATGAAAAAGTGGGCCCAGAAATTTGTCTCCCTCTTGTTTTGGCTGCTCGCGCCTATGGTTTAGGGTTTGTATACGTCCCATAAAATTCGAAATAGTTCCGGTTTTGTGACATCTGTCCTGTTATCCGGAAAAAAAATATCGGAACGCCGAAACGACACGTACTTTGTTTCATCTCCCCCCTCCCCTCCTGTTAGACGATATAAAGACTATTAATTAACCAATTATCGTTTTACGCTTAAGATCATGTGAAAAAGCTGGCCTGTACGTGCCACGCCTCCATGCAGATCTCGAAGGTTTTGGGATTTTTACACCTATCCCCTTTCTACACAACTTGGAAGTAAAACTTTTTTTTCCACTTACTACGCTGCTTAAAACGCTGCAACGTAGCAAAAAAAGTTACTTTATTCAAAATTAAAGTTACGGTGATTGCTTGTGAAATTGTTCCTTTCCATTTGTACTCGTATCCCGGACTGCTTACACAGTATAGAGAAAGCCCGCTGCGGGGGAAAACTGCGGTCATTCGACAGAAAAACTCGTATTAACCAGCAATAGAAATAAGTATATTCTGGTGCGATATTATTTATTTCTCTGTGTACAGTAAATATCTAAGAACGTACATTTACTTTCAACCTAAAAATGAGGGTCATCTAACTTCGAGACTACTTTTAAGAGGGTTTGAACTCCCGTGGAATTTTTAGCATGTATTTAACTTCCGCCCGTTCGCCCTGCCCTGCTCGACCCCGGCACGTGACACACGGCAACATCCAGCAACAATGAAGCCTAGGTTGTTGGGGAAGTGTATTTAACTGAAGCACCGTCTTGTGATGCAGCGCCATCTAGTGGAGAGTTACGACAAAGTGAAATGCATAAAAACCTTCTCGGTGAAAAAACACTTAAGAAATGCCAAGGTTCTTGCAGATTGGTCAAACTGTGTCAGAGTTTATCGATCTCGAACAAACCAACATCCACACACACATACATACATACAGTTGAACCTCGCTAATCCGAAATTTCGGATAATCCGAACAAAATTCGGGATGGAGGAAAATTTTTTAAAAATGCTTATTTGTCGTGTAAATAATGGTGTTAATAATTACTGTAGAACTGAACAACTAATTATTGAAACGCAAGTTGTCGAAACGTTTATTTCACTGATAACTTGTGCTGATAACATGTGTATATCACACGCTGATGTAGTAGTAATTACCACTTAGAGGAATTTGCAAAATCGGTAATCTTTTGCCATAAGGAATTGAATCTGCTTGATGGTGAGGTCGCCACGCTACTTAGCATTGTCTGATAATCATACAGATGTATTTATGTACGGTTCATTTTTTTCGGATAATCCGAACATACCACACCCCCATATTGGTTATTCTTCGAATAATTGATCAACAGGTTTAGAAATTGAAATGTACGTACAGTTTCAATTTTGTTTTTCGCATGCCCTGACCACAAAATCAAGATGGGCACTTTTTATTTTATTTTCTAACAGAAAAATGCCGGTTATAATTATGTCAATGACACGATCCCTGTTGACCAGTGATGTAATAAAGTATGAAGTAAAAGAGAATAACCAATGACTTGGCGCGTGCCTTTTCTGATTTTGCAATACCTACAGGAGAAAAAAAAATATTGTCCTGAATTTTTGTTTTAAAAAAGCGTATGAATATTTTTATGGTGGCATAAAACGGAACATTGTGGCATTTCCGTGACCAAAAAACGGGGCACTCGCACTCTGTCTATATTCCTCAATTAAGATTCCTTGCGAAGTTGCACAGAAACTCACGGAAGCCGAAGGTTCGGATTACTGAATTTCTCTGTAACAATATCGATAGCGATAAAGCACATATAAGCTCAAGTGACGCGATAGCTCATTGTCCGTTCCTAGATCCACCACGGAATCTCTCCCTTCTTGATTTCATTTTTGAAATATTCTTGTTACGTGATACATGAGCGTATGATATATTCGCGCTTACTTTTTTATAAACTAATTGAAACATTACGGAATACATTACAATAAATTTAAAATAGTTCATAGCACTTTATGCCTTTTAGTCATTGTCACAAAAAAAAGGTGTTCTGGCGTCCCGTTTTTCTTTAAACAAAAAGGGATTGCCCCTGCTATTGCGGGACATCCGGTATCCTTACTGTAAATACTAAGCCATGTTATTGTAGTATTTGTAAAGATTTTGATTTAATATTTAATTTATTGCAATATTACACGAAAGTATTTTATTTGTTTAAAAGGAGCGAGCTTGTTACTTGTGCGTGCAATTTCATTTCTTTCAAAATAATGGTAATCGCTACTTGGTCTCACTTACAGTTAATGGTTCCTAGTATATTGCAAAAGATAAATTACTGCAACAAAATTTAGAAAACGACTGTTATCAGTGAATATCGTCAGATGTTAATTGTGTAACTCTTGTGTGAGATTGCAAGCGACATTAATTTAATTTTACAGAATATAGAGAAAATTTGAAATGTGCGGAATTTTTTGAGATTTTGATGAAAATGTACCTTTTTGGGAGTCCTTGACACTGAAACTACTTTGCTTGTTTCCTTATTTTTTAATGGGTCCTTCAATTTTGGTGGTGGTGGGGGTTCTAGGACGTTTTCAAATTGTTCTAAAAACTAGCACCGTATTTTCTTTATATTTTTGCTTGGATAGATACAAAGTGTACTGAAGCGAGTGTAGGTCTGATTTTCATTAACTGATTTCTGTTCATTGCCCCCCGAAATGCAGCAGCCATTTTTTTCAATTTATTGTGAATTCTATATCAGCAGACGTAACATAACGAAAGGCTTTTTGGAATTTCTGAAAGCTGAATGTTGGTTTCGTCGAGGTGCTTTACAGCTGCTTCGGAGTAAATATCATTTGGCAATAAACGTCGCAAACAAATGATACCAGTCCAACAAAGGACTACGTGCACGGGCACAACATGCCATCCATATGCGTCGAAATTAACTAGGACAATCTCTGAAATTTCAAAAATTTCAGTTCAATGTTTTCATTTATATCTTTAAAAGCATTTCTTTTACCACTGATCATAAAAATATATGTTGAATTATGAAGTTCTAATGTGAGAAATATTTGGTCAGGTTCGTCTGATCCTCATATTACGTGACCGGTACCAGTAATACGACGAGTTTTAATTTGCGATTTTCGAGAAAGAAGTGCTCTAATATGTTGTGAATTGAACTGTTTCTTTCGTCGCCGCTTAAGTACCCTTCCGAATTATGTCGTACACGTGCAAAGGCGTATTTACGATATGGCAGACAAGGCACATACCATGGGCGCCACTCATTAGTAGTGCTATTTAGAGAATGCCCGCCGAAACAAATAACAACCCTAATTTGAAGTATCCTGAGGGGGGCGCAAATTCTAGGCTTGCCATGGGTGCCTGAATACCTCGACACGCCTCTGTTTTTATGAATACCACCTATCAGATGAAATTGAATTCCATTTACGGTAAATTATCATCAAATGACATTGTCGTCTACTCTTGATCTCTTCGTGGTATGGTACCATTTCGACGCAAATGTTTCAAAAGCGTAAAATACTAGTTTGCACCTTTACAAATTGAAATATTTAGGACGGTTTATTTTCGGTCTACCCTCTCATCAGCAAGTAATATGAAGTTCCTGTTGCTGCTGTGCTTCTTCATGGATTCGTTGATAATTGTGAAAAGAAAAACGTGTCTGAGACACTTGTACATTTTTATCACTACTTCTTTATCAATTACTGGAATAATATGCAAGATGAAAACAGATGAAGAAGTGTAAAATAAAATCGTAAAATAAATAGTATTATTCAGCCTTACATGATTTCGTCCCGCCGCCTCCGCCGCCGCCGACTCGTCATCCTCAACAGTCGCGAAGAGTCCGCCACCGAGTTTCGGAGACGGAGGGGTCCCCGTTGTGTCAGTGGTTATTTCTAATGGAGCATTCAGACGATTCTTCAGACGAATGTGCAACACAAGGTTGTAGTTGACGTTGTTGGTTATAATTACTTTCTTGTATGATTTATCACGATTCTTACTTCTATAAAATACGTTTTTCCACACCAGACAATTTTAATTTTTCTCGTCTTTTTTTTCTGGAAAACAAATAAACACACGTTATTTTTCTTTTATTTGTTATTTGTATTTTGCCACATTTCACTGATGTTTTGGAATCTTTTATTTTTGATATATCATATCAAATAGAAAAGTAGGTGTCAAATGTCTTTGTGTCAAAAAGGAAGTGATAGAAAATTCTATTTCTCTACATGAAACAGTTAAATCATCTGTTTACTGGGTCGTGTTTCAGGAAAGTGATTTTGCTGCTTATAACATATTTTTCTATGGAAAAGAAAATTCATGATCTTGTATTTGCCTTCACTGTCACGAAGAGGTCACATCTTTGGCAAAAATGCCAACCTTTTGGCCCGCATCTTTGGATGCCTTTCAGGACCAAGTGATGTACTCAACTCCAAGACACATTTATATTCATCTTCTGAAATGAGTAGAAAGGCACTGGAATTAATGTGGTTCATGTTACAAACTTAATTTTTCACTTTTTTCTATATATTTATTGTGCCATATCTTTTCTCCAGGCACAAATATAAGGAACAGAAATACAAATTTTCTGTGCCCAATTTCAAAACAAGATAACGTTTTTTAGTTTCAGTCTTATGTAATATATAATTTTTCCTGAGCAAATGTGTTCTCAATGTTTTTTTACCATCTGTACCTCAGTACTTGTAATCATTCTTTCATTTGGAATTAATAATTTAATTTTGAATGTTTTAAAATCTATAGAGAGCCAAATTCAGTTTACCTGAAGGTTAGAATGATAAATTTGTCCTTGAGAAGCCCATATTCAATTGAAAAGTGATCTCTTCTATAAACGGTAGGTGGTACCTGAGCAGAAATGGAGAAAGGAGGTTCTATAAAGCAAGGGGTAAAATCAGTTCAATAAAATTCAAACTTTCAAATTATATAGCTGTAGAAATTAAATTTATGTGATTTGGAAGAAAATATTTATAAGAAAGTGTTTAACTTAACTTCCTGAAGAGAATTTTTAAGAAAGTCTGTAGCCACTATTTTTTCCATATATTTAGATTAGCGTAAAAAAATTAAATCCTTAATTTAAATTTCTCACATTTTTTTCAGACTGGAAGGAACATATCAACTTCTGAGCACCACTACTGGAAAATATACTAATTCTGTATTTTATGTGCAATATTTCTGTGATTAGAATTCTGTTGAATATTGCTGTCTGTTGTGCAGGAGCAAGAGCAGCTGTTCACCCACGTGTGCCTAGTCCTCAAAGTTCAATGAGCCATTTGCATGGACCAGGAATACAGTGGCACATCCCACAGAGTGGGGGTGGATTAATTAATGGGAGCATATTGGGACCGCAGAGTGGAGTTCAGCCTGCAGCAAGACCACCTCCACCTGCGCTTCCAATAGACGAGTCATTTAAAATTACTCTTAAGACACAAATGGCCCCACAGAGCCAGAGGTTGAGTACTTTGGGACCAACACAGAATCTTGCTCCACTCACAGATGGAAACAAGATGGTGACATCATCTGTTTCAAAAACCCCAAGTCCAAATCAAGGAAGGGTGGAAGATGCTGAGAAGAGTCTGGATAATTTCTGTCAGGTAATAATTAACCCTCTTGTATGAGTGTGTCTGCTATATGGAATGCCTATTATTAGTTCCATTGGTATGCATATTGTACCTACAGACTGAGTCTGCCTTCCACCCACAGTCTCCATCTCCACCTCTCTTAATGACTACTCCCGCACTCTACACACCCTCTGCATCCACACCACACCCACTGATTGCATTCACATCCCACTCAGTGACTGCGTCTGCCCCACACCCACCGACAGTATCAGCACTCCACCTACTGACTGCATTCTTACCCCACCCACTGACTGCGTCCATACCCCACCCACAGATCGCTCACAGAATGTGTACACAGTTCATTACTTGCTCATGAACACACTTCAATCACTACATACAAATACACACCCTGTACATCTCTCTGTGTCTCTCACTCTTTCACTCTCTCATTTTCTCTCTCTCACACACACTCACACACACACATACACACACACACAAAATGAACTGTAGGGGAAATATTTATTAAGTTATCATTTTCCAACATTTTTAGGGGGGGGGAAACCAAACAAGATTTTAATTTCCATATCTAATTGTCGGGTCTATAGCTTTAAGCAAAATTCAGATTATAGTAATTTTGAACATAACAACTAATCATCTATATAAATTAAAGAGGTTTGCATGCCACTTCTTTTAATTGGGAAATGCCAGTTTAGAATGAATGCATGTTTTTTCTGCAGACTATTCATAAGTGGTGTAATGCAAGTAACACTTTATTTGACCATTCTGTTGTTAAATATACAATGATTTCTATCATGTTACCTACTTTGAGTTAGTAAAAGTTTCTCAAAATGTATAGAAATAAAACATTTATTAATGAATACACATTTCACTGTTTTCTCCCCTTACTTCATATGTAACATACACAACTTTAGCTCCAGGCCCAATTTATTGACAACTTGATTGGAAATTGGATTATAATAGTGAATAATTATAATTAAATGTAATAAAAACAGTCTCTCCAATATTTGAAGGTTATCATTGATCTGAACATTTTTTGATGAATTTTTACCTCAAGTTCTCATACATTTCATTAAATAATGGAACAGATGTAGTATTGTGACTGATTTTAACTGTTTATGCTCAAACATTAAGATTTAAATAGAGGAAGAATCTTTAGTTTTAAGAGTTAAAATTACATAAAGTTATACAAAAACGTATATGCAAGGAAATGTATAAATGAACAACTTTTGGTAGAGCAAATGCTGCAGCATTAAAGTTATATTTAAATCTGTTCTCTGAATGAAATGTCGATTATGTATTTAATTTTAGCCACTGTGATTTCATTTATTGATGAATTGATCATGAAATAATATTGTTTGTTGAATTGCAGATACTCTTAATATTCTCAAACTTTCTTTGTCACTAGGAATCAGTTAATGACCTTATGGCTACCATAGCAAAACTAGATCGCAATGGAATAGAAGTTGTTCCTGAAGAACAGAAAGCAACTTCTGGTGATGTGCCATTGGCAGACAGTTCTACTGGACTAGATGAAGTTGCTGGTCCATCTCAAACCACCACTCCCATAATTCAAGGTGAATTTAATATGATTGAAATATGTGGATGTTTGTGTAAATGAGTGTGTATGTGAGGTGTGTGTATGTGCATGTGCAAAGACAGTAATGTAAATATGTATGTATCAGATTTTACGCACTTTTTGATAGTGCAATTTCAATCTCGTTACCAATGCGGCTGTTACTAGAACTCTATTTCTCAAGAATCCTTACATTGAAGTTGGAGAATTCTTCAAAAAAGTATCAAATAAAGATCTCACAGACTGTGATGTGATGTGAGTAGTTCTTATCTCAGACTTTTGTGCAACATGTTATTGATCATTTTCAACCCTCAAGTATGTTTTCATTAACGATTACAAGTACAAATGAATTGCCATTGTGAGGTGATACGAGACAAAATATCTTGAAAAGGATAACAAGTGTTAAAAAAAATTCATTTTGGTTAGTGTGCAGTTTTGAAGTTCACTTTGCCAAGAATTAAATAACCTGAGGTTGCAAATTATTTTTGGAAACTTCTTATGTTTTCTTCTTTCCATTCTAAATCATCTGTTTCTTAGTTAAAAATTTGCTTATTTGTATTTGACCCTGCTTTTTAGAGGTGAAATCTTAAACAACTTAAGACATTTTATAGTGTAATTATCTGTTATTCAATTTTTAAGTTCATTGAAAATATATGCTTTTAGATTTAGAAGTAGTATATCTAGCAATTTTGCATTTGATGGGAGGTATGATAAAGTGGTTTATTTTTCTTTTATTACAAAACTCTTAAATTTGTATTTCCCAATTGTCATTAAATAACATACTTTGTAGCATTTATTGTTCTTCTTCGCCTTCCAATTACTGTCCTTTTAAAAAAATTTCATTATTTTTTATGGCACTCACGTTAATATGTGTGTCTAATAAGATTAGACATTGTCTAACAAAATACCAAACTATTTGAAGCACATACCTGAGAAATGACACACCCTGTATTGATATAGGAAATCCTGCATAATTGAAGTTTTTGTTTGTTGTCATTCATCAATTTGTTTTACTTATTCAAAGATAAATAAAATAATTCCGGAATTCCCATTGTTGTCTTAATTAAAATTATCTCATTGTCTTTATTTAAATTGTTTGATGTACAGTTGAAACTTATGTTGTATTTAATGTATTATAGATCAAGAAAAAGGTGTATGTGTTGAGTCAGATACTCAGAAAGATGACCCAAATGAAGACTGGTGTGCTGTTTGTATGGATGGTGGAGAACTAGTGTGTTGTGACAAATGTCCTAAGGTTTTCCATGTGTACTGTCATATACCACATCTGAAAGCAATTCCGGAGTAAGTTGTTTTCATTGAAATATGTTGTAAGAAACCCTGGATTTTACTTTCACGCGCGCACGCACACACACAAATTTTTCCATTTATTTAATAGTTATTATGCTATTTGGGTCAGAGCTGAATTCATAATATCAGAGATTATTAAAATTGGTCCAGCTGTTCTTGAGTTATAAATGGATTTATCAACCTGGCTTTATTTAGATGTGCGATATTAATTTGCGCTGTACAATAGTGGTGGTTCAAATAATTCCACCTAATGTAACTGCAAAGATGCCGGAAAATTTCACTATCACATAGTGCACCCTATTTTATTGATGTTATTTGAGAGCCTTTAAGACCAGCATTGTGTTTTTTATGAAGTTCTTCACACTTAAGTCATGGCCAAAATATTTCAAGTAGTCATGTTTAGATTTTATAATTTTCTTTTCCCAAATTACAAGGAAGTCCAGGAATCTAGAAAATCTTGAAATTAATTCATGTTAGCTAATGAAATGATTACATATTTCACTTCGATTTTTAATATTGAGGGGTTTCTTGATATTATATTATTATTGGTAGTAGTAGAAGTAGTAGTACTATTATTATTATTATTATTATTATTATTATTATTATTATTATTATTATTATTATTATTATGATCATCATCATCATCATCATTATTATTATTATTATCATTATTTGTAGGGAAAGTGAGACATGGCAGTGTCTTCTTTGTACAAATCTCAAAGAAGTCCTGGATGGTCCTTCTAGTCCAGCTGCAGACATTAATTTACTTCACTTAAGTGCAAAGGATCTAAAAGTTGCTCAAAGAATTCTGCTAGAAATATATTGCCAGTATGAACCCAGTCTTCATTTTCGAGAAGCAGTTGGCCCTGAGGTAAGTGTTAAAGTCCATCGACTGGTGGAGTGTAGTTGACTGTCAAATAGTAATGCATGCTGATAACAAATTTACCAATGTTTTTATTATTAAATAAAAACATTGGTAAATTTTGCCTCCCATACAGCAGATCTGATGATAAGCCATCATTTAAATGATAATATAAGTATTAAAGATGTTATCAACTTGTATTACTAGTGTACAAATTGTGAAAATGTCATGTGGAGTTAGTCGTGTGTGTGTGTGTATATATATATATATATACACGACTAATAATAGGACTGATAATGGGAGCTTACCTCATTTGTAAAAGAATATTTGTTTTTGAAGTTCAGTAATAAATTTAATGTTAGTGAATTTAAAAATCCTTTTAAGGTCAGGGAATACCATGATATTATCAAGAATCCTATGTCTCTGGATGTAATTCGGCGGAAACTGGATCCTAATGAAGTTGAGAAATATTCTAGCCTTCAAGAATTTGTGAGTGATATTCGCCTCATATTCAAAAATGCGCGACTATTCAATCCGGTGAGTGCTTCCTTTAGTTTTTACATTTTGTAAGATAGTAATTATTACTTTTTAATGCATGTAGAATATACTGTGTTCTAAGTTATTTATTTTGTACTCAATATCACACTGCACTAAGAAAGTAATCAATCCTTCATAAACAAAACACACAAAGGGAACCAATAATTAAAATTATCTGTAATTTCAGCAGCACCTTTAGACAGTTACATGAACGAAAAATTAATTTGTAACTGTTCGGTTGTTCTGATTTCTCTCTGGACTTACTATGAATGCATATAACCTTTCGGAAAGTTAAATCTAATATCACATTTGAAATTTGTGTAGGAAAGTGAAAGTTTTTCAGTGTTTGGAACATGTTGAGTTTTTAGTATAAATTACATAAAAAGGGTCTCATTCTTAACAAAACTGGAAAAGAAACCTTAGGTATTTTATAGTACATTAATAAGAACAGGAGTTGTGTGACATTTAATACATGAAAGAATTCCTGTTTCTCTGTCAACCTACAGTTCTTAGTACTTCCACCAGTGTATGGAAGTTGTTCTTTAATTACTATAAAAGTTTTCACTTATGGTGTAAGCAGTGCTTTCTTCATTGGCCTATGTCTTCAGCTGTGATCCCATCTGCTCTATCTTTGAATCTCCCTTGATACAAGATCACAGTGTGTTCACAGTGCGTCCACAGGAGAAATGGAATTTAGGGTAAGAAAAAATGGAAATATGTTTAGTTCTCATTACCATTTCTAACCGGTCTAATAAATTGTTCAATGAACTTAATTGACACCACAATAAACATGAGAGCCCATTGTTTGCCGTGCACTATGCTCTCAATTGGTTGGCACCTTTTGTACTAAACAAATATCTGGAGGTGCCAGGAAACAAACTAAGGTTTTCTGCATGTCTCATAGGTCCTGCAGTCACTAATCAAACAAAAGGTATAAAAGCAGTGGTGGCCTCTGGGTTGGGAATTAAGAGGAGCTGCATACGTGTCCGAACTATCACGTACATTTTACCCCTTGAAAATATTTCTTGAGTGAGGAAAACTATTGCATGTAGAGGAGAACCAATTTGAACCAATCAGGATTTTAATCCTAGTCTAAGACAACTTTCATGTTGATAATAGAAGATACAGTTGTACACAGGTGAAAATAAGAGATTTTGTAAAAAATATTTCCAGCAAACAATACAGTAATTTATGAAATCAGATGAATGGTCAGTATGAGTTGATTTATTGCAAGTTTACTACCTTCTGCAACGTTTCCCAAGATTGGTTTTTCTGGGGAGGGCACCGCCCTAGAGCCCTTGAGTATCAGCCGCTGAATAAAAGATAATTGAAGCAAACAAATTCACAGATCTTAGTCTCATGAGGTGTTCCACTAAGTTCAGTTTTTCTAAGACTGCTACTTTTCATTCTCTTTAATCTGTGATGTGCACAAGGAAGTGATCTGGAAGGAAGGAAAACTGTGATTTGCACATTGAAGTTAACCCTAACTTGGACAAACATGACAACTGGCTTTCAATCATTCATATAAATCTAAGATTAGAATGTAAGAAATAAAAGTTATCATTGTTAATTGAAAGAGTTGTTGAGAAGTTAATTAGAATAGAAAAGCATAGTACAAACATTACATTGAAATCAGAGTTGGATTGGACTTCTCTGCCAGTGGGGAGTGGGGGTGCCAGTTCTACGAAGGCTATCAGGTTATTTAGTCTTATCAGTAAAGCATGTAGAGAGATCATTTTACAACCATCAAAATATTGATCATCTATCTTGGAATTCAACTGTGTCATCTACACCCTAAATGTTAGTCAAAATTTTAAACTAGCTTCAAAAAATTGAAAAGTAACCAAACCAAAAAAATTATAGGGTATAGTAATTCCTTACTATATAAAAAATTATAGGGTATAGTTACTGTTACATCACATTCATTGTTCTAACCTGGAAATATGCTACTCTGAATCATTCATAACATTTTGTTAAACATTACTCCAAAGAAATTTCATTTTAATATTATTCCTTTAAGCTTATGGCTGAAAAATTCATCAGTTGTCTTCAACAACAACTCCTTAATCTTGGTCTGTTCGTTCTCAATTCTTATTCACCCTTATAAGTCTAATGCATTTTTTCATAAATATGTTAAAACTCACAATAATATTATATATAAAACAATTCCCAAGTTATTCAGTTTCTTACTTGTGCAAGCAAACAAAATTTTGATGAGTTAATAATAAACAAACAAATAAATAAAAATGAGGTTAACTAGAACCACCAATACCAAAGTTTAATGTAACACAAAGAATGCCTTTAGAACTAGGTTGTATATTGTAGTTTTGTATATTTTTATAAACTTAGTAGTCAACGCATAGAAACCATTTCTGGCAGTATTCATTGAACAGGAAACTTATGTATGCTTGGTTATTTGAAATGTGTATAATACCTTAATGTACTTGCTGTTTATTGAACTAACTCCTAATTTGTATTAAAATGTGGAGGGGCTCATAAATGGTAAAGATTCTGGTCTGATGTAAAAAAAGATATGTTTTTACTTTCTCATATAAGTAGTGTAGAGAAAGATTTACAAAGCTGGAAAAAAGTAAATCATTGCTGTGATTTTGAAGGAAGCACACAATTTGGGAAACCCTGACACCAAAGATGTGTTTTAATTTTTCAAAGATGTTGGACCATCCATCTGCAGATAACATGTAGAGTCTACACCATTTACAGGATTTGAAATGAATCTTTTAATTTATAGGGAATCACAGTTTCTTAGGGACTCCCCTCCATAGGGAGTGGGTAGTGGATCATACATACCAAAAAAATAAATAAACAAAAATAAAAAAGAAGGTTTCTAAAAAATTTTTGTGCCTCTAAAATAATTGTTAATCAGTCAGCTGTACTTGACTATTATATACAAGTATCAAGTGTGTGTGTGTGTGTGTGTGTATACACACACACATACATACATACAAATACAATTATCAAGTATGAAGTACTTTTTGCAACTGAATGTATAAATGGTTTATGCTAAACTCCAAATGTTCCAGGACCAAATTAACAGTTATGGAGATGTGTTTTTTAGTAAATAGTGTGTAAGATTTTTCCTGGAGGGAAGCCTCAACATGATTATGTGCTACTACCTAAATCCTTCCATACCTTCTCCTCTTAGTTAATTTTCATAACAGCAAGAAAGTTTTCCAGGTGTTTGGTTTAATAAGCAACCTTGAATAGACAAGGGGAAGGGCATTGAAGAAATTTTATTGTGGGTTGTGTGAAATGCACCTGTGTGGAAAATGCAGATGGTTCGAGATCTTTTTGTGATGAATTTTTGGAACCCTATCTTTTCCTTTTCCAACAGTATGTTTACTCAAAGTTGAAAAATATCATGAGCAGAAAGCTTTACATCTAATTCCTGTAAATTATCGTGTATCTTCATCTTAAATGCAGAACACAGCCTTCAGTCTTCTTTCTTAATACAAAATGTCAGCTCTAAAGCTTCAACTATCTTAATATCTTACATTTAACAGCAGTGTTTCCAACAATCAACAGAACTCTAGTTACACAGAAATCAAGCTCATCAGTGCAATGAAGCCATTTCATGAGAAGGGATAGGGTATTTTTTTTTATGTATTTAGTAAATATGTTTGAAAAGTCAATTATGTCAAAATGGGCAAAAAGAAAACATAGCAAAAATGTTTATTTTTCATAATTAGTGCACATATACTAAAAGCCATTAAATATGTTATGTGAAAATGAGTACACTCTCCTTGACATCCAATGTCTAGTAATAATTTACTTTTTGTTAACAAATGTTCCCCCTAACAAGCAACCCCTTCAAGAGGCCACTTTTTTCATTGAATCGAACCACAGGGAGCGAAGGCTCAGGTGTCACTGCAGTCCCTCCAGTCTGCAACTGATGTCACTGTAGTCCCTTTGACTGGAAGGTCCGTGGTTCAAGTCCCGAATGTGGCAGGATTTTCAACACTAGCTAATCAGCTAGGTTGAATTCAGTTGCTTTCTGGAGGAGAACTCTCTGATCAGTAGTATTCCATGGTTTCTCCGATTGACACCAGGTGAATGCCAGAGCAGTACCGAAACAAACAGGCCACGGACTGTGCGCAATCTTTCCTATGTCTTTCCTATCCCATCCTATCTTATCCTATCCTCATCCCTTACACACACTTTCACTAACATGCATTACACTACCAAACATGCTGGGAGACCAACTAGGAGCTTAGAGCTTGCCCCCTGTGGAGCGGTGCACTGCTGGTGGGAGATATTTTATTAGGAAAACCCACCAGTTGATGGTAGGATCTCACCCTAGAGCAGGGAAAGACCACTGCCACCTCCCTAGCAAAAACATGTTCTACACTTATGGGGCTAATGACCCTAGTAGAGTGGAATCACTAACAATAGATAAATCAATTTTCAATGAATCAATATGTTGATTATTTAATAGAGGCTTCACTGTACCTTCTTCCCAAGAACTTCCTAAGACATTTCATGTGGTTTGGGTATAGATTGAAAGATTGTAAGTAAACGAGTGAGGAAATATTTAACAGAAAATACAGTTACATTATCTAAATATATTTTGTAGAGCCAATTAATTAAAGAAGACAGATATGAGAATTGACCATGATGTTTCTAATTTGTGTGGTACTTCAAATCTTTCCCAATAACAAGAAGCAATGCAACAGGAAGGCAGGTGTTTAATGTCCATTAATAAATATGTCTCGTAATTAATAATTATTCCACCCATTATTCCATATTCAATATTATGATATTAATCCACAGGTGCACAATGTGTGTACTTTTTACCCCTGTCTATTAGACTTATTTTGTGCCCAGTTATAGCTCTGATAGGCTGGGGCAAGGTTGTTTCTGTTTTCTCAAGCAATCTTTCAGAGATGACACCAAAACCATAAAATAACAGTAAAAACATGATGAAAATTTTAAGAACAAATCACTTCCATGAACATATTCTTTGGCTTGATTTTAGAGATATTTCAGATCTTTCAATGGAATCATTTCTTTTAAGAAGTTTAGTATTTTTCTGATTTCCTTTTTTAAATCTCAAGTAGTAGGATAATAGTATAAAAAGATGGGGCAGTATTAACTTTGTAAGTTGTGAAGGATTCTGCAGAAAGGTGTGTTAGGTTAAGGGGATAGAATGGAGAACAATTTATTTTATGAGATTATTCTCCAATAAATTAACACTGACAAAGCCAGTCAGAAAACAATTTTGCAGTTATCTAATTTCCCTGGTTAAGAGATGTTCAAATATTAGTTTTACTAACAGAAAAGTAAAACATTTGCATTAACTGAAAAAGAAAGTATTGAAATGAGAAAAAAGCCAAGAATAAAAAATTGTTATAATTTAGGTTTTGAAGCTCACAAGCACACCTTTTGTAGATAATTAAATTTGTTGACAGTAGCTCTACAAATCTTAACTAAAATTATTCCATGTTTAAATTGCAATATTCTGTCTTATGTTTTTGTGTTGTTTCATGTGTGTCCCCTTCGCACTCCACCCAAGGTAAGCACTCATTTGTGATTAATGAGCTATTAAATAGAAAAAGTTAGGGGTGGTGTTGGTTAAAACAATACAGAACTTAATGAAAAGAATCTTAAGTGCGCTCTTTCTACAAATGTGAACATCTTTTTGTTTAAAGAGAAGTTAACTATTATGATTATTCTCCTTTATCAGCATGATGTTTTAGTTGTTAAAAGAGTAGAATTTGGTTTTGATCATGTTTTATCATTTCATCTATTTCAATTCTCTGTGAATTCACGCAAAATACTCGCAAAATATCTTCAGTGGTTCAAGTTTTTTTAAACGTTTTTTCTTATACAAATATTATTGTACAGTATAACCCTAGTTGACTAAAACCTCAGAAACTATTTTTAAAGATTTTGATATTTAAAGTATTTTTCATCTCCTTCAGTATACAATGCTGTTAATTTGCCAGTGTAAGTTAAATATTTTCCAAATTTTTCATTTTGGGATGGGAACCTCTGAAATGGGATTTTTGTTTCCTCTGGAGTTTGAAATTGAAAAGAGGCAAGCATTGTTTCTTTGTGGAGTGAATGCTCATCATTATAGATGCAGTAAAAATGCAAAAAATGTCGTATGTGCAATAAAAACGTTAGTTTTACGCAAAACATATCCAATGAAAATCTTCAGGAAATTTAATTTTTATCATCCGCCAAAATTCTTATATGTAATTGGTAGGCTCTCCCACCATTCACCAATATGCAAACAGATTATACCAGTTTTTACATCCATAGTGTCCACAAAGTATGAATTTTGTTTTAATTTCAATTGTCTTTTCTATAAGAATTTTAAAATAATTTTTACGAAGAGTTCTTTCATGAGGAATTTCGATGTTGTGGTGTTTTTCTAAAAATCTTTTCTAAGATTTACGAATGTGCATGAAAGAAATCAAAGATCTTGTTTGTTTTTTTCTGAAGAGCTGATAAATGGGTATCTGTCCAATAACATATACAGTAATAAAATAAATAATTGAAGTGCAAACTCTTGTAACACTGGTCTGCAAAAATTTAGAATTTGCTTTGCCCAAGTCGTACAAAATAATACCTTTCCATTAATAAAAAATTGAATTTTTCCTCATTGTATGGAATTATCAGTTTTCATTCTATTTTTTGTTTAAACTTCTGTCTGTCATGTCTACTTCTGTTGGAAACTGGTTTAAAATGTAAAATCAATCTTTGATTGAAGGCAATCAATAATAAGATATTCCACTTATGGCAAGAACTACAAATCACTGTGTTCCCCAAATCCAAAAAGCCCTTTTACATGGACTTCAGACCTATTTTTGTTTTTAGCCTAAACAGACATGTGTTCCAAAATAATTGAACTTATTCTACATGTACAAATACATTGTACCGAAAGTTTTTGAAAATGATTACTGATATTTTCCTCTTTATAAAAAATGCTTTCTAGCAGAAATATGCAATAACCTTCAAATATGCTAAATTAAATTTGGTCTAAATAAGTTTATTCATAAAGAATTTTTAACATTTATTTAAGAATTAATAGCTAATAAAATATGCATTTTTTAAAATTTGTACACAAATTCAATTATCTCTAGTTGTTATTGTGAGTATTCTTTACAAATATTTGCAAATTTCTGCGTTCTTCAATTTTTTCAGATGATATTTTTTCATAAACTTGCTCCTTTATATGACCATTTAATTATTTTCTTTAAAAAATTTAGTAAGAACTTTAAACATTTATTGTTACTTTCTAAATCTTTTGAAGTATTTTTGAATTACAATAATCACTTATCACTTTCAAGGCAGTTGAATTACAAGCGTGTAGCAGAAAAGAGTTCCTTCATCCAAGATTATCCTTTTGTATCTAGAATTTCTCTCTAAATTTCACACATTGAATAACTCAACTTTTTCCATTCCCTCCTCATATTCAAGATATTAAAGTTCCACTGTGTAAATGTTTTCAATAGAAAATTTTTGTAATCATTTAAATTAGAAATTTTAGAGAGAGAATTTTGTGTGAAGTTAAAAATCCAACACTTTGAGGAATAAAATATTTGAATCTACAGTAAAAAATTGTGACAAATGTACACAATTGTACAGACATCAACTTCTTGTTATTGTATGTTTTGTGATGCAAGAATACATGTGTAAAATTTTTAGTGTGAATGTTGTTTGGATCATGTTTGGTTCCATTCAGAATTGTATTTCTTAATTTGTTAGGATCCTTAAATTATTAACTTTATACTAACTTGACATTTTATAAGCACTTGTTAATATTTAAGGTGGCTTTCTTATTTGTGGGAAAACTCAAAATA
The DNA here is from genome assembly GCA_017312745.1 of Gryllus bimaculatus. Taxonomy (NCBI): domain Eukaryota; kingdom Metazoa; phylum Arthropoda; class Insecta; order Orthoptera; family Gryllidae; genus Gryllus; species Gryllus bimaculatus. The sequence goes on from BOPP01000025.1 coordinate 7,117,098, forward strand.
GACTTATACATTTCATTCACATCTCTCATGACGGCTTCATATTATTGAATTGTAGACAATTTTCTTTGTAACCATATCCGCATGCATACATCGTTAATGGTATTTCTTGATGTTTTGTAACACGATTTTCTAATGGTGAAGGGAACTTAAATATCAAAGGTAGTAGTGAAAACTTTAGTGAAGCACATTTGGAATGTCTGACCATAAAAAAACCAAGACCCATGTGAAAACTCAAAAATACTAGAAACCCCTTTCCACCCACATCCAAAAGAAGTGAAAAATATGTTAATACAACGTGTTGTAATAGAAATCAAGATAATACATAACATGCATCATGGAGCAGGAGTACCCAGATGGGCTGATCTCCAAAACATGTAATAGAAGGTTTCAAAAGATCTCATTTTGTTGATTGTAGCATTTCTGTAGATTACTGGGTGATATATTACTCAAGACAGGCCAATGACCACGATAACCAGATTTTATGCCCTATGATGAACCATGTTTAATTATGTAAGATGTCAATAGGTTGATCGTAAACTGGACCTGTGTTGTAAGATGGTAATAAGTACTGGTGTCATTGTAATGTAGACATGTTTTCATCCAACTAATATTAATATTTATGATTAGAAAGTTTAATTTTTCCACTTGCTGAAATTCTCTTTCTTGTGACATCTCATTCGTTAACATTGGTTGAGTGTGAGAACTGCAAAATGCATGTATACTACAGAAATAATACAAGTGATAACAATGTATTGTGATCTGAAATAAAGAATGAAACTCTAAAATGGTGACTGTTGCCGACTCTCTTGGTTATTCAGAATTTTTCCTTGGCATTTAAGGAAAGATACATTGTGTCCTTCCTGTTATAACTAAAAGTTTCTGGTGAGACTTTGTATCTGTTCGGTAGTAAGAGCTTGATTAATTTTGGTGGAGGAATTTCCAAAATCCCCTCAGTTATAGATCTTTTTCCCTAGATTGACAATCTGCAATAATGAGAAAAATGTAGATTTTTTCTTTGATGCCTATAGTTCTGGGAGAATGTTGATTGTAGTTTCTTTGTATTAGTAAGATTATGTCAAAAGTTAAAAAAGGTATTTCAGAAACTTAATTTCATATTTTCTAAAAATACATTATCTTCTCCTGCATATTATGTAACAAAATAGTTTCATTTTAAACTGAAGTTTTCATTCCCAAACCACTGAACATTGAATCAAGTTTTCAGTCAAATTCAAATTCCATCATGAGGAAAGTAATTAATGTGTCAATAATCAATTAAGTCAAGGAAAGGTTAACATATTATGTACAGTAATGAAAATATTTTATAAAATAATAAAAATAATTATATTTTATAAAATTGATGTTATCCCTCCAGGTATCCAGACATACAAGATGAAATTATTCAATGCATTTAAAATATTTTTGAATACTAATGAACTAGAAGTAATTTTATTTTTTCATTTATTTTATTTCATTTGGAAACAGGCAATTGCCCAATAATTAGTTATTAAAATACAAACATGTTTTTTAACAAAATGTATACGAACTTGGTTTTTTGCAATTACATTTAAAACAAATTGATAATAATTGCTTCATATGGATTTAAGTATAGTTAAGTTTTAAAGAAATCAGGCTGCATTAGCACCCACATTAATGCAAGAGAAGGAAAAAAAGAAATGACATGTGTAGTGAAGATGTTCTGTTTTGAGTTCCTGATTCCAAATGTGTAGTTTGAAAGTATCTTTATTGGGTAAAATATTTTTAAGGATACAGTTGCTTGTCCATGCACAGTTATGCTCTGCCAGGCAAACCACAGTGAAAAAACATTGGAATAATTTTGAATTTCTGAATTTACTAGAAAAAGTTTTTTCCTTAAGTCTAAACTTAACCTGCTTTGAAATTGAGGGGTTGTTGATCTTGAAAGGGGGCATGAACAGGGCACGATATTCTCAAAATGTATACAAAGGACTTTCACATTTGTCTAATAACCTTTCTCAGGCTGCCAGTTGGACAGCCCTGGCCTAGGGAGTATATATTTCAGTGATGTGATTAAAGACATTTTTGAATATTTATGTAAAAGCCCATTATGGAGAAATAATGATGGGGTGAAGGGAAGTGTGTTCCTATTCTAAAATAATAATAATAATTATTATTATAATTATAATAATATTTTTTTAAAAATTGCTACTGTTAATATTTTTACTGATTTTACTTGAATTGTGTGAAATTTTGTTGTATTTTGAATCTAATAATCAATATGAACTATTACAATGAAAGGGTTTTTAGTCAGTAAATTATTATTTATTATTACTGAATGAAACACTTATTTGTTTTCACTATTATCCTTAAATTGAAGTATCCAAATTTTTATTAGCAGAAACTTTCATTCAAAGACAGAATTTTCATTTGGTCTTCTAAATTTGTGGTTTCTCAGGGTTGTCTATGGAAACTAATTATTAACACTGTATTTGTCATTAGTTTTAATGAAATATCTTTAATAATGATAATGATGATAATTTTTAAAATAATAATGATATCAATGTAACTACAAAGGACAAGTATGTAAAAAATAAATTCAAAAGCCATTTCCTTGCAGTTGAATTCTACACTAATTATGAACAAATAATATTTCTGAATTATAGGTGCCCATCTTTTAGTGTGACACAACTCATGCTTGTGCCTTCCATTCCTGGTAGAACAATTATTTGCATTGTGACTTTCCTTTGGAACAAGGATACGTCAAATGTTTGGTCTCCTATTTGATTGAGGTTTAACATTTTAATTTCATCTAAAAGTAATGATATGAGATTCAAATGATGAATCAGCTTTCTGGTATCAAGTGAGAAATATTTCTAACTACAATTATTTTAAATTGTATTAATATAAAATTGTATGTAGACCTATTGTAGTAACTTTTGTGGGCAGGCCAGGATATTTAAATAACTTATATGTGTGGCTTTGATGTAATTGTAACCGAGAAAAATTTTCATCTTGCATTAAACATAGTTTTTTTTAAATTGACAGTTTTGGTGTTCTTTATAATCATTTTTGTTTGTTTTACAGAAGGATAGTCAAGTGTATCAAGATGCAAAGAATTTGGAAGAATTTTTTGATAAACTCTTGGAGAAATGGTTGCCAGCTTATGCATACGAATCAGCTATAGGTTCCGATGATGATGACAATTCTCCTGCAAGAAAGTACCGACGTATTATGACAGATTAATAATAGTCCCATGTATAAACCTGTAATAATTTATAGGACCGCAGACTTTCATTGAAACTATTTGATGTTTAATGCATGTGATCTGACCTCTCTTCTTCAGTATAGTGGAGTAGGCATATCATGAATGAATTCAATTGTTAACGTTTGTTAATGTGTATTTCTTAGCTGTGTTAATGTATTTCTAAGAGATTGGCTCTATAAAATGAGGTTTTTAACTACTGTTTGTAATAAGGCCCAAAAGAGGAATGTTTTTCTATGAACAAACAAAATGTATCAGGGTTGTGTATTTTATTTACAGTTTTGTGTGTTAGTTCTGACTGATAACTGTAATTAAATATAGAATGGTTTGTGTAATTAAAAACATACAGAAAACATTAAGCATTGAATTTATTTGAGAATAAATGACATAAATGTGTTACTTTGTAAATACAAGAGTAGGTACAAATGTTTAGGAAATAAAAGTGCTAGTAGATCATTGAATTTCAAAACATACTCAGTTGTACTGTTAAGTATATGTATATTTATAATGCACATTTGTTATTTCAATGTTTTACCTCAGGGATTCCCAGTTTAATTAATTGGGTACATTGAGGCTTCCTAACAATCTTCGCATCAGTATTTCAGAATAATTAGATTCTAACCTTATCATCTTTGTTAGCCACCGTTATCACTGAGTTAATGTAGATTGTATTCAGGTTTTTAATTTAGTTAATTGCTCTGTGTAGTTGTCAACATCTCAAGTTATATGATGTCATTTAGTTTTGTAGTATAGAGAGTAATAGATCTAAAAAGGTGTTCAGTTTAAAGTTTTATGAAAACAAACTTATTTGGTAGAAAATACATGAAATTATAAATTTTTGTAATGTTTTACAAATTATTAAATGATAAGATCATGTTTCTGCAAATGGCATTTTCTGTCATTGATGTAAAGGTTCAGATTATGTTAAAATCTAATCTAAAGAGCCAAGTCAGGTAATAATAATAATAATTTTCTAAATAACTAAAATAGTTTTTATGTGTGGATTTTGAAATTGATAAAATCATATATTTTAAGAATAATCAGTTTCATTGCAGATCTAATTACTGTAATTCGGGAATCCCTGGTGCACACTTCTTTTCATGTGTCATTTAAGGGTATTTTTGGTTAATTTGTATGGGACAAAGATTGTTTTAATTGGGCTGATTTGGAAATGTAGGACTTTTCCTCTTAGGAAAGATGTATGATATTTCAGTATGTTGACAAATGAGATGATTTATATTGATAAAATAATTAGAATGTCATTTTATTCTTGTTGATATTTGGTCAGTTGATGATCCACCATATCATTGTTTGTTAAGAGATAATTTGAATCTGTTTGCATTCAACCTCTATCAATGCACTCCTAGATTACGCTTTTTGTATCTAGAGGCACTGTGCAGTATATGTACATTCTATTTTTTTCCTTGTCAGAAAGGTTCTGGAGCCTTTCTTCTACCAATAGGATTTTATGGAGATGTAATTATATAATACAAAGGCATTGTATATGTATGTTTGAAAATCCAGTGACTTTTAGTATGGGATACAATCTCTTTGTCTGCAATAAGCAAGGTCAAAGGTTCTCTCCTCACAAAATTATAATTCCATATTTTGTATATTATCTGAAGTAAATAGATATAAATTAAACTTTTCAAATAATACAATTTTTGTTCCCATTCTTCCCTCTCTCACAAAGGCTCTTTTTTTTTCTCTCTCAAAAAAGTTTTTTCCATTTTGAATGTCAAAGAAATTGTAGTGAGATTTTTCGTTTTGGTGTGTCTGTAGCGGAAGGGTATGCATTTAATACCCATACTTAACATAACATGTTAATATTTATTCTGCGAGTAATTCATTGGTAAGAAAGAAAAATTTGATTGAGGTGAGTTACAGATGTAAATGCATGAAACAAATGTTACTTTCTTGTTTACTTAATACAGAGAAAGTGCATTATTATTGTCTTCTTTTTTTTCTTTATTTAGCAGAATAATATATTTTATGAGGCTTCAATGCAAACTAGTGGTGCTACAGAATTTTTTGTACTAATTAGTTTTTTAATTTCTTTTGTCTGGGCTAGCTCTTCAGTTTTGTCCCACCTCCTCCCAGCAGCCATCTATCATCACCCAAACTACATTTTATTTCATATTTTCTCAGTTTTTCTGTCCTCTGATAGACCTGAAATATGACTTAAAGAATATTATAGAACAGTAAAACCTTGTCCAATATGGACATTTTCATTGAAAGATTTGGAGCAGTTTTTGAGAAAAAGTGTAAGCATTAAATGTGAAAAATGTTTCTCTCTCTCTCTTTCCCTCTCTCTCTCTCTTTTTTTCCATAGAAAACTTGGGATTTTGAGGAACTCCATTGGAAATCGTTTGAAACACTTCTACTTGCAATTGCAATAATGTATACCTAACTGCAAACCCGCTGCAAACGTGCATATTAACGGCATGAGAGATCTTTAAAAAATATTACAATTGTGTATTGTTTGAAAAGACAAAAGAATGGAGCAAAATGGCATTTATGTCGCCTTATACTGTACATTTAGCACATTGGCTACCAAAAGTATAAAGAAAAAGTTTGGAGCTTTTTTTTAGACATTATTGTTTATGGAATTTTTTGTAATATTACACATATTTCACACAAAATTGCGCGAAAAGAAGAAGTGAATTTAATAGCAAAATGTACATGATGTTCTTGACAGAACTAATTATGGAGAACAAATCACTAAATTAAATATTGTAATTTGAGGAAGGTTACGAATTGCACTCTACTAACTTTTTGTATGGAGAGTGCTAAATGCACTGTAAGATGACATACGGACAATATTTTCTGTAGCATCCCTCACAACTGTTGTCTTCGGGGAAGGTGGCCTTTGTGGTTCTGAACTCGTTATATTTAATTTAAAACCACATGTCAGAAAGTCTAACTTTATACTCAAAATACTCAATCCTTGCTGATTAGAAAAATATTTAGTTTCGTTTAACCCTTTCAGTTTCGAATTATGAAAATGTTACTGGAAAATTCTGATTTTTAGGACAATTAATAAATTAATTTTTTTACTTATTTTTCGTATCCTCAAAATTGTTGTACGTTACCTCTGCACAATGATATAAAACTGTCCTCTGGAGAGGACATGGTGATTCTAGGCAGTCGAAGGGAAAGAAATTTGATAATAATGTACATGGACCTTTCAACACTAAAAATTATTTATATTTAAAAATGTTTATGCTTATTGTACAAAGAAATAATATATTTCCTTGAATTTATTTGGAGTGGAATGCTTCAATCATTTGTTGTTTTTTAGAGATACATAAATGTAAGTAACAATTTTTACATGTCATGAATGTTTTGGCTTTGTGCCCAATTTTTTTGCATCAACTTGCCTCCTTTACCTCATCTTAGTATAAGATCTAGGTGGTAGTAACGTACTTCTAGCGGTTTAATTTAATTTTGGCACTTCCGCATTTTTGGAGAATTTTCCGTCGAGGTGGTGGAAGGGCGTCCTCGCATTTTGCATTCAGCTTTGCCAGCTAAGATAAGGGCTTTAGCAACCTGCAGACGAAAATAAAATGTCTGAAATCCTTTTCCCCTTTTTCGGCAAACGAGTTTTTCGAGTTCTGCATGAAGTTTGCTTACAAGCCCTGAGTTAGTGTTCGCAAGATCCATGCCAACATCCTTAGGGTTCATTTGCATGGTCTTATAAATGACAGATAGATGGAAACCAAGGCCAGCTTGCCGACTCCTTCCATATCCTCACATTAGTGCTGCACTATAGAGTGTATTTATTTTCTCGCCTGCACGTTCGACATCAGAACTCAATTTCCTCCAGTCAGAAGCGCATCTTGTGTGAGTGCTCACGCCCGCACCCACAAACATACAATCACGCGCGCGTGTGTGTGTGATCAGTGGCGAAGCTGGTCTTGCAGTTGGGTATTCTGAAAATCTTATACTTTTTTTGTAAATTAGTTCTATTCATCGTTGTTTTGTTTTTTTTCATTCAGCAAAAACGTCGATAATTTGTTCCTAAAGTTGTCGTTTCTACACAGTTAATTTAGCAGACACTTCTCGATAGCCAGTTACCGATGTAAACAAATTCCGAGGAAGAAGTGGTGTGCATCCCAACGATCAGCCGTTTTTACTAAACATTTCAGTGTAAATGATGTTATAAAAGTTTTTATATATATATATATATAATATATATAGCTTGCTACTACCTTCCCCCATTCGTCCTCCGTGCATCCATCCAACTGCGCCGCCTTAAGGCTGTCCCATCCCGAACTGCTTAGCTATATATATATATATATATATATATATATATATAAAAGATTCAGATGGCAATGAAAAGAAATATCGTTCTCGACCATCACTAAGTAACACTGAATTCCCAAGATATTTCTCTAATCTGCCGGAGTATTTGTGTTCACCAAATATGCAACCTCGAAGAGAGAAGAAAGACTGCTGAACTAGAATTTAAGAAGAGAAATAAACAGCGGTTAGCACGTGATATTATTACTGGCTTCGATGATTTGTGTGAAAATTTTGATGATAGGCTTAAAAAGCATTAAAATAGACATTGTTCAAGTGTGTGTTAATCAAAATATAATTTGTGCAAATGCGCTGAATTTGGTATTACCTTCAAACCTGAAGCTAACAAGGAGGTCACAGTTGCAAAATATATTACCAAGGTATGTGAATATTGATATCGGATCTGATACTCATTTTGAAAATAGTTTAATTAAACTGAAAGACTAATATAGAAAAATGTTTTCACAGGACCTGTAAATGGAAAGCAGATGATTTTCATTTGTAAGAGTAAATATTCTATTGATTGAATTGTATATTCGTTTTTGATATATGTGAACTGAATATAATGTCCTGAGGAACATTGTCGACTGCTTATAATGAGGGAGAACAATATTTTATGCTTACCTCATCCCAAACATGTACAGAATTTGGTGTCATATTTTAATTTATCCCCATATTAGTAATGACCTATCTTTGGGTCATGAAAGTACCCAGTGAATTTATTATGAATGAATTGAACGTAAGCAAGGGAACCATGACCGTCTGGATGGGTTTTTGTCGTGAGGAATGCGGCTCATAGAGAGAGTGAACCCATTGGGGGAAATAGACGAGAGCAAGTTTGGTCGCGAAAGTACGATCGTGGTAAGAGAGTGGTTGGGAAATGGGTGTTTGGATAATCCGGAAATCCTCTGTCCAACATTTATGATAAACTTACAGTAATATTGTTACCAATATACTTATTAATAATTATGTGAAACATAATTCTGTGTGTTTGAGAGACCCTGAAACTGGTGCGCACGCAAATCATATTGAAGGAACGGGGAGCGCAATGAAACGTAAACTGCCTGGGCGCCGTGTATCTGGCCAGTTCGACAGCTACCTGGCGGAATATGCTTGGAGACGTCTTCAAGGAGGCAAAAACCCAACTGAGAGGTTTTTATGGTTCCTTAAGGGCGCCTCCAAACTTAACGAGCCTTAAAAATCGCCAATCGGTAAGTTTTATTCATTTCTATCAGAGCGCTTAGCATAATTTGAGGAAGGGCATAAGGGGACTCCTCCTCCCCCTTCCACCCATCCCCCCGCAATCACGCTTCTCTAAGGGTGCGCCGTGAATCCTACTTTAACCCATTGAATTTCTCTGATATAATCTTACCATTGTAATAGTTTGTACTTTGATATTTCGAATAGAGGTAGTATAACATGCCCATTCTCGGTTGTCGTAAAGTTATGTAAATATGCATGGAATTTAATGACTTCACTTATTTCAGGGCTTTATGAAACAGTATTGTAACGAATATTGCATCATCTGCCGGGATTCGCTGCGTGGATTGCGTTATCTGCCGGCGCCCCCGAATTGGACGGTTCCGAGTTATTCGCGAGTCGCGTAGAGGTGTTGCGCAAGTTCCGGATGTGTCCAGACAGTCGCCGGCCAGGTATAAATTCGCCGCTATCGGCGGCCGAGAGTCAGTCAGTGTATGTACTAGGTGAACAGCAGTCAGCAGTCTGATGTGGAAGCTGAGCTATTAAGTGTGCATTGCGGTGAACAGTGGTGCAATTAGGGTGAATACCTTGCCAATTCCAGAAAACCGGAGACCACTGCGACCGGGGGGGGGGTAATTACTGAAATTCGATCTTGTTCAAAATGAAGATATCGAATAGCATTCCCGGGGTATTCTTCTTGAAACTGTTGCGCGATGCGATTCTCGCATAATCGCTAGATGCTGTCTCTGTCTGATATGCGTAGAAAGAGACAGCGGATGGCGATAACACGAAGAATCGCAAGACCAATTTTCATGTTCTGCCTTTATCTTTCTAATGAAGAAGGAAAGGACATATTTCTGATGAAATAAAAAAAAGCTTTAAATTTTAAGTTCAAAAATTATTTATTTGTAAAAATTTGAAAATGTATTGAATTGAAAAAAAACTGAGATAATTTTTCAAAAACCGGAGACCCGGAGATGAAGCTCAAAAACCGGAGTCTCCGCTTCAAAACCGGAGAGGTGCAACCCCAGTGCAATAGATGAACAGTAGCCTGAAGTCGGAAACAGCGCAGTGAAGTGTGGTCTGCGTAGTGGCCCGTGAACAGTGCATCGGACTGTGCGATAATGTAGAAGAAGTGAACAGCGTAAATAAATAATCAAGAAACAGAGTCGTGTTAATGGAAAATAATCAAGTGAAAAATACAAAGACTGTTTAACCTATCTGTAAATAAATAAAGTATTTTTAGTGCATTATTGTTTACAAATAAACATCTTTGTTTAAATAGTACCTGTGTATTTTAATTCACCATTGAGAAACGTTACCGTATTTTTAAGAGCATACAAACAGAAGAATGTTTTTCAGGAACCGTTGAAAGAAGGGGGTATGTTCCGGTGATGCCTGGTCATTTCTTATCAATTATTATTGTTTTGCGGAAATCCTCTATCCAACATTTATGATAAACTTATAGTTATTTGTTACCGATATACATATTAAGAATTATGTTAAACATAAGAATGATTCTTTGCAAAATGTAAATAAAAAGAAAAGGAAGTTATCTGTGTTTCAAGGAAAACAATGAAATTATATTTAGTAAATGGAAGTATCAAATCAATCCTGTGTTTAGATTTGTAAATAACCTGACGTTTACCCCTGACAAAGCAAGTCAATATTTCTGGTAAGTATTATTCCTGTTATCGGCTTGCTTAAAAATAAAAGTTTAACTTGAACCCTTGTAACCTGACATAATAAGGATACAGTTGTGCGTTAACTTCTGAACTTTTCGCAAATTTCTGATTATATAGATCTTCTTTATGCAAATGAGACGAGTAGCATGAAAGCAGTATCATAGAATTCAAGATATCTGACAAAACGCAGAGGCTACGGCCCGGGCACGCACAGGCCTAGCCGCCAGCGGGCTATCCCGAGCGAGTGCTGCGTTGCCAGTTTTATCACTCCGGCTTGTGTACTATACGCGCAAGTTTTCTTGATATTCCATAGCGGGGGGTGCGGGGAGAGGAAGGATGTGGCTACGTCACGGTTGAAAAGGGCGTACCAACTGTGGGCATGAACTTAATTCGCCCAATCATTGCACTAGAAATGCTACGATTGTTTTGAAAGTACGAGGTGGTTGTTGCCAGCATTGTAAATGAGTACGTGCCGTTCCGAGTCAAACCTAAGTATGTCAACGTGCCGTGCTATTCAGCGCTGGATGAGGACTAGGGAGCTCGTGTATCAAGAAAACTTGCGGGAGTAATAGAGAGGGCTCTGGCACTATCGATCTTCTGCGTATTGGCCTTGCAGCTGAATCGAACATAGGGAACGAATGTGACTCTTTAGCAAAACCACAAGTTACATAACAGGGTAGTGTATCCAATATAGTGATGTGAAACGTGCAAAGAAAGGTTAAACTAGTTTGCATGAGAAACATACACAGTAAAGATTGTAAATCATAAATCCAACCGAATAATGAAGGGAACGACGCATCACTCGCATCCATTGATGCTACGCCACTGCTCAAAACCTTTGCTAACAAATCGTCGTAGCCAACTGCAATATTTCATTCGAGCAGGCCGATCAGAATGCTTAAGCTCGTGATATGTCCGTTGTTTAAATACTCGTACTCGTATTTTCAATTTTGTTGTGGCGCAGTGCGTACTTTCATTAGAAAGATTGCATTGCTGCTGAAACTTCCTTAATGAAGGTTACGGGAAAGTTGAAAGGAACATCCCCAACTTTCCCTAGTTTTCGCTGCCTGAGCACTGTATTTCGGCGATTGCATTTCCAAGCAAACATGTCCCCCCGTCTTGCGATAGCACTTCGCTGTCCGAAATATGGTACTCTTGTTCAGAATAGACCCAGATGAAATTTTTCTCTGAATGTTGCCCGGCACTCTTTGAAGGATTGCTGTCGGAAATACTCCACCACAAATCTGCATTACTCTTTGCCGAGACTCATCGTAAGAAAACTTCAAATTTTGTGAATGGAGACGTAGCATGTGTTTTGAGCAGCTATGACCCAGACCATAGGAAGGGGAGTGAAAAGAAGGGTGGTGAGTGAATTCAATGTATTGTGAATTTTTTAGATTATTAAAGTTTAATGTAGATAGTATTTCACTCAATGATAATAATTAATACAATTTTTTTAAATGAATATTTAAATTGTTCATAGCTATAGGTGCTACAACAGCACAAACTTTGTAACTATTTCAAAATGTCGGCGTTATGTAATATTATGCCACTATTTCTGCCTTCAAATACAACTACAATTTCGTAAATAAACGAGGCTTGAAAAATATAATTTTTTATTCAAAAGTTAAAATGAAAATATATTTCTGAAATTGAATTCAATGTATTCACGGACATACACGAAGCGTTTTTTGGCCATAAAATATACTGCTTAAGCAGTATGCAAGAAAGTAAAAAAGTTAATAAATAAATAATAACTTAATGCGATTCATCGGCGATGTCGGTAGCGGTTTTCGCAACTGCGCTCAGTTGTTATCACGGCCGTTGATAAATTAATTTCATGCCTTGAATAATTTCATATATATAAATTGAACATTCAGAACTAAAGGTCATCAAATAAATCACATTATGAATGCATTCGAAATTACATAACTACATTCTTCCCGTATTTAATAAAGTTGAATATACCAATTTATTAAATGCAGGGAATATTGTAACAATGTAAAGTGAATAAACCGTCTTATCTCTCTCATCATGGCCCCGGTCCACAATTAACATATCAAGTATTCATCGTTGCAACAATAGTACGGTAATAATATCAAATTATGATAATAAAAGTTCGTAAAAAATATGCTACTCATTTTTTCAATTTTTCTTTCGCATTTTTCATCGTAATACAAAGCGTACTTTGAAGAGATAACCTAATTGCGCTAGTTTCAATTAAAATAATTACCGCTAAATGACGCCTCGGCCTCATCACATATTCATCATCATAACAACACTATTCATCATCGTTGGCACGATCTCAAAAGAAGCGCGGGAAATTTGAATTTACCACACCCATATATATATATATATATATATATATATATATATATATATATATATATATATATATATATATATATGGGTGTGTGGCTGTGAAAGAGAAAATAGTTTTTTAAAATTTTAAGAAATTGAATTAAATTTGTTTGACGCCAAATTACGCAAAAAATAGTCACATTTTCGAAAATTTGAACATGACCTTATTTGAAGATCTGTTTTTGGTGAACATATTTTAATACGAAAAAATATTTTCCTGATTGTAGTTGTAGGAAGACAGAACAATTTTGAATTTTTGCAATTTTCGCAAAATCAGTGATTTTAACGACCGTGTGACTGCAACATTTTATTAAGCGACCTTTACACTATCCGAGGTCAAACTTTAATAAAATAATTTAGTGCTATTTTATTTTTTTAAATTGAAAATGTACCTAGGGCTTTATGCAAAGTAGCTCACAAAAATAAAAAAAATAAATCAGTTTCAAAGAGCCATGATATCTGCTAGATCGATTGGGGTATATCAATTTTAGAGAAAATCGACTAAAGCGTTAGACTTAGTGTTTTTCACAGACGGACAGACTTCCCGTAAATCGATTTTTCTTTATCAAGGACCCACAAATGGATTCTGACTACACGTGTTAGAGGAAGAAATTTACAAAAATGAACAAAATGTAACCACTTTCTCGTCACCAGCCCCGGTAACTAGCGTTTTTGTGTCGAAAATTCGCGTTCTTTTCCCGGCAGAATTACATAACTTTCTCTATTCTACGTAAGCATGACAAACGTGAAAAGAAACTCCAACATCGACAACCGCTTAGTACAGCCGAAAAAGTTACTGATGATCCCAGGATGATCCATTGAACGCGTACGTGCAAAACAGATCTTGCCATCCAATGCTTTCCCGCTAAACTTAGTGACGTCATTGCAGACATCTCTATACTCTGTGATATGTGCATGTGTCACTGAATAATAATATATCCTCACTTCGCAGTGCATTCGTGGTCGAATGGTCGAAACGGGTCACCTGATCATAACTTTCACGGGCCACCCACGACCACCGTATTACACCGTACTCTGCCCATAACCTTCAAATATTTCGTGTCAAGAAGTGTGAATGAGGGTGTGAGGTACGTTGAGTTGTGTGTTATTCACATGTTTCTGAGATATTTATTGCGTTAGAAAATTGTTCGATTAATTTTAAACGATTGAATTAGAACAACATGCCCAAAAAGAAAACAGGACAGCGCAAAAAGGCTGAAAAGCAGAAATTACGTCAAAAGGAAATTCGAACTGCAAGGGAAAATGTTGCATTGGCTCAACATCCATCGAACGCTCCCATGGTTCGTAACCTTAAAACTAAAGAACATCCCCACCTCTAAGATGATTGATGAATGATTGTGAATGATTTTTTCCCTTTTCTAATTCTAATAACTTTCAACTTTTTCAGGAATGTGACAAATGTCGAAGGTTAGTGCAAGAAGAGGAGAGTAAAAAATAAAAAAGGGGAAAAGAATGTGTAATGTAAAATGTGGAAGATCAACATCATGCTCACTGCATGATAGAGATAAATTCTATGAACTCTTGTTATGAATACAAATTAGTTGCAATACTGCTGCTTTTAACCCTGAGAATTTGAGTATATTAATTAATATTAAGCAAATTATTGAGTAAGACATTGGTTTAATGGAGAATCAGTCCACTCGTTCTAATTATATTGTGTTTGGTATATTTATGCATTGTCCAATATTTCAACTTAATCTGTAATTCTTAACCAATTTTATTTTTCTGCAAAATGTTTCAACAAAACTCAATGAAACTCTTCCCATTGAATTTTACTGTAGTAGTTTTTTGTTGTTGTAGTATACGAGCAAATTATATTTTGTGGTGCAAATTGACAGATTGTGTGATAGTGTTAGTTAAACCTACAATTTTTTTCCACAATAGAGTTATGTCATTTAGACTGAGAGATTTTGCACAACATATGTTACTCACATGTTGAAAGCATGCAAAAGTTTGAATATTATCTGATGTTTTATTTGTTAGGGTTACCATACTTCCATAATGGAAAATGAGGACACTTTATATAAAATATTATCATGCAATAATTTATTTTTCTGAAGGACAATATGCCTACTACTGACAAAATAAATATTTCAATCTTTGTTATCTCTTTCACAATCACACAATAGGCCTACTTCATTTTCATTATTGCCTTATCCCCTTGCAACAAATGCTTTGAACTTTTAAGTATGTCATTAAATAAAGTTTTCCTTTTTGGCATCCTTCTCGAAATATACATACCACAGAGCAGTAATGACTCCACACGCCAGTAGAATAGAATTAAGATTGCAGAGCATAGAATTTATAACCAGCACCATCATTCAACATGTTGTAAAAGGTGATGACGGCATTGTCGCGTTTCATTGAGAAAGGAACGTAAATGTAGGTATGTATTAATGTAGATCTATGGATTTTTGCAGTTGTTTGACGAGATAGTTCAAGTTAAATTACACTTAATTATACAATGAAATGTTATGATGACAGGGACTCGGAAACATTTGAAAAGAGTGCAGTATGCCTTTGTAGATCATATATCTAGCTGCATTTCAAAGAAGTACCTCCTTTCCAATAAAAGAGGGGACATTTCATCCTTTCTTGTAAAATCCACCCGGACAGTTTTTCATACCTTAAAAAGAAGGAATGTCTGGGGTAAAAAGGAAGTATGGTAACTCTATTTTTTGTGGTAGAAATTCAACAGGTACAAAATGTTATTGTTTTAGAAAGCAGAAGAACCGGGCCTTCTGTTATTTCTGTTCAAGTGTTCAGCGTCTTCCTCAATGTGCCCATTGTGGAAAAGTTAAATGCATGTTAAAAACGGGTGATTGTGTAGTTCGTCACCCCAGTGTATACACAACAGGTCTTGGAATGGTGGTAAGTATTCTTTCCTGTTTACATTGTTACAATTGATATCTATGCATTTTCACTTTATTGTAGTGAGGGACCATTTTAGTTGCAATTAAAATTGCTTCATGCTGTTTTGTTAGTTTTGGTTTTCGGTGGCATTTGTTACATTTATAATGTGAAGATATGTTTTATGATGCCAAATTGAAGTAATACAAGTCTACCATGCCCAGTCATCATACAAGTTTGTTTCTCATACACAATTTATAGACCTTATAGTACATAGTTGCCCCTTTCCATTTTTTTTTTATCAACTATACGTTACTATAGAATAACAGTTGAGTCAACACATGGTACAATGGTTCAATCTCCCATTTCATAAATTTCCCTTTGTGTCACTAAATTTCACCTTAGCATTCCTGTACATTGTACCATTCTTATTTGTGCTAGATGTCTGAGAATCACATAATAATTCAGACAGTTGAATCAGAACAACATTTGTTAGCAGCAGCTTTTCAATAAAATAATCTTCCCTTGTTGCCAGTAACTTAGAAAAAAATTAAGGAGATAGTGTTGCACCAGCCAAACAGTTCTGTGTCACATATAAGGCACCCAAATTGAAAATTTCACCTCATTAAATATATTCAGACAGTTTAGGTATCATACTGAAAAATATCAAAAGTTTAGGTTTGGAAGCTGCTATTTAGATTGCCTGGAAATGTTTATGCAGTTTGCATGTGGAAAAGGCAGTAAAGCTGGGCAATGCTGCCTCTGCCAAGGCTCAGCTCTTCAGTAGAAACTTTGGTACAACGTAAAGTTAAAACCTCTTTATTCAGTGTGTTTTGTTGACATCCTTCTTTATGCCTGTCTTCATTTCAGAAGATTTTTAATGCCTCAAAATAATATCTCCATTTTTTTGTCTTCCTTTATGAAATTAAATTTTCGTGTGGAAGATTTATTACTGTGATTACATAATCATTTACATTTAAACTAGTATTAATCCTGACATTCTTGTTACCCAGCAATACACAAGTGTCACTTTAGCACAATATTAAATTGCATTGATTGAAAATACTGCACAACCTTTAGAACCAACATCACCAGGCTTTGAGTAAACAATATAGAGAAAATGGAAAGTGGTAACTATACGTCCTATTTAAAGTTATGTGTGAAAAATAAACATATATTTTGATTTAGCATTGAAATTTGTTGTATTGCTGTGAATTGATCTCTCTACATTATGAACATACCAGGGTTGGCAGTACAACTGGTACTGCTGTGTATTTGCTAATTTCATTTTTAAAACTGCTGATAAACTTTTAATTTCTGCGTAGGGTGCAATATGTGACTTCTGTGAGGCATGGGTGTGTCATGGAAGAAAATGCCTCACTACACATGCCTGCTCATGTCCTCTTCAAGATGCTATTTGTATTGAATGTGAAAGATGTGTTTGGGATCATGGAGGGAGAATGTTCCAATGTTCCTTTTGTTCAAACTTTCTGTGTGAAGATGATCAATTTGAACACCAGGCTTCCTGTCAAGTTTTGGAATCTGAAAATTATAAATGTAAATACTAAGATATGTCTTATATTTATTATTATTAATCCAATCCTATTTCAAATGTACTTTTGTATGTATGATGGGTAAAATTAATATTGTTGTATCATGTGCCAGAAAAGTCTCTCTGCACTGAGCCAACTGGACTAGGCCATAGCCCCCTCTTCCACCCTCTGTTTCACTGCCCTGTGGGGCACTAGTATGCCGTCACCCCTCACCCCTTTCCCATACTGCTTCTGTGCCACCTACTAGACACTACCTGAAGTTTGTAATATGAACATAATTTTTGTTGATAGCACTCTTGTAAACCTGGTGCAACTGCAGAGGAACTTTTCTAGCACACTGAATGGACTGATTGTGAAGGGACTTCACCCCTTCTGATTTGCTCTGCAGGTGTAGAATAAATGTGTTGCTTTCCCTACTTTCAAACTAATTACTTGTTTTAGAAATCATTTTTGACTCAACTACAAATAACTTTTAATCTTGAATCCCAGTTACATTGTTTTCTGATTAGCATATGTTGTTGTTCTGAATTGTGTGATAATGAAATTTTTTCCAATCGTAAAAAAAAGTCTTAACGATTTTAATGATTGGTATTTTTGTGTTATACAGGTCAGTCTTGCAATAAATTAGGTCAGTATTCTTGTTTGAGATGCAAAACATGTTATTGTGAAGATCATGTCCGTCGGAAAGGTTTCAAATATGATAAAAACAAACCTATACCATGTCCAAAGTGTGGATTTGATACATCACAGACAAAGGATCTGAGTATGTCCAGTAAGTATGGAATGTAAACGTTTTTTCATTTACTTTGGATTAGAAATCCTGCTATCTATTACAATATTTTATTTTATTTAAGTCAATGCAAATGTTTTAGAATTGTATATTTTGGGGAGATCTGAATTGCAAAGTGAGAACTCCTCTGTTTTACATCTGTCTTTTGTAGCTCGCAGCCATAAATATGGGAGGCAAAATCAAGGAAATTATTATGATGATGATGAGGACAATGATTATTCTCCAAATGGTTATGGGGCAAGATCTGCACATCATGAAGGTATGTAATCTATTAAAGAAATAATTCTTATTCATGATGAATATCTTGCTTGCTTTGGAATGTTGATATAATGTTAAATATTGCAAATTCTGAACTTCTTGATATTCTGGGTCAACAGCAGGAGTTTTCCTTTTCATTGGAAAAATATGTACTGTTCTGAATCGCTTCCATCAATCGTTCATTTCATTATCATTCGTATATTTAATCAATCCACTCTCCATTTCATTTCTTTATTCACTTACTCTTTACGGTTTCAAATTCCTTCAATAGTCAACAGAATGAAGGTGTTTTTTAATAGTTTCTCTTTCACTTAATTTAACAATATAATTCTATTATAAATTGTAGTCAAGTTGTGTATAATTGCATTATTTGATGAATGGGGATTTTTGTAGTTCTACTGCTTCATTCTTGTAATTTATTGGTGTATGGGAAATGTTTCCAAAATGATGAAAATTGAGATAGAAAAAGAGCAAGGAAAAAATACTAATAATTTAAAAATATAAACACCAAAAACTACTATTCACAATTTTAAAACCAATACCAATTTTATACGGCTACACGTGCCTTCCAAGAATCCAATATGTTTGGATGTTAACATATTTTGCCATTCAATATGCTATGAAATTTAATGCATTTGTAAATTGTGTAAATTTGTGCAATATGTAGGCACACATTTGTGCACATTCTTTTTTAATTTTATAATGAATTTTCATGTTTTCATTATGTCACTGTACCAGTCTCATTACACACTAGATATCTGTAGTCATTAAGAATTAGTCATTAATCAAACATAACAACCAGAGACTTCTTCAAATTGATAATTTTTAATTAGATTGAAAATAATTGATAATTTTGTATGAACTGTTTCTTTAAAATATTATATTTTTCAGGGATTGAAAATGACATCTACTCCAATCAATGGTTGTTATTAGGTCATTTACAAACACTTTCTATATACGCTTCAATATCACTTGTTCCTTACCTTTCCTTTTCCTTTTTGGGTGGGGCTACCTTGCAACTTCCTTCCCAGCTGCCATCTGTAGGTGTCTGAAAGTTGAAGCAGCGTCTGTCATGGTCACTACCATTCCCCTTTGAACTCTTTCCAGTGAGGAGTCCCCCTCTTGCTCCTCGGAGGACACACTGAGGCCTTTTGGCCCACATTCATTCTGTACCTTCATAATTTTGCCCGAGATAGCTCAAATCTGTGCTTGCCAAGGACGGTAGATGGGGGTGAGGGAGCCAGTTACTCATTCACTCACCATCAGGTTACATGCAGATCACACTCATAATTACCAATCGGGGCTTATGCTGGGAACAAGGTAAATAAGGTGCGCATAGAAGATTCCCCCTCTCATGTACATATATTTGTGAGAATATATCCCATCTCACAAATACAGCCAAGGTCAACCAAGGTACTTGCCTTTGATGCAAGCTCTTTTGCCACCCGGACCAACCAAGAATGGCAGGATGTATTAAAAAAGCTGATATGTGAAGGGTGGGAAAGTCAGCCATGCCACAACACAAGAGTGAAAACACCTATGGGTATGCAGGACTCAAACTTATGACCCTATGTATTGCACTCTCTTGAGCTCTTCTGCCTTGGTTTGGGACATTTTGTCCCTTGGAAATCATCCCTACAGTTTTAAATATCTACAGGTTTGGATTATTAGCATTGTCACTCACATTTTCCTTTTGACATAGGACCACCAAGTCTATATTTTCTAAACAGTTCATCCCAACACCCTTATAAATTCTTATTGTTGCTAAGAAAAGTAGCAGATAAGCAGACTTTTGGAAAGAGATACAAATCGGGTATTCTTTCAATGGTGTTTTACAATTTTTAGTTATTACTAATTATTACAATGTTTTTAGTCATTTTGAGTTAATCTTATTTAATGACATTTTGACTTAAAACTTCATAACTTCAGTAAATGGATGTAGAAAAGTTATGGAATTTCTTGATTCTGCTACGTCTTTCCAGTAATTTTGAATAAAAGCAGAATCAATGAAGAAAATAGAAATGGGAAAACATTATCTTCACTGTACACCACAGTAAAACCTTTTTATGATTTTACATTGTTTTTTTCTGATATCTTTGATAATAAACTGAACACTTTACCTAAAATCCCGTTTCTAGTTACAAGGAAACATCTAGTAATTTCTTAGAGATGTTACCGGAGACAACAAACTGTTGAAAAATTTAATTATTGTTATTTTTGTATAATATGACTAATATTTTTTCTTAATGGTAACTATCTCCCTCGAATTTTCTTTGAACAGGTACAGATGATGAAGACGACGATGATGATGATGACGAAGATGATGATGATGATGAAGAAGGTAGTGAAGAGGATAGCGATGAATCAGAGAGTGAAAATGAAGCAGAGGATGAAGCAAAGACTAAAAGCAATGCGGAAAAATAATGAAAATATATCCACTACATAGGTGTCAAACTCATAATGAAGGCATATCACATTGATTTTGTATGGATATTTAGCATAATATGTTTAAGGACTGCAATAAATTGATGATAATTTCACAAAAATACATGTACATATGTTACAATTTGAAAAAATTGAAACTATCAGTGATAGTGTAAATATAGGTCTGCGTTGAAATTGTATTTATACTGTCTTTTCTGGAACTATGGATGTGGATAAGTGTTGAATGAAATTAATTAATAACTATTTGAGTAAACAAAACAAGCAATCTGGACAAAGGGAAATTTGAGGTGGCAGATGTTTCCAAATGGACATGTTGAACAAGTTCACTTCCAACAGCTGTGATTTTAATTAGAAAGAGCTTGTGGGTCTCGGAAAGGAATGAAAGTGATTCATTGTGTGATGTCTATATTTGGAATGTATTGTTGGATTATTGTATAGTCATATTCCTTTATTATGATGTGAGGGTACGTTGGTGAAGTTAATTGTGGATGAAATAAAGAATCTTAAATAATATAAAAAATATATTAATAATATATTATGTTTTATGTTCATTTCTAATAGCAGCAGTACCAAAACAATATATTTATTGTTGTACTTTCCCGAATATGTGAAATATTTCTGTTCCTGCAGCACCTGACACTGGGAATTTATCTATTTCAAGTTTCTTCTAGAAAAATATACTAATGTATTCATATTGCTGTTATTGATGTTGAAAGCTGCAATTTGTTTATGTTAGTGGAACAATGTGACTACAATATCTTAGATGATGACATGGAAATAATCTTATAAATCCTTGCTAGGAGTATCAAGTAAAGATTATGAAAAGTGTAAAGCACATTGACTCATTGTAAATTAGTAAGATAAGTGCAAGTTTCATCGAAAGAGTTCCATGTTCAGATGAAATAATTATACCCATTCTCATGACTCCATAAAGTGCCATAATACACCTTCACTTTAAACATGTTTGCGTAGTTAACAAAGAATTTGTTGTGTAAAGCTGTACCTGGTTCCTTATTAACATCGTATTAATATATCATATTAACATATCATTGGAGGAGGCTTGTTCTATTTTAGTCTCCAAAGACAGAAAGAAAGGACAAGGTGATATGAATTAATTAGCAACGATTAAAAAAAAATGTAAGTTGAAGTAAATTCATTACACCTTCATAATTATTAGTCAGGTACAGATGGAAATAGGGCTCTTGTAATTCATCTCAAAATAACAAGCATCACTAAGGTAACCACATTATTTGAGATTGAGATGGGAGAAATACACAAAACAAGTAATTATCATATTTTCCTACATGTAAGACAAGGCTTTTTCTTCAATATTGCATTCAAAAAGTACAGGGTCCTCTTCAAATAGCAGATTAAGCGTAGTCTGTTAGAATGTTTTTACATTGCCTTTCCATGTCAATAAACTAGTTGATGTTGTCAAAAAAAGCTGTGAAGGTGATATACCATGCATATCTATAATACTGAATTATATTTGCAGCTGTTTTTGGTGTCAATTTGCCGAGTGACTCAGACCAATATTTGTGAACAGGCCAGTAAAGAGAATCCCAAATGAATGGCATTGTATCGTGTGAAACACAACGTAGTGCGCTGGACAACAGGCTATGCACACACGTGGTTTGACACCTTTCAAGTGCAAATCTGCATGTTACACGAGATGGAAATGAAAAAATTCACATTGATAGAAGTACAGGTTCTACATCCTATCACAGAAAATTATAATAAAATGAACTTGAAAACTTGCCACTATCTCTCACGTTACCTGCAAAAAAGAGATGTTTGAGTTTGCAGTTCACAACTTGATTACACAATCATTGAACAATGCAAATTTGAAGTATATTCTGTTAAAGAATCGGTGACCATGAAAAGATTGGGACAGAAGGAATGTTACTATGCAGTGTCGACAACAGCCTCAAAAAGACAATTTTCTAGACAATTTGCCATTTTATTTAGATGAAAGGATAAAAATTGCTAGGTTTGGGGAATGACGGATGCAGGATTTTTGACACTAAATAGCTTGGTGGAAATCAATTGCTGAGTGAAGGGGAATACTAGAGGTGGCTGCTCTGTTCAATAGTTTTTCATGGTTTCCTCAACCAACATAAGTGAATGCCGGAGCAGTACCCTAACAAACGGGCCACGCACAATCTTTTCTTCCCCGTTCTTGTCCTATCCTCACCCCCCTTACTTACACATACATGCAGGGGCGTATCTACTATATGACACGTACAATGGGCCATGCACGAGGGACGTTATTTAGAGTTGACACGCCTGGAGTCACCAATCAGTTTTCTGTGAAAATGAGCTCCAAATTGAGCATTTTCAAAATCCTCAAATACATTTTCTAAAAAACGGCTCCATTTTTTTCTTTTTTAATAGATAATGCTACGTCCACTCTATAGGCCCATACACACGTACCACTTTGTCGGGCCGACCGGCCAGTCAATCCGACACATTGCATTGTATGGAAGTAAGTCGTCCAACAAATTTTTGGCGGGCAGTTGTTTGGTCCTGACCACACGACCGTCGGTTCCCCCACCATACTGCTAGACAAATTGTGTTGTAGTGTTGGGCCAACTTACAGTGATTCCAGTCTTCAAATGCGAAACAGTTTAATTAGAACGTTCTTTGGTACTTGGTGGTGGTGGGGGTTGGTGATCTCTGATTACGAGTATGAAGTCGAAACTTTCAGGAAATAAAATTACGGATCAAATTTGGCAGAAAA
The DNA here is from genome assembly GCA_017312745.1 of Gryllus bimaculatus. Classification (NCBI taxonomy): domain Eukaryota; kingdom Metazoa; phylum Arthropoda; class Insecta; order Orthoptera; family Gryllidae; genus Gryllus; species Gryllus bimaculatus. Next base: position 7,140,541 of record BOPP01000025.1, read on the forward strand.
GTAAATACGAGTAAAATGAAAATTAATTTTCAAAGTGGGTAATGTAAGCGAATTTTGACGAATAATTATGAGAATGAAATCAACGTAAAGAAAAGCAAATGAAAATGCTTGGACAGATTTTCGGGACTCACTGTGCTCGCAGTCTTGCTCGCACCTTGTCAAAATTCCTACTGGAAAATCCGGGTTTTAGTCGGACAGTGTGTAGTCGAGAGTCCAATTTCGTTTTCCTGACTGTCGGTCCGACAAATTGGCCCATGTGTAGAGGCCTTATAAGATTATATAAACGCCATTTGATGTGTTCTTGTGTTTTTTATAATGACACAAATGCATTTTTTTAAAATGTGATTACGAGTACATATGATGTTGGTATTTACGATACCGTATACTATGCATATTTCCTATACGTTATCGCATTTGTGAATACAATTGTTACAAGTAATTTCTTTTTTCCCGAACACTCAAAAGTTTTAGTTTGAAATAAGCTTCAACATGTGCATTTTCAGTTTTTGAACGACATTTTCTCAAAAACGGCTCCAAAATTTCAATGAAATGTTGCATTAAGGACCAAATTTTACTATTCTATAATATTCTTGAAATCATATTTCATTTTTACGATTAGAGGAGCGAAAAATTGAAAAGAAAAAAATGTGAAAAATATCAATTGGGCGCCAATAGATGGCAGCTGAGAAGAGGGTGGAACAAAACCGGAAAGAAACCGCAAACACATGAGATAAGGAAACTTAACTTGCACGAGAAAGTCTGTGTCATTTGTAGCACCACTTATTAATGCTGGTTAAGAAATTTAAGGGAAGGAACTAATATTCAAATTAACCAATAACGAATTATTTCGATAGTTATTGAGTAATCAAAGTGGTATTGATTTATTAATTTGCTCACATGTAATGCAAACAAGACTTCCTTGGATTGTCGCCATTGTAGAAACGCCTTGCTTAACACGTCGAATGCAACCCGTCGTACTATTGACTGTTGCGGGATTGCAGAAGCATTTTCGCGCCTAAAATTTCAGATCAGTCGCTGCTGATATTCTTTTTTATTGAAATTGCCTGTCTCAGGAGACTCTTCAATTCAGGCGCATAGAGTAAGTTTTCAATTTAGAGCTCCATTCCACCGAACAGAGACTGGGATTAGGAAGTTGGGTGTGTAAAGAAAGAATACTTTAGTATTAGGGTAGTAGGACGAGGGATAAAGAAGAATGAGAAGAGAGATGATAGGGACGGTGAGGAGATGATTGGGAGGAAGGGAATGTTTGTTTTGTTGAGTTTTTGTAAGGGGAAACGGTTGCGTGGTAGATGATTGCGTTTTCCAAGTCTATTTCGGTCGGAATTTATGTCATCATGGTATGTACGTCGACAGACGGTATTTCGTCAGTTTTCGTCAATTAGAGTCATCTGCCCACTATCAGGTGACAGGATGGGAAGGTGAATGTTGTAGAGAAGGTGTTTCTTTCAGGACTCTCTGGAAGGGTTTGTAAGAATGTATTGGGTCAGGAATTATTAGGTTTTGTAATTTCGGAATATTGATAAGGTTTTGTATAGTGAATTTTGCGAAATCATAGATTTGATTTAGGATACGAGGTACATTGTTTTTTAATCTAATGTTGTATCTGGTATACCGAGTGAGTCGGAAGATGAGACAGTTTTCTACTTTGGTGAGGTAATCAAGGTTGATTGAGAGGTTGATATCAGGGCGGGTAGTATTGAGCAGTAATGTGTAGGTAATAATAGAGTTGGTAAGTACTGAGCGAATTAGTTGTACGAGTAGATGAGTATTCCCTTTCTAGGAGGAAGGAACTGGTTCGTTAGGAATGTGTAAAGGGCATTTGATAGTTCTGTTTGTTTTGGAGACTTTGCTAGTTATGACGGAATCAAAGAAGCATCTGGAAAGAGGTCGCTCCTACGTATTTGACTTCGGATTGTTAGGGAATGGTGGTTTAAACTCTTGTCAGGTGTGGGGAATTGGATGGGAATTTCTTATAGGAGAAAAGAATAGCTTGAAATATGGTTGGGTTAATGGTGATGTTGTTGTCCTGGGCCCAGAGGTGGAAATTATACAGTGCTTTGAGGGTGCTTTAGGGATTTTTAAGAGAGAGGTCAGGAGCGAGAAAGGCAAGGTCGTGTATATCTGATTTTATTTCGATAGTCAGGAACAGTTGTTTTCTCTTACCTTTACAAATGTAAAAAAACATGAATAAATTTAATTATTACAGTCTGTGCAGATAAGCAAGAATGATTTCATAAAAGTTTGCCGTGATTACATCGAAGTGTGCAAATAGTTTTCAATATCGTAATCGGCGATCAAAACTTCTTGAAGTAAAAGAATTAAGTTAGATGTAAGTTAAATTTATTACCTTTCTTAAATCGAATTTATTTCATAAGAATATTATCTTCGATCATCACTGGCAACAATGAGAATAATTAGAATGATTTGAAACGGTCGAGTTGACATTTTGAGAACTGACAGGGTATACGAAGCGAGAATTTGAATTTACAATTTCGAATATATTTTGCAACTATGTATCTGAAAATTCATCATTTACGCTTTGTACATTACAAATAAATTATTGATTCCTAGCACAAAATTCGCGAATAAAAGACGTTCAACATCACAATCTGCACAGCCCAGATGTGATGCATTTTTTCTCTCTTTAAAAGATAAGACAGTGACATTTGATTATACATCAGTGAAGCAAAGCAAGTAAATGATTTTGTACAGGAATCGCCACTTTCAATTTTAATGCCAATCGTTGAGCTCTGTGGAGATTGTAGCAAGTTCCGTTTAGGTGGTCTACTCCTCCTTGTTATCAGCGTTTGATTTCCTTTTTTGCAGTAGAAAATTCGGATGCTTTCTTAGGCGAACCCTTGCCTTCTGAGTTCTCTTTCTTTCGTTATTCCTTTTCTTCATAGAGGTTTTTGATAGGCGAGGCAGTCAAAATCTCCGAATGCCGTTTCTTACGAGCAGTTTTGAAGGGTTGGTAGACCTTTTGGCGTGGGGGGAGATCGAGGACAAACTGTTTGTAAAGGAATCTTCACCTCCGCTCTGGTTGCCTCTTCTTTGTGCAAAGTAACATTACGTTCTTGAGCTTTAAATGAAGGTAGCACTATTGGTTCTTAGTTTTCGTCCCTGCCCATCTCTACAAGGGCCCCACCTCCGAGAACATAGTCTGGGACGCACTGGCTGTAGTCCCAACTACAGTTTGAGGTTCACTCGTAGGGTTAACTGCAAAGTCATCTTTTTTAAAGACTGCAACATTTAAAGGTCAGATTCCTTCTTGCTTTGAAAGCAGTTTTTCCGTTTTTCATAGAAGCGATCTGAGAAAATGTTTAATTAAAAATCTCTGCTATCTTGTAAGGGGTTATTCTTCTCAGCGGACCAAGCGTTTCGACAAAGAGATCACATATCTTGTATGCCTCTTAAGAGTCCGTAAACAGGCAGACGATGCTGTTGGCTTGAAAGTTACTGCACATTCATTCACAAATGAACAGAACTGCTTACTACTATGGCTTTAAAACATGTTTCTAAGTAATTAGTAGGTGGTCAGCGAGCTTCTTTTCTTGAGCTTCAGAAAATAATGGTTGGCTTATTTAGGCATGGACGTTGCAGAGCACCATTTCCATCTTCACTTATAGCCCTGTACCGCTTCTTCAAAGTAAAATAAGGGTTACAGAAGATTTTGCATCCCTATAAACAGTTGAGTCTTACAAGATGCACTTCACAACAGTGCCTAGTTTATGTAAAGTCCACTTTGCCTTTTCTGTGGCCCATGGTCGTTTTCGAGGTTTATACGGGAAATAAGATACATCGCATTATAATGAGCTTTGTAATCGTGTTAAGTTAAAAACCGAACTTGCAGTGAAAATAAACATGGCGTTATCAGAGCTAGGCTCCAATTTTCCCTTGCTAGTGACTCTCATTACTCTGAGTGGTAACGTTTTTGTTTAAATAACAAAATATAGAATAAAATAATTTTGCACTTATGTTTTAACTTGATCTCGTTTAACTACATGAATTATACAATAATTACAATTTATTGAGATCCCTGCACGGTAGCAAACTCAGCGACTTAAGATAATATTTGCAAAAATTACAAGCTGTCGACCGAAAACACACTGTGTCGTCTGTTAGGCAAATGGAATGCAACTGCGACACCGCTCGTGCGGTAGACGAATGATGATGCTAGGGAACCTTCAACGCAATGCGCAGGTTTGAGCGTGAAAAAAAGTCAAATTATTCGGGATAGGCTCCTTTTACCCGTAGGCTCCCATTGCCCCGTTCTCCCCTATAGAGAAAGTGTTGTAATACTGCGACAAAAACGGTAATTTTTCGTAACTCTTTCTACGGGACCCTGATACCTAAAAAAGTGGATAATTCTTGTTCTCGTATGTAGATCATCTAATACATTATGTAATCAGAATACGTGTTTGGTGAGTCCTAGAAACCTAAAAATTGGTTTACGGAGAAACGTCTGTCCGACTGCCATCAACCCTGGTGCTTTGATATTCTCTACTCGATCTGGTCAAACTCAAGGCACTGCAAATTTGAAACGGATTTTTTCATTTTGTGGAAAAATTTACACGAAACCTAAAATGTTTTTAACATTTTCTCGAAAATTGGTTCAACGTTTTCAGCTATTTTTTCTTGGAAAAGTCATCTAAAAAATAACGTATGTCTCATTTTTTATAAACTCTATAGATTTTCGAAAATTGCAAAAGTTCACAAATGTTTGCAACTCTTTTCTACAACGATAATATTGGAGGTAGATAATTTTTCCTTAATAAATTAGATTCTTCAAAGTTATATCTGTAAATAAGGAAATGAAAAAAATGTTGAAAATTATGGACAAACATTTCGAAAAATATCAGTAATTTGCATGTAATTTTCCGTAAAAAATAGACAATTCTAAAAACTGATTTTGTTGTAAACGATTCCCATTTTTTTCTTTCCCTCAAGTTTCGATGTTACACAAAAACTGCATGATTATTATTTGTTTTTTTTTAACGGAAGTATCGGCGGGCTGTTTTTGAGATGGAATGTAACATACAACATCATATTGGAATGTAATATTGAAAGTTTATCTTTTAGAAAATGAAACTGTAAGACAGCTGTGTCAGAATAGCATTCACATTCAATTTGAGAATATTTTCACAAGTGACAATGTAGAAACTAGTGGTGCTAAAACAGCACGTATTTTATCGCCCGTACTCTCACGAATAATTACGCAAAAAGTACTCAAATTTTCGAAAAAATGTTCACGACTTTATTTTAAAATGTACCTTTAAGGAACAGATTTAAGGGCGGAAAAGTTTCTATCTTTATAATTGTAGTTGCAGAAAGACGACGAAAAAGTTCGGAATTTTTGCAATTTTTGAAAAATTAGTTTTCAACACAAATGAGATCTGCACCATTCTTTACAATTCCCATCACACTATACAACAACAAAATTTAATAAAAAACGTTGGATTCATTTTTTTTGAAAAATTTGAAAATGTCCCGGAGACTTCATGTAATGTATCCCTTCCAAAAAATTAAAATATCAGTTTCAAATTCAAGGGACCGTCACATCAGTCAGATTGACTGGGGAATATCAATTTTGGAGAAAATCGTCTGATCGATTTAGACACTAGCGTTGTCCACAGACGGACGGACAGACACGTTTTGGCGTCATTCGATTTATCGGAATCAAGGACCCATAAAAGAAGGATTCTGGTTACATAATGTGATAGAAACTGTTTTTCTAAGTTTATCAGGTGTATGTATTAGTTTTTTCGTTACCTGGGCAATGCAATAGTTTTTCTGCTAAGAATTCACCCTTTTCTAGCGCAGTGTTTCGTAACTTTATCTCCTCTGCTTAAGCAGTAGCGAGAAAGTAAGAAGAATATCTGAAGACCAGTCGGAAGCTTAGAGCAGCCCCTCACTGATGGTAGATTCGGGGTTGGGAAAAACTCCTGCAAGCCGACGTGAAGATGGGCGCCAGATCTCACCATCCATATGGGGAAGATCACAGCCGCATCCCTTGAAAAACATCCTCTACACTTACGAGAATATTGGCCGTAGCGCGGACGCGCCCGGAAACTGTGATCATTAATGAATCGATATTTCAATATCATTAGGGGGGACTGGCTTAGGTGGCTCAGGGCATCAATTGATGTCACTGCAGTGATTCTAACCTGGCGGTGTAGTGTTCGACTCCCGACTGTGTCAGTCCCGACAGTGCTAGTTCGAAGTCAGACGCTGACTGGAGGAGAATTCTAGGCTGCTTTGTTCAGTAGTTTTTCGTGGTTTCTCCGATCAACACCAGGCGACGGAGCAGTACCCTAACAAACGGGCCACGAACCGCGCATGGTATTTCCCTCCTCTTCTTCTATCCTCATCCCTTACTTGCTCACACACACTACACTACCACACATGCTTGGAGATAAGTCGGGAGCTTAGAGCTTGTCCCAGTTGGGGCGGTGCCACGCAGATGGGAGATACCTAGTTGGGGAAAACTCCCTTAAGTCGCAAGGTAGATCGGCGCCGGATCCCGTCATCCAGCGGGAGAATATTACAGCCACCTCCGGCGGTGGAAACAACAACATGCGCTACACTTACGGGACTAATGACTTACGCCGTTGACGCGCGCGGAATCACTATTCAATCAATCGTTAGTGAGGGCCACAGCGTGGTTGTGGGTAGGAGCGTGGAAGGAAGCTGCGCGTTGGCAGACGGCCGTTCCGCTTCGCAGCGCTTCGCGCCGCCTCGCGCTACATCGACCCGCGTGTGCGCCCCCGACGCCGCTGCCCGCCGCCGCCGCCGCCCCCGCCCCGACGCTCGCACGCAGTGCGCCCAGCCACGAAACGAGCGACGGAACGCACGTTGAGCAGCGGGCGATGTTGTTCTGCCTCCTGGACGCAAAATGTTAGCTCCACGTACGCGCAACGTGTTGTCAGCTCCCGTTTCGCTAGTTGTGGCAGGAGTAGAGCCGTGGGTATGAGTTGCTAATTTCATTGACTGATGTTTCTCGGCACGACGACTGCGACGGTTATTAGTCTCGTTAGAGCAGTGAATGATTTATATATATACTAGATGGTGAGATTCGGCGCCGACCTATACGTCGACTTGTGAGGAATTTCCACTCCCAGGTATCTCCCCCAAGCGAGCCCCGCGCCCCAGACGGGTCAAGCTCTAAGCTTCTGACTCCTGGTCCCCCGACATGTGTAGTATTTAAGTGCGTGTGAAATGTGAGGTTGAGTGTATGTGTGTGGTTTGTGAAGTGGAAGAGAATAGGACGAAGGAAGAGACAAGACAAGTCGCTCCGCGTCCAGCGGCCAGTTTGTTAGGGTTAGTGCTCTGGCTATTCCCTACTAATGATTGGATTTAAAAACCCACGGAGTTTAAAAACCCTACCGATTGGAGGGCTGTCGGCTGCGAGACATTCGATTTAGCTGTATGTAGGCTATCGACCCCCCCCCCCCGATCCTAGAACTCTACTGGTCAGAGTCACATGCAGAGTAGATGATTTTGAGCTAAACTCAGCCAGTCAGTTGCTATTTTGTTAGTGCTATAAAACCAAATCTATAGTTCGTTTGCCGATGGTGATAAGTTTTCTATTACTCGGAAGCGAACATTTTTAGCTTCCAAATATTAAAACTACTTTTTGCTGGTACCATTATTCATTATTTAAATTCGTGTAATAAAAAAAACTTGAACAAGGTTTCTGGAGTTCAAGAAAATGTACCCAGTTTATACCTCTCTAGCATAGGTCGCATACAAACTGTGTTTTGACAAAATGAATCTAGTCAAATCCGATCGTGACCCAAATACTCGGATCTAAGGGGCATGAGGGAGTGTCCCCTCTCCGAAATCGAAAACAAATTTGTTGTTGTTGTTGAATTTTTGTTCACGTTATTCAAAACAAACTACCACAAATACTACCACATCTAAAGAAATCTTGCCGGAGTTTATAAATTAAATTTCATTTAAACAAATGAAATAATAATTAATTGCTTCAGTAATATTGAGAAGAAAGGGTGAACTGAAATTACCCCTATCTACCCTAAAATATTTTCTGGATACTCCCTACATAGGCTTAAGATTGAGGTCCTACTTTTAATTCATATATGTATGTAACAATCTTTTCAATGCAAATAAGAGTAGGTAAATTCTTTGGATAATTACTGTATTTTGTGGAAAGTGTCACTCACGTATGAAGAAAAAGTTCAGGCAGGTCAAGTAAGCTAGGTACGGCGGTCCTGCCCTCCTCATGTCTCCCATACTCGTGGCGTCGATACAAAATAAAACGGAACCTGGCATCGGTTACACAGCAACACTGACAGCTGGCAAAAGTTGGATTAATCTAGCCCTAAAATGGCAAATAGATCGACCACTTTTTCACATCTTATTATCAATATATTTTTATAAATGAAACATCACTAAATAGTTTTTCAGGCTTTGAGTATCATCGAAGGTTTTAGTATTATATAAACATTCGATAGATTTAGTATTATATAAAACTTCGATTCATATTTAAGAATTATCACTTCCCGTTCGATCGTGCAAAACTCGAAATCGATATATTCTAGACGCTTAAAGCTTGCACTAGAAGGCGTTCGAAGGCGGTCTATCGATTTCTTAGCCCGTTATCTAGAAAGTCACGTTGCCTTACCTGTATTTAATTTTTGAAGATGTAGCTCTTCTATGCACACCTGTGGCACTGGTCGTTCACAGAGACGTCTAAATATTCGAATTCTAGGTAGAATTAAATTGACAATATTAAATTGTGTGCTATTTTATTGTACGGGTCTAATTGTAAGTCTCACTGTTATTAAACGCCAATAAATATTAGAACTTTTATTCTCACTCTTCCTGTTTTACATAACGTGGCTCAACTGTTCAAGGCCTGATTCTACAAACAGCGGAATTTTCGCAAGGCTTCAGCTGTTCTTTCACAATAAGTCTAAAGCGGCCCGTTCATATGCAACCCAGTCTTGATGGGCCTGAAATGTAGTGATGCTTTGTGTAAATAATGAAGCAGGTGGCAACAGCGACAGATTTAGAACCGGCCGTTGTTGCTGACCCTGCGATCGCCAGGACCTTATTCACTCAGTCGTCTTTTCACGTCTCTATAGCAGGAGTGCCCAACTTGCAAGGTCTCAAGGGCCACATCTAAAACCTATAGTACGGTTGCGGTACATAATTTCATTACTGGGACGATCCACACCTGACATCTCCGTATTGTTGTTCTCGACACGTAGCTCGGCTGATCAGAAACGCGCGTGTTTGTGGAATAGAACCATGTGTAAGGGCCGTACTATGCATAACGCAGTCAAACATTTTGGGATGATTTCGGAAGCGTAAATTTACTAGAAAAAAATATCCTTGTATCTAAACTTCCCCTACTTGTACATTAAAGGAGGTGTTGACCCCGGCAGGGCGCACAATGTTTTCTCCCGACATGGATGAAAGGGACTTTCACTTTTAACTAAAAAAAATTTGCGCAATAAATGGCACCGCGAGCCGCTAGTTGGACAACCCTGCTCTACAGCTTATGCATTTAAGCCCAACTTGAAGATACTTTCTATGATATTATTTTTTAGACGTTCTATTTTCTTTTTCCAAGACTTTTGCCTTCAAAAATAATTTTTAAAACTTATTGGGCCTAAAATGGGAGCCTAATAAATTTACTTCTTTTTTTACATATCTCCTCTTTTCATATTTCCCTCGTCACCACGATCCTGTTTCATTGCTTTTGGATTTTCCTCGCGTTGTTGAGTATGACGCGAAACCATTGTAACCTCTCACACGGCCGTAGGTTGCTTAGTTTTCTCTCAATATTTTGCGAGCACGCGAAGTTGGTAATATAGAAACCACCTATTGAATTGGGGAGGACAGTTTTGTTAAAGGCGAAAGGAAGATGTTTCTCTCCAGGCATTGGGGAAACAGGTGGGGATTTATGGGCGCAGTGGGCCGAAACTCGCAGCTGCAAAATTAGATGAACGTAAATGAAAAATCCACAATTCCCTCACTTTCAGTGTACTCTGAAATTTATTGATCGTGCGTCTTTGTGATCCGAAGAAATATCACCTAATTATTCGCTAATTTTAAAACGAATGATAGAATAATTTTAATCTATATAAAATCGAATGTTATTTTGTTACATTGAATGATAATTATAATTTATATAAGTCCTATGAGGAGCCTTTTAGCAATTCTTACTCCTTAATCCAATAATTTTTAAGCGTGTGATACGTAAACACATTTTAACCATTATAGTTAAGCCAGTATGTCCACGTATATTATGACAAGAGAGATAGTTTTAAGGCTATTTCACAAGGCCAAAGTCCGTCATCGTCCATCTACCTCTTTTCGTAGTGCGCGGACAGGTAATGTGAATTGTTGATTTTCACTTGTTCAAAGGTATTGATACTCATCTTATTGCAAAATAATGGTACACAGTGTTCATGCAGCGCGCGTTTCATACCACTTTAACCCACACCTAAGATCTATAATTCGCTATTTCACAGCGATGCTCCCTCTGAAGACTCTAGTCGCTTCCTCCCGGATCTCCGGTACTTGGCGCATACGCTACCAAAGCCGGGCTGAGGCAGCGGAAGCTCTGAAATGATAGATTAATAAAACGAAGAGCTACTTCACCCGCAAATGGCCATTTAAATGTACATGGCAAATTTTAATGAAATAGCTTAAGAATCGCTGTTTTTAAAACCCCTGTGTCTGTTTTCTCTTCGATTGCTTTATTGGTGTTTTTGGGCACGTCACTGCCCGGCCAGTCCCGTTAAGAAGTGACTCTGACTCCTTCCCCGTTGAATGATGACATCCGGAGCCAACCTACACAACTCACCTCCCCCCCCCAGGTATTCCCGTGGCTAGCTCTTGATCAGAGCGCTCCCTTTCCGCTACGCGGCCCTGAGTTCGATTTCCGTTCGAGCCAAGACCATAGTGTGCGTTTTCTCTGCAATGTCATAGTATATGTCGCTGTGTGACGATGAGAAAATTCACTTCTCAGTTTGAGAAGACCGGAATACCGCGTGGGGATGTCTACGTGCTAAACACACGTACCCCCTTAATCCATGACCGCGAGTCAGGGACGTCGCCGGTTGGCCTGAGCCCGTTCACGGGCTGTCGCGCCAAGTACATACATACAGTACATACATACAGCACATACATACAATACATATATACAGTACATACATACAGTACATATTTACAGTACATACATACAGTACATACATACAGGTATCCCCCAGCAGGGCTCCATCCAGGCAGGAAAAGCTCTAACCTCCCGACTGGTCTCCAGACACATGTGGTAGTATAAGTGTAAGTGTGTTTGTATGTGGTAGTATAAGTGTAAGTGTAAGTGTGTTTATAAAGGAAAAGGATAGAACGAGGAAGTGAAGGAAACATCACGCGCGGCCATTGGCCCGTTCGATAGGGTACTGCTTTTCTTTTCGATGATCTTCTGGCGCCGGTGAATTGGTGGTCGGCACAAAGCGTTCTGTAACTTCTTGTTCTCCAACACATAAAAAGAGTTTCTTTGCCGAATATCTCCATTTGCTTGATTCTTAGCTTGTTCTGAGCCAGATCTCGCGACGGTTTCTGTGGCACCCATAACGCATTTTGTTGGGAAGTGAACCGGCCGTTCCGAACCTGAACCGATCACTTCGCGAATGTTAGGGATCCGAAAACTTTAACTCAGAACCACGCACTAGAAGCATGATACACAACAGATAGCAGCACAATCAATACTGCTTTGCGGACCTTTTAGTATTCCTGTCCCAAGATATCTCAAGTAAAGATTTTGTGTTTCCCAACAAGAAGCCTGACATATTAAACTTATTTTGTGATTATGTTAGATGAAAATCATAATTAAGTATTCTTATACTTCGAACTAAAGGCATATTTAATTCTATCTGCGTTAATATATCACGTTAAAAACTATTTTAAAATGGATTCTGTTTGTTTGTTTTTTTTGAGAAATTCATTACTAGTATATCTATGTAGAGGTTCATGATATAAGATACGCAATTGTGGAAAGTACTTCACCACAATTTCTCCCCGCAAGTCACCACTGATCCTGGGAGCGGACTTGTTGAGCATGGGCGTGCGGGAGGTGGCAATGGTGGGGGAGAGGGCAGGGGGTCGGGCCCCACTAATAATTTCGAAAGGGGTCCCTTAGCCCACGTAAAAATAATTTATTTCGCCGTAAATGCTGCCAATTCCTTGTTTTGCCTTTTCTTAAAACTGAAACGACACTTAAGAACAGTTTTCCAATCTTGTAAAATTGTTCAACATTAACTCATTTGTATTTTTAATAGTAAAATTAAATTTATAATATTCTTCTTCTTGAAGTATCTTTTACTCCTTTACTAGAAAAATACATTATATGGTTTGATTGTTTGATCGATGACTCTGGACGAGGACTGACTGGCGTGGGGACAGGGCAAGGATGGAGAACAAAATATCGCGCTCAGTCCATGTCCCTCTTGTTGGGGTACTGCTCTGGCACTTGCCTGGTATTGATTAGAGGAACCATGGGAAACTATCGATCAGTGCAGACGGACGTTAGAATTCTCCTCCCATACAGCAGCCGAACTCAATCTAGCTATCCAGTTAGTGTCGAAAATCCCGCCACCGTAGGGGCTCGAATTATAAAATCTTTCAGCTAGATACACTACAGTGACACCCGTTGATGCTCTGAGTCACCTAAGCAGATATATCAATGTGAATGAAAAAAAAAGTTGGAGGAAAATGGGGCTCGGAGGGACCCTGGAATGTAGTTGGCTCCCCTCTTCTGTCAGCTGCGCACACCTGTACTTCTATTAAATCATTGAATCGGTTGCCACCTGTTGTGACGTTGTCATCCAAGCGAGAGCTTGAATGTCGCTATACTGACGTCACTATGATGACGTATAAGCTGCCGATTGGATGACAAGCGAAGCAAATTTCGAAGCAACGAATCAAAGTATAACTTGGTAAGTGCTTCTTCTTCTTCTTCTTCTTCTTCCTTTCTTCTTCCTTTCTTCTTCCTTTCTTCTTCCTTTCTTCTTCCTTTCTTCTTCTTCTTTTTCTTCTCCTGATTCCTCTCAGCGTTGGGTTAGCCATTTGATATACTCCGTTTTGCTTTGTGCCATGCGCTTCACCACACCTAGTGTAGCTCCGCTCCTTTGGCATATAACCTGTATATATGGGTCCCATGCTCCTCTTGGTCTCCCAGGTAGTTTCTTCCCCTCTAGCCTGGCTTCGATCATTTGTTTCGGCTCTCTATCCTCTGCTGTTCTATTATCATGTCTATACCACTTCAGAGCCTTGTTTTCCATTTCCTTTAGTACCTTTAAGTTCTTCTCTAATTTTGTTATTTCTTATCCTATCTCTTCTTGTTTTCTCTACTATCCTGCATAGGAATTTCATTTCCGTTGCTGTGATTCTACTTTCTGCTTTCGTATTATGTGGCACACTCAGTTCCATTCATACTTCAGTTCCATTTATAAATGTTGGTATATATTCGGATTTATAAAATTGGAGTTTTGTTTTAGTGCCTACATTCGTTCTGAGTAAGTTCTTATTTATTTGATAATGCACTTAATGTATTGGCAAGTGCCCGCGTGATAATTTTGCTTCCAGGTCCGTGGGTGCGGGCCCACTGTGCGCGGCGGCGCTGCCGCATGCGCCGTGCTGCAGAGCGCGCGCCGGTCGCCCGCCGCCTGGCCACCGGCTGGGGCGGCTGGCCCCGCTCCGCGAGGCGACGCGACGCGTCGGGGACGCAGGCCGCGCCGCCCACAGTGCTCGTCGGCGCAGCGCAGCGGGCGGAGGTTCGGCGGCGACGCAGCAGCCAACAACCAGCAGCTCCCCGAGACAGCGGGCGAACGCCTGCGCTCCAGCACGTGCCAATCGCTGGCGCAGGTGGCGCTCCTGTGCGGGCTGCGCGCGACGTCCCTCGCTTTTTCCCTCCGTGCCGCACGTGCCCCCTCGGGCGCGTTGCCCTCCTCCGGATCAGGCGAGCCCGGAGCGGGATCTTGTTAGCGCGCTCGTACGGCTTGCCGCTCACGTGGGGCGGCCGCTCTGTATATATAGGGGGGTGCCGCGGCCGCGACGCGAGGGCGAGGAGGCCGACGTCCTGGAGGCATCGGGGCTCCGGTAGACTTTGGCCCTAAGGTGACGGACCTCGACCCCTTTGGGATCCCCCCGGCTTGCCGTCGCGACTGTCACCCCTCCCGAGCACAGCCTCTCTACTGGACCTCTTTGCGGAACATGGTGATTCGTGGCTCGCTGGACACGGTGCAGTTGCGCGCCCTGTGAACGACAGCTGAAAGAGCGACCCGCGCGCTTGCGTTGCCGCTGGTGGGGAATGCCAGAAGCCTGGAGCAGTGAAGGTGGGCATCGCGCGAGACCGTTGACAGCTAGCGGCGCGAGCGGCGCGCAGCCGGCGGGACAGGGAGCGCGGCGCCGCGATGGGCTTCGCGGGCTGGCGCGTGTCTGGTGCTGGTGCTGGCGGCGTGGGGTGTGCACGGCCGGGCCGCGCGGGCCGCGGCGGCGGGCGGCCGCGGCCGGGGACCTGGCGGTACGGCGGCGGCGCCAGCGGGGGCGGCGGCGGCGAGGCGGCGTCGGCCACGGCGGGCGCCCTCCGGCTTGCCGAACCGGCGCGGGCCCCTACGAGACGCAAGGCGCTGCTCAACGTGACGTTTCCTGGACGCGGCGCGGGCGTGTGGCGCTGGGAGGCCCGGGGCGAGCCCGGGCTGTTTCGCCGCGGGGCGCGTGGGCGGCGCCGCGGGACTGCTGGTGCCGCTGCTGGCGACGGGGCCCGGAGGCGGCGCGGCGTGCTCCCCCAACGTGACGGCCGCCCGGGGCGTGCCCCCCGGCGAGCCCTGGATCGCCCTGGTGCAGCGAGGCGGCTGCAACTACGACGTCAAGGTGGAGAACGCCTGGCTGCTCAACGCCTCCGCCGTCGTCATCTACAACAACGACGACTCGCCCGCGCTGCAGAAGATGCCGCTCGAGAAACGTGAGTACCCCTTTGTGTTTGTCTCTTGATGCCGAGGCAGGAAGCTTGTCAGTCGTCTCTGAGGGACTCTTCTTCCGATCCATTACCTTTGCTGCTTGGAACCAGGCTAGCGGTTTTCAGCGTGAGAATGAATTAGACCACAGAAATTGACTCTGCAGTTATGAATTTATTACCATCTTTTCATCTGGCTGTGCGAGTTATGTTCTTCACTGTGGGCTGTACTATTGTTTTGAAACATATTCAATCCAATCAACGGATTGTAATGGACGAGAATCCAAACAATCTATTCGCAGCTGTGAAGAAGGCTGTACAATATTATTTGATTTAATATTTAATTTTCATTCTGTTTTATATTGTATGCAATAATTAGAACCAGTAAATATTGAACGCGTTTATTACGGTAATAATGAAGCTACATTGTTTTTAGAACATGTTTCTAGTCTAAGTAAAAAAGATATTAAAAAACAACAAAGCTTAATAATATAATAAAACGTATACACGTGGTTGGAAATACATGAAAATCACACAATCATAGGTTAATGTATTTTAGGGTTATTTTTCGATGGAACTGACGTCTTTTATTTACTTCATGTTGTTTGTTTGATAAGCGACGTAATGAATATCACACCTCCAGCCTTTTGTTTCTTCCTACACAATCGCATTTCCAGATGTATGCTGCTGTCCGCGTCGAAGTATCCTAGTATAACATCCAGACGAGAATCATTAAAAGTTATTCGTATGAATCGCAGATTTGTTTGTATTTTCATAAGAGTGAATGTTTTAGGTATTCTGATTACATGGCAGTTATAATTGTTCGTTAGAGAACATAGAAGTAGTAGGAAACGATATGTTGGTTCCTTTAGAAATTTGGGTTCTGTTAGAGAGATAGAAATGAATATACCTGGGAATAAATAAGTAGTTGGCCCTATAAATCCATAGAAACTTGAATAATTGAGACTAACAAAACTTTGATTCGTAATCTTATTGTCCAGAATTTAAAAATCTCCTGAAGTCACTGTTATAGCCATTCTCAAAAGTTTTCTCTAATTTTGATTTCTTTGATTGGAAATAAAAAAATAAAATTGCAAAAGAAACCCTCAGTTCTTTGTTGTATTGAAACAAATTCCTAGCATATATATTTATTTTATGTTTAATTATCAATTATATACGATATGTCTATTCAAAAAAACTCTATTCAAGTTAGTGGGTAATGTTTTTCAAAATAATTCTGATTGAAGTTTGAATTTAATAGACAATTTTGAAGCTAATCACTAAAATCAATAAAAAAATATAAGTAACTTTATAAACATCTTAATATCCATTTTGAAAACGATTGCTTAGAAGCAATTTCATTGTAAAGAAATAAAGAAGTATTTATTTCATAAAATGTTTGTTATACTCCAGCTGTGAGAAAACATTCAACGGGTTGAAAGGAAAGAAAAAAAAATCATGAATCAAAACGGAAACAGCGGGTAAACAAATCACGCAAATATTACGCGAGTGCGTGAACAAGTTATAAAAGAACTTCCACGATGGAACGAGGAAGCCAACATAATCACTCGCCTCTTGTGTAAACTCTGTCATATTGCTCGTTCTTATACCCTGTTGACATCAGGCGGCGGCAAATTGCAGCGCCCGGACGCAAACGACAACACGGCCGGGGCAATCGAAGGATGGGGGAGCGTGTCATAATGGCACGGCGACTGCAGCGCGGCGAGGTGCGAGACGGCGGTCGGGCGAAGTGGGGAGCGAGGGGTAGTGAGGCAACGGCCGTGCGCCGCGTCGTGCCGCGAGAGAAAGCCAGGCAAGCGACCGACCAGCCGCCTGCCACAGCAACGGCGGCGCAACGCACCTCCGCCACACCACGCCACTCACTGTGCCACGCCACGCCGCGCAGCACCGAACCGAACCGCGCTGCGCCGCGTCGCTGATGAAAGTTGTTTTGTAGGAAGTCGTCATGCTCCTGACCTTGCCTGGCGATGGCCGTCGCGCCGCCCCGCGCCCCGCCGGGCAGTGCCGCGAAGGCAGAGGTCGCCCTCGTACGCAAAGAGTTCCGGGTAGCCCCTCTCGACTGGACGCGAGTCGGTTCGCGATACGCCACGCGATCGTGTGTGCGTTGCCGTTGGAGGTCGCCGGAACAAAGGAGCAACGCGGATCGGGAGAGATTGTTTTGGCAACAGATGAGTCGGTGACGCGGTTCGGAAGGAAGTGCGATGAGGAAAAAAGTGTAAAACAAGTTGAGTTATTTGTACACAAAAAGAAACCGTTGTTAAACAAAACTTAAATCTAGCTGCTTCTGCCCTTTTTCGCTATACGAGTAGTGTAAGTACACAAAAAGCTTCAAATTCTGCGATTTGTTGACGAAAGAAATGAGGTCAGGAAATAAGTTTGGAACATAAACATTTATTACAAACAACGATACTGTTATTAAACACTGATCAAAAATAAAATCATTGAAATTGTATTAGATGCAACTTTTTGCGCTCGAAAATGCCTAAATTCAGCATCAATTCAATACCTTTACAATATTTACTTGATTATTTTGAAGTGTGAAATATTAAAAATCAACCAGAATTTTTGCCACTTTTGTTACTATCATTTAAACTATCAAGAATGGCAAACGTTTTTTTGTTTTTTATTCTGGTGTTTAGTTTCTTAATAGTTACCTTCCGAACTCTGAAGCGTGAATGTATAGCTTCCGAAAAGAGAAAACTAAATTCATTATATTTTTTAATTGTCTCTGTGAAAATAACTGGATATAAAGCTTAATGAGCCCCTATTAATTTGATTTTATCAATCACTTAAACTAAAAACAAACTATTTGTTTAACCTTTATAAAAAATATAAAGAAAATGTGCTTTATAAAAATTGGAGTTGTCGATTTGTATGACGGTTCATCTGCTTTTCATTTCCTCGCTTTTCAACGTATTTTCTGATGGTATCGCAGTTCCTGTATTTATTTTTTTCAAATGCTTCTGCTCTGGTAACATATTCACACACAATCTTAAAACTTCATTGAGTCTTATCATCTTGGCCTTTTTTGCTTCCCACTCCCTGGAGGCCACTTGTAGACTATTCTACTATCGCAATAAATCATGCCTGATTTCCCCTCTACTTTGTTTTTCAGTGCCACATTGGGCGCGTACTCCTGTTTATATGTTCATAGTCTTCCTCTTTCGCTACAGCTGCTTGGTTCTCTCGTTATCATGAGTTTGACGCAAAGAGGTCAAATGTCTAAGTCTTAGTTACATGTGTATTTTTGTGTATTTCGGATGCGAAAGTGGAACTCCACGTCCTGTTAGTTATTCTTATACGTAAATCATGTGTTAGTGTGCTAGGCAGCTTGTAATATTTCACTTTCATGAATGATATCCCGAAAGTGTGAAGTACCTTTTGTTCCCGGTCATTTCTTAATATGCTCAGAAAATTATGTAAACATGTTATGCTTCAGTCATAGTGTGTTGAACAATAGCGAATTGTAGTTAGATTTTTTTTGTCAGTCAAGTAAGAGTATAATATCATGTAACAGACAGTTGCTATGTCGTTTACTACGCATAATACAGAATAACAAACGATAAATTAACTCAATCTATAAAATCTGTACCACTGTATTTTCTGATCAAATTGTTACAGAAATCTTGAGAAATGTGCTATACTAAAAGCATTCTGATATGACCATTGTAATATCATGTACGAACACTCCTACCTGCAGCAAACCGTATTTCTTACAAATAAAGCTATGTTTTTAAGTTAAAAAGATCGTTCCAATAATATCTTCATCACAAGAACTTCATAAAAATAATAGAAATGCGTTGACAGCGTAAATGTACCTTTCCGTGCCTACGTATCCCTTGCATTTCAAGGAATGTCTGTAGTTATGTTCTTACCACTGTAACCAAGATAATTCCCTTCAGCTCTCTGTGATACGTTCTCAAATTCCCATTAGGCTTCCCACTAGAGCCTAGAGGGAATTTGGGAAATATCTAGTAAAATTCCCATTAGGCTAGATATTTCCCAAATTCCCTCTCGGTTTTTGCTAATACACACAGTAGTTTGTACGGAGCCCATATAAGACGAAGATGAAGTCTCAAGGCTTTCTCTTTTGGCCAGCCGACTCCGGGTTACGCTTCACGTCCCGATGGGATGCATATTCGACCATATACTAGACCAACACACGGGCGGGCTCCTATGATTCGGGATCAGCAGAATGCTAGACCCTACGCGACAACACGTACATGAGGGGCAAGGGACAAACAACCATGCCCAAGGTGGGACTCAAACCCGCGACTTTTCGAATCGTGGCGCTAAGTCGGTAGACGCTTTTAGCCACCTCTGCCACGCAGGTCGGCCTAAAATACAATTCTTTGGGGAGTGGGGGTGGATGTTACAGACACTTTCAGACGTGATAAGCAGTCAATTGATTCCTCTTGCCAGATGAAGGTGCTTTTTTAGCCGCATCTTTCTAGATTATTCTGAAATAATTCTAGAAAATGTTTGTTAGAGGAGAGGGTCAAGGTACTTGCGGTGACGAAACTCTTTGAACTACTGTTCTACCTCTTCGGCATATCATGAATCATTAAGATTTAATTCCTCTGATTTATCATAATTACAATTTTTTAATGGAACAAATATATTTTATGAACTTGCGCAGTACAAATAAAATTAACATGAGAATATCTAGTAGTTGCGCCATTATGTATAATATGGGACAGCAATGCAACTTCTGGAAAACAATATAATACATTTCCTATATCCTTGAGGATTTTAAGTCGAAAAATAAAGATAATTTTCTAATACTTTGACGATGATGGTGTTTTCAAAATATTTTATTTAAATCATTCATTTGATTCAGTTCTTCAGTTGGTTTACTTGATTCAATTAATCAACTATTTGTATACAAATTAAGTGTTGGAATCTCGAAGAAAACAGTCTAAACCGGACTGGAGGATGTGGACGTTGTATCTGGCTTATCTATCTCTGCTGCTACTTAAACAAAGTTCCGGAATTAATAGGGAAATTGTGGACTCAATGGAACGACAAATTGAGAAACTGAAAATGAAATTTTATTACCTTGACTCAGATTTTGAATCTCCGCAATTTTACTCTATCAAACTGCCACTTTTCATGGTATTGACTACGTATTAGGCAATCAACAGGCTTAAATGTAGCACCCAAATGGACGTGAATAATGCCTATTCATTTTGAAAAGGTAAAGAACGTTTGTGAACCTCGGCCATATCTCGAAATCAAGCACTGACGTCTCGCAGCGGTTGGTGGAGACCGGAAGCGGGCAGATACGAGGGGAAGGAGTTGCGCCCAAACCATTAGATATCGCCTTCGGTCGTTGCAGTTAAAGTTACCGTTGAATGTCTCTTGAAGAGCGGTGTACGAATACAACATTTTAAAATGCTGATACAAATACACACACACAGCGAACGTACTAACGGAAATATATAATTATAATACTCGTTGCTCATTTAGTGGTGATACGTTCAGCACTTTCTGTTTTCTGGGCTTGCATAGAACTGGCATGTTAGTTGATAATAGACAAAAATCGTTGAAAATAATAACAGGGGGTGGAATAAAAAGACGTATGTGCAGGGTGCAATAAAATATCATCTTAAAATGTACAAAGATTATTTGTATTTACTAGAAACTTTGAGAACTATTCCTCATTCAAATTTTCGGTATTCGTTCAATCTTTTTCCGTTATCTTCGCTTTCTGGTTGTCATTATTCTCTCGGCCGCCATCATAAACACCCTTCTTGAGATTTATTTTTCTGCAGCTCAGTTTGCGTTCTTGCTTTCAGCTTAGTTGTCGCGAGCACTTTCTTGATATTACTCTGCGGCTAGTGTTCTTTGTTTTCCCGAACCATTCAGGCAAACGGTAGAGTAGTACGACAAATCGTGCCATAACGGCAGGCACTGGGAGTAAATCTGGTCGTCTCAGTTTTATTGCTTGTGTGATAAGCGCCAGCGGCAATTAGATGAATTACGATGGGCGCCGTTCGTTTGATGCTGTGCAGTGAGGTATCGCAGTCGGGGTATCACCGCTGCTATGCTAATGCGGGTTTTGTACGCTATGTGACTAACATATTGCTGCCATCTTGTGTTATTCACTTACCATGTATCTGCCGTATAGTATTATTCACTTCAGCCTTTCTAGACCAATTGAATCATCATCTTGCGAGTATTTTACAGGTCTAGCGACTGTATCTCGCATCCAAATCTCTATACTCCTCTATCATTCCACCCATTTTTTTCTTGACCTCTTCTTCGTATATCTTTCAAAACCTAATTCTGAGATTCTTTTCTGGATCTTTTTCTTCTCCGAGGGAAACCTTTCTGGGCCATCTTGCATAATCACGTGCCCAAAACATTCGACCAACAGAAAATCTGTCGTAAATATTCAGGTCATTCGTTATTAATAAGGAAGTGGGGGAGACTGGGTCAATCATATTTTACGACTAGAGTTGCTCTACACAAACATGAAGCTCAAGGCGAAAATTGAATCCACGGATCCACTCTTCGAACTGGCATGAGTATGGCGCTCTCGGCTGATGGACCATTCACAATGAAAACATTACTGTGGATGGGTGGACGTAAAAAAAATTGCTGACTAAAAAGTACACTCTCGTATTGGATAGTATAGTACATTTATAATAATTACAGGAGTTTGAGATGCTGCATGATGAATAGGTGTATATTTATTTTGCTAACCACACACGTCAATAATCAGTCGTAACGTATCAAATTCCGATAGTCTTGGTAAAGTGATATCGTAAAGTAGAACAGAAGTATAATGAGCATCTGCCAACTGAATAATCTACCCATTTTCGAAATGTTTCATTAGGGTTCTAACATAATATTTCTGACATTGATTCAAAGCAGAAGTAAAACATTTGATTGTAATTGTGGTGTGAACGAGGTAGATTGAACCTAAAACGATGCGATAAATGCGATGATAACCTACGTTGATGCGAAAAATTTGTGAACTCTATGGTAATATATAATTTATATTTTCTTTCCAGCAAACTTTCTCAAGTCTATGTTACGGATTTTGTAATAGGAGAATAAGAAGACAAAGAATTTTAAATCAAAAACTCTTCACGTGGACTCTAGTGACGTTATTAGTTTATTCCAGCTGCATCTGCAATTGCGTATTATTGTGTGCCGGAATATCAGTAATGAAGTAATAATGGTTTTCAGTATGTTCTGACAAAGCCCGCGTTTGGACTTGCGTAAATTCACATGATATCAGTCGGAACCCTCTTCGCAACGCATAGCTGTTATCTAGCGGGTTCACTTGGGGCCTTGTGATAATCAGACTCTTCAAACCCTTTATTTACTTTAGAGATCAAATGTCACTTGGAAGGGGAGATGAGGATATGATTTACCTCTCATCCTTTGCAACTAAGACTGTCGTCAGTGTCGCATTTTACATTTTGATATTCTTCACAAATTCACTACTGTCTCCACTGAGTATTTTTTGTTCACACAGCTATGATACACTTTTTTATGTTTAAGGCGAAAAAATTGAGACATCTCTTAGCAATTCGATTTATTCCAATGACATACGGAGTACGCTGCTATGTTCAAATGTCTAGCCTTTGTAATTGCAGTAAACCTAAATTTTATGTGGAATATTTAGGCCCTTGTAAGATATGGCCGTAGAAATCTACATTGAAAATTTGCAAACATTGGAACTTAAATATTACAATTAGTTTATTCAAATACCTCTAACTGAGAATCTTTGTAATTATTGTGGACAAATCCCATAATTTTTAACTCAATTAGAAAATGAGTTTTGAATATGTTACATTAATGAATTTATACATTTTTTGGTCAGACAATTAAGACGTATCAGTTATTTAAATGAACTTAATAAACTTTGTTTAGGATTAGTATCGATGTTCGTTCAGATAATTTTAAATATATTAAGTTTTCGCTTCAATCTTAATTAATGTTTTAATTTTAAATTCTTTTATTAATCGTAAGGAGGAAAAATACAGTGAGTGACGTCTGAGGGAGAAGTATAATCTGCGCACTTTTTCTTCATCTTCATAATCTCAACCTACTGTTTTACTACTGAATTATCAATAAAGGTACTAACGAGAGTGGTTGGGAACATTTGAAAACTAGAAATGTTTGCTTCCAAGCAATTGGAAACTCATTTGCTTCGGCAAACGAAGTACAGATTGGATTTTACAGTGATGTTGACGAAATAACGGTGCCCCCGCCCTATTCCTCTCTAAGCTAACCAAAAGTGCTCAAGAAAACTTGCGCATGAACCTGCGCAATGGAAATGAATTGAAGGAGTCGGGGCAAGATAGAGCTGACGCACTTCTATTTTTTTAGCTAAATGGAAAGAGGTTATTTTTGTGAATTTAGTCCGGCCGATTTCGTTTCTATGAAAAGGTTCGTTGCGAGTTTCGATTATAATGTTTTATTTTGTGTTGTGTTGTTGTTTTGTACATATTATTAAGATTATTATTTTGATTTTTTTAGTGAAAGGAAGGACTATCTGCCCCCAATATTTTTAACTGTGCAGTTAAGACATTTTGATCTGATGCTTGGTAAAGTATTTCTTTTGTCAGAAGCCACGACAAGCAGGCCGGCGTCTTGCAGGCCGGGAGTGCTGGAAGATGCGCAACGTTAACCTCTTCTTCGTGAATCACAGGCTTCCTGCGTAGTACAATACCCTCTGCTCTGGTATTGCATGCTCTTGGGGAGACCTCATCAGTGCGGGACGGCGCGCTTCGTTGTCTTCAAACGACGCCGTCACCGTTCCCCCTCCACCGGCCGCTCCCTTCCCCTCCTCCCCCTTTCCCTCCTCACCCGTCCCCACCACCCGCGTTCTGCTTGTCGGGGCGTTCGTCGCGTGTTTATCTGAAGATCCAACTCCGCGCACTCGTTTCTGCCGACGAAGTTGAAATGTTTGCAGCTCTCTGCCTTTTAAGCGGAAGGCGGAGTTAACCGGAAGTTAATGCTCCCTGGGACTGAAATTCTATTTTCGGCGTTTCTTTTTCTGAGGAACGTTTTAGTGTGTAGAGTTACTCGGGACAGTTCAGTGGCATGTTGAGAGTGGGATGCAAGCTTTTGTAACTCGAGTCCTGTACTGTTTGAGATGGCGCTGCAGAAGTCTTGGAATTCTTGATTTTCCAGTTTTTCTTGTCGATTGTTTCGATCGAGACTTCCTTGGTGCAACAGTTTGCGTATTGGATTGTTATACCAAATAGTTTGCGAACCCTGTCGAAATCATGTTTTAGGTGAAAATTCGCTGTACGCCACCCTTTGGAAGAGAAGTAAAGAATGTCATATATCGCAGGTGTACATATAATAAAAAAAAAACAAAATGTTAATGTTGCCTCAGACCAAATTTTTAAACCGTTAATCGCGCCAGTCGTTCACTACTAAATGACATTTTGGGGTTAGACCAGTTCCCATCATACTGTAATCGTATCCATGGTCGTCGCTGATCCCTGATATTTTCAATACATCCAATACTTTATTTCCAAATTCATTAATAGCTGAGGGAAGTTCATATTTTAATAGTATTTTAACTGTGAAACGATAACACTGTGTTCACAAACATCATTTGGCGTCCTTCATTATTCAGAGAGTAAGAAAAGAATGGGAGAGGAATATAATGAAGACACATCTTAACTGGCGGGTAGATGCAGGAATTGGAATTCCCCGCGAGTTTGTGTTTCCATAGCTACGAAGAGAGCCAATGTACGACACACTGCTTGCTACCACTACTGCTTTAACGGTCGTCACATTCTACGTGCCTGTTTTCGAAGTTTATTCTCATAGTATATTGTTGAATTCATTCAGAGTTTCGACTTAGCTGAATATTTTAAATCTAACATGTGCACCGGTTAGCTTCGATACAAATGTTGCCTTGGCTTTAATTACAATTTCGTGAAGGTTCATACACATCATGATTTTTAGTTGAGCCTCGAAAAACTGAAAAAAAAATGAAATAAAGAATGAAGAAAATGAGTGATTATGGATTTATTAAAACACCTTCACTGCAGTGCCCCTGACCGAGAGGTCCTACAGTTCGAATCCCAACGGGTGGCAGGATTTTGACACTAGCTAGACAATTATGTTGAATTTAGCCGTTATCTGAAGGAGAAATGTAGCGACCGGCTAGATTGTTCTGATCAGTAGTTTTCAGAGATTTTTTCGATCAATACCAGGCGAATGTCGGAGCAGTACCCTAACAAACGGGTCACGGACCGCGCGCAATCTTTCCTCACTCTCCCCTCTTCTATCCCCACCCCTTACTTACACACACTTGCTTGAATGCACCACACGACCACACGTGCTGGGAGACCAGACGGGAGCTTAGAGCCGCACTAGGCTTGACCCGGCGACGCTGGTGGGAGATACTTGGTCACTAACCAATCAAGTAATAAATAAATAAATAAATAAAATAAATAAATAAATAAAAATAACTGAATAAATAAAAAATAACTGAATAAAAAACAAATAAATGAATAAAAAACAAATAAATGAATAAAAAACAAATAAATGAATAAAAATAAATAAATGAATAAAATAAATAAATGAATAAAAATAAATAAATGAATAAAAATAAATAAATGAATAAAAAATAAATAAATGAATAAAAAATAAAAAAATGAATAAAAAATAAAAAATGAATAAAAAATAAAAAAAATGAATAAAAAATAAATAAATAAAATATAAAATAAAAACCTGTGCACGTTGTTTGCATAGAAACTTCCAGTATTTTAAATAATGTGAAAAATATCAAAGCAAAGCATTTCCTAGTCTTAGAAGAGACTTTCAATTAGCCACTTGTTAGTTTTGGAGAGAAATGCGTGTCTCGTACCTTATGAGACATTCTCTCACACATGTCAGTGTTCGTGAAATGGCCTCCGCGTGCGTTGCAAAACGAGTCAGGTGCACAGTTATGCCTACAGAGAGCGTGTACGAATAGCTGTAACATTAATTTTGCACGCAGATGCTTCCGGCTGGATCGACAAACACTGCTCAGTGGATTCAGAACGTGAGGAGAAGCTCGAAATTTCTGTGCGTTCCCGATACTTGAAGTTGCTTATGTACCAAGACCTCTGGATCGTAGTAGCGCCTCTGACACGTCCCAGCGTGACACATGTTATTTTCTTCAAATGATCGTTGTTAACTTGTTTCCATAAATGTTTCCCTCTTTTTCCATCTGTGGTCAAATTTGGCGCCCTAACCCATCCGGACTTTTTTCTTCCAAAATTGAAAATCCCTGATCGACGTGGAAGAACTCGAAGCCCTATACGTTTGAAATGGAAATTTCTAATATTGGGGCTACTTTACATGGTGCCTCAAACACATTTCACTTTTCTCAAAAATGGATCAAAGGTTTTTGATAATACGTGTTTGCCTCCAATAGCCTAAAGGCGCCTAAAAATGGTGCAGGTCTCATTTTCGTTGAAATCAAACTTTTTGTAAATTGCAAAGGATCAAAATTGTTTCGGCACAATTACAATATTGAAGATAGAGATTTTTTCCTTCATGAAATCCATTTTTCACCGACCGATCGTAAAATGAGGTCACGTACAATGTTTTAAAGGTATGACTATTGTTAGTAGAAAATTTAGGCAATTAAAAACAATTTTCTTTAACTTTTTCCATCGAAAGGGCAGAGTTGAACTATGAAGATGGTGGTGAAGGGGTAAGGTGACCGGCATTTTAACTCCAATGATTTGAGTTCAAATCCAAACGTGGAGAAATATTCTTTGTTGGTTGAAAACACTTTTGCAGGTTCATATAACATACATTGCGTAGCCGTTACAAATAATGCGAGAAAGTATGTTCGATCGAGCACCAGGAATTTAGACCTGCTACGGGGCCCTTATAATCTGGATAGCATTACGAGTACAGGTGCTACCTGAGTATTCAGTAACATTGTATATTCGAATAAAGATCACCTCGATTTAATGAGGAGTAGAAATCTTCATGGCGTGGAATAGTTCTCTTAGTTTCTGAAAAAGAAATTCTAACAATGGTGCGTTAACGTGTTTGTTTTTTGTTTTTCGCATGGCAAAGTTTTGTTTTGTTCATTAATTCCTCTGAAACTCCCCACGTTGACTTTTCCTTGCTGATTGTTTGTGGGGCCGTGCTGCGTCTTATCGTGAAATGTCATTTGTCCCGCTACCGCCAAGGTTCATTTGCATACCTCGCTTTTCCACGTCGCGGCGCCGTAATCTACTACCGTTGTTCGGGCGCGTTACTCACCTTCCGGTGGTCTTCCAGCCCTCGAAGTCTTCCCTCGCATTTCCTCGTTTCGAAGCTCGCGTTTTCTCCTGAAGCTCGCGTTTTCCCCCCCTCCCTCGTCCTTGTTCCCACTAACCCAAGTTTTCGGTAAGGGCGCTGCGCAGACACGACTGCACACATCGCGATTCCTATTCGGTTTGCAATTCGAGCGTGTATGTCGGTGATTTTGTAAAAAAATAATTCTTTTGTTCGTGAATGAATACACCCTCAGAATTCACGCAATACTCCAAAAGAAACTTGTTGAATTCAAGATTATTTTATCTGCATTCCTCTCATGTGTATTGTCACAAGCTCCATAGTAAATAATTGGATAATTATTTCGCAGATTGTTAAAAAATAGGTTAACATTAAATTCAACGTTCGAAAAATCCTTAGCTTTCTGTGAACGTGAGACATAGTGGCAAAAATTCTAAATCATTCACACGTTAAGTTAGAAGTCATCTTACGGAGAGATAGGAATAATTCAAAGCATCGTGAAAACGTAGGAACGCATTATAATGGTTAGAGCGGTAAATTTTGCGTTTCTCACTCAAACATGAAACTCCAATGCGTCACTATATCAGACCAACTTTTCGTTGCCGAGACCCAGGAAAACGACAGTTTTGCCTGTAGATCTACTGCACCTGAAGAAATCTCCCAATAAAAGCAATATTAGCTGTCGATTTCTTTATCCAACGACTTACATGGATTTAAAGGGCGTCAGTAGATAATCAGTTTTAGTCGTAAACGATGGATTAAATGTACTCGATATACATGTACATCCAGTGTCACCTTCTTCAATTATAAGTTCAACTGATCATTTCCTAGTCCGACCTATGGTTATTTTTCTCCACGGAAAAAGAAAGAAGAGAGGGAGAGAGAGGGAAAAAGTTGCTCGGCTTCTCGCGCTTCGCGTCCTCGCGTGCCCCAGGGCAGGCGTGCGCCGGCGCCTGTGCCGTTGGCGGCTCCACGTCCCCACCGCTCCCCGCGCGCCGCCCCGCGCCGCCCCCGCGCCCACGCCACCGGCTCCCGGCGCCGCCTCGCAGAGGGGAACATGTGGGAGGGCGCGGGCAGGCTGTTGCAAGCCACTTCACCAAAAACACAAATAGCTCTACGTTGTTCCTTTTCAACTTCTTTGTCTCTTTCGGATCCTCTTTTGTCTTCTTTCCTCTCCATTGTAGATATTCGTTACCAACAATATAAATAGAATTTTCTTGTTTTCTTCTCCTCCCTCTCCTTTTCTTTCTCTTTTGTGCTCTTCTCCTCCCCCATTCGTCCTACTCCATCTCCAACTTTTCCTTTTCGCTTTTTCTCCTCTTCCTTCTTCTCCTCCCTTTTCTCCTTCTCCTTTCTTCCCCTCTTTGTCTTCCTTGTTACCCACCATCCCCATTCCCAATTCTCTTCGTTCTCCCACTCTCCTTGCACCTACGCATAAAGTTGCTAACTACTCAAATGACTAATAAAAGCACATTTCATAAAATAACCATTGTAGTAGATGAAAAAAACTTGTTATGCAATTAAATGGGATTTTTTAAAAATCCATTAACGCCAGTTTTTTATGTAAATATATTAAAAACACTTTTTATTGTGAGAGCTGCGCCATACAACTATTACTCAGTATGGCTAGATAAAATAAATAGATGAATATAATATGCTTAATTTTAGGTAGCATTAACGTAATTGTTACCAGCAACCGCAAATATAGTTACAGTAGCCTCTGCTCGCGAGTAAATGTATAGATGACAGATTCGTTTTACAACGTAGATATGTTTTCATACTAGGAATTCGTTTAGTTTTGATGAAACCATTTAAATGAAATTATATAAATGCTATATTGTAGTATTACGTAAAATTTTGGAAGCAAAATTATGAATACGAAGTAATGAATACTGCAGGATGCAGAACGTGCAAACGCGATTCCGTCGCGGCACGCAGGCGTTGCTGGCCTGTTGACTGCTGGCGATCTCTCAATGCCGCGAATGACGTGTTTAATTGTGACATTTGTTTAAATGTGGGCGACTTCCAGTTGATGCCGCGGGGCAACAAGTAGGGCTGTACTTTGTTTCGCTTTTTGTGTTAATTGTGCTTTATTCAACATTGGAACAAAGCTCCGTTGAGTTTGGCGACTCGAGGTGATGTGTACTCCTAGTTTTACTTAGATGTTCAGATTTCGACACGTAAATAAAGAATTATTTGGCTTTTCATGGTAGCGCAACCTTAATACATTTTCGTGTTTTTCAAAAACTCATACTGACATTCATATTTCTTTTATAATAATGATAGTCATATTTTTGTATTTGAAATTAACTTGTTGAACCGTTTTAATCCCAAAACTCAAGATCGACTATTACGAATAAATATCAAGGGTCTGCAATGTTTATAATAAAACGTATATGTACGACAATGTACACTTGTCGATTTCAACTGACAAGTAGTTTACAAATTGAGCAAATTTTTAACATTTATTTTACATTTTATTTTTTACATTTATATTACAATTATTTTTCACTTTTTTGGGTTGTAAAATACACCGTGTGTAAAGGACAGATACAATGACAGGTATTGAAATTGAATTGCCATATCGTCGGTGCACAAGAAAAATTTCATTTTTCAAAAATCGTCATTTTTTTGAAGAATGTTTAGAAAATGATTTTTATTCAGTAGTAAAAAATTCCATGAAGATGAATCACATGACAGACGCTATTTAAAGTAAAACAATTAGCATTTTGGCGCAAAGTGAACGGTTCTCTCAAATTAAAACATTTCATCTAAAAATATGACTAATTTATTAGAAATCACTATTCTTATGCACCGACCGTGCCGTCTTATTCTCGTTAACTCTTCAAGTAAATTTTCCTGCAATAACACATTTAAAACCTGGCAAAATGCACATTTAAAAAAATTGAACTAGTCTCTTTTCTGCAAATAAGATTTGAATTATTGTGTAGTTCCGTATTTCCTCCTATTGTCACTGTTAAAGAGCATCTCACAATCAAAGAGAAGGATATAATTGAATATGTTGACTATATGACAATACCGAAGATCTCCATATTGGAAAGAATATTTAAAATTAAAAATATTACTTTGCAACACCAGACAAACGGTACAGTTGACTAATACAAACGAACCTTTATTCTAATTAACATTTTAAGAAAATAATTCCAATGGGCAATCATTTTTTAAACTTTCCGTTCAAATAATTTGATCTGAATTAAGCATGCCAGTTCGATGTCGCCTCTTTCTCTTCCCATCTTCTCACTTCCCGCCACTTTCATTCCTTTGAGTTGTCTCTTCCCCGCACCTCCCCCTTTCACAACATTCCGGCCACTTCTCACATTCCTTCCCCGCTATCCTCACCCCTTTCCATGTTATTCACTCCCCTCTGCCCTCCTCCGGCCCTCCTCGACTCTCCCCTCTCCGACCCTTCTCCTCGCTCCTCTTTCTGCCCCTCCTCTCCTCACCAATTTTACTCTTCGCTCCCCTCTCCGGCCCTCCTCTATGCTCCTCTCTCTCACTCTCTTTCATTCTCTCTGGCCTTTTCCCCCTCTCCAGTCCTCCTCTTCGTTCCCCTCCCCAACCCGGCCGGCGTCTGTGCCTCGGGCGGGCGACCACGCGCCGTAAAGTGCCCGCTGAACGGCTTTGATGTCGAAAGAAGGTTTTATCACCGGCGTCAGAGCAGGGGGTCAAATTCAATTTACCCGTGGACCGTGAACTAATATGCTGAACTCCTCCCCCTCCCCCGCCCTACTCCTTGACGCGCGTTCAACTCTTGCTTTATTTTTAGCGCGCCGACAGTCAACAACAATTGTTCCAAGTCCGCTGGGGACGTTATCCCTGCATTCTGTCCTATTCGTGTTGCCAGGCCGGTTCCGCTTCTAGAGGCTGCGCGGCGCGGCGGCCGCCGAGACTTTCGTGTTCCTTTGTTTTTATTGCGCCTTCGGATTAGTGGCGCCCAGTGCTGCGGCGCGGCGCGGCGAGCGCGTGGGAGAAGTCGTTCTGGCGGCCTGGCGCTACGCAAGGAGCAGAGCGGGGGCAACGCCGAACGAGTGACACCCAGCGTGGCGAGACTTCCTTATTTTACGGGTGGTAATAAAAAGCTTCCGGTTCAGGTTCCTGTCTATTTTTACGACGATTGTTTTGGTCGGGTTGTTACTAGAATTTTTCATTGTTGCTGGCTGGAATAAGTCAAAATCTGTAAGATTGTAGAAAAGTTTTGGAGCGTTAAAATGAAGGTCTTAATTTTAAAATGTCGGTTTCAGGAAGATTCGTTATCGCTCGCCAACAAATATCGCCTGACAAAAAACAATAATTTTGACTGAAATATTACTCAACTGTAATATTATATTGGTTGGGGTAATGCAATTTCTTAAAAATGAATAATTTCCGTTCTTTGGAAGATTTGTTTTTGTTTTTTTAGTTGTAAATTTGATCAAAGTTTATTTCACGAACTGGCGATTCTAATTTATAGCTACGTACTAACATCAGGCGCTCTGATAGGCGTTAAAGTGGTTGTCCGGACCGAGATTGAGAATTCCCCCGGAGGTTTAATCGAGAACGATGGGTCACAGTTAATTCGATAATTGCAGCAATTTACAGCTCGTTTTACCAGATTCAGTTTTCATTAATTTTCTACAGGCTTCAGAGACTATAAAATATGAATTAGATTATGGGGTCATCCAGCTTTTGTACAGAATCTGGGTTAACCGCAAAACGACACTTTAGAGATTACTTTCTGCACCATTTCGCGATAACAATGTTCCTAATGGTTGCCTACGACAATACTCGAAAATAAACAGTGTAACGTGGTCGGGCACGCATTTCCCATTCGGTACCAAATGTGTGTTTTTTGAATTTTCCCACCGTTTAAATAAGATTTGCTGGCGGAAAACTACTCATCACCAAACAGGTGTAACTGCCGAAAAAAAATATGACGAATAGAGAGGGGTAATATGATAGTGTGAGAGATCTCGTTATGGGTGTTCTAGTCAAAGTGAAGTGGCGGAAAACAAGTCAGAAATTTGCTGTGTAAACATTATTCAATCGTGCAAGTTTGCAGTAAATGAAAGAGGATGAATATATATCGCAGAAAGCAAATCTTAAGATGTGATTTCGAACAAGAAGTTTGGTGCAATGGATTAATTATTCTTTATATAATTCAAAGAAACGTTAGTTCTCCTTAAAATTCTAGTTCATACAGTTGATCAAATATTCTTGTGTGATTTCGTGAAATACTTGCTTTATTAGAAGCTATGAATCTAAAATTCGGATAATTCAAATCAGAATTTTAATGTCCCCTAAAAAATAACAAATAAAACTAAATTTCAAACGATACCTTCCAATTAATTTAACTCAACGATCCAGCTCTTGAGAGAAGTAATGTTTTATTAAGAAAAGATCAATAATTCCTCAACGTGCGGCTGGAGAATCATTAAAGTTGTGGCACTTGGTTCACAAGATGTCACAGTGTGGGGATTACCGTAGCTTCATTGCAGATAAAGTAAAATTCCAAACGCTTCGAAACGTGTAAAGAAGATAATCGAACTAGAAAGTTGTAGTTCAAGAATGTGGAATAGCAAAATACACATTTAAGATGTACCATAAAAACAAGATCATCAATAGATGATTTATTCCGACTGGCCGAAGGAAATGGGAGATGGTGAGTTTCCTGTCACTTGATGCACGTATTTGAGAAGTGAGCCAACAATTTTGTAGCATGCTGTCATGAGGTAGACTACAACAGAGTTCACTGCATTCCAATAAGCTGATCTGAATATCCTCATGACGTCCGCTGCTTCCATGTGTCACGTGTTCCTTCCTGAGAGCCTCTATCCTTGAGGCGTATGGCAGTGGCCTCCGGAGATTTCGAATTAAAAGTCGACTGAATTACGAACGTCCTGATGGCGCAGCGACTTTCCCCGTGGCGAGAGCGCGTGCGGCGAGGGGACGAAGCGAGTTACAACCCAGTCGCGCCTCATCGCATCTGCTCACGACCGGCGGGGCACGGCGCATACGATTTGGTCGGCGGGCGTCGCGCATCGGAATCAGACACATCCGGCGGGGATCGACGCGGTTCGAGTCCGTGAACGCGTTATGAATAATATTTTACGACGTTGTTTGCTATCGCGTGTGTGTGTGTGTGTGTGTGTGTACGAAGTAAACACTCCGGTGAGCGAGCGATAATGAAGTCGAGATGCGGGTCGCGACAAATCAAAGGGCGCAGATAACACAATAACGAGACACAAATACCGACACAAAACAACAAATGTGTCAAAACACAGTAGCATCGCTTTGCATCGAAAAGTAGGGTTTGGAGCATTTTGTATTCGCATCCGTAACGACGGCATTATTCACGTCAAGAACTTCCTTCATTGAGCAGTGTTTACATTGACGAGATGTGGCATCTGATTTCCTGTGACGAGTTCTAAAAATGATAATCCTTGGCCTCTTGCGTGCGATTTCGTCTGGTTGTTATGCACGACTAACAAAAACCACTTGGTCTAGAATTCAAATTTCCTCATACGAGCCTCTGATGTGTTGAGGCTGCACTACGCCCATATGATTTCGGGAACGTGCCTTTAATAAACGTAATAAAGTTTTTTTTAAAAAAAACAAACAATAATTCGTTAGGCGTACTGTGAACATTGTCATTTCGCAAATGAAATGTCAATATTTCCAGTATGTCAATACTTTGCTTTGATTACCATTCTACATAGCACACAATGAGTAGTTTTGTTGCTAAAAATCTTTCTCAATTGTAAAACATCATAGTTACGTACGTATAGGCCTAGCCATAATTATTCAATAGGAGGTGGAGCAGAATTTTGATTAAACCCTGCCCGCCTTCTCGCTCGCTGCAATATTATTCAGGCACGAATTTTTGCATTGGGTTTAATGAATACGAGAAAATGGCGTTAATATAATTTTAAATTACAGATTCGAATATTATACAACACGTGACAGTATAAGAAAAACTATTTATATTCTAATATATTTTTTTGCCTCAAAATTGGAAATCACAAGTAAAAGTATACAAGCTTGCTATGTAGACATTCATATTGGAAGGGGCAAAATCCTCTTCTGTAATACTCATACAATTCTTTGGATGAGATTTCTGAATAGCCGATCTTAACCTTTACTTCTAACAAAGGATAACAAGTGCTCTCAGATAGGAAACTACGAACTTTGGCACTTGTCCAGCATTCGTCTGCTGAGGTAATAGAAAACACGCCGAGAATAACAAACCTCCAGCAACCATTCAGGAAATAACGCCTGTTGTGTCAGCCACGAGGCGCGAAAAATCCTTTCTTCCAGAACGCCCAAGAGGACTTCGGATCCTCGCCAACGCATCACGCATTCAGCGTGTTGGGCCTTGGGCGTCGGCGCGTGTGGGTGACAGCATCTGAAACATCACCCCGCGCCTTTCCGCGCGCTCAAGACAAAGGAACTCTCGTCCAGAATAACCAGGTCTCTTGGCGCGGTCACGCACGGTGAGACACACGCGGTCACACTCTCCTCCGCCCTCGCCACAATCGATATAAGACAGCGACAGATTTTTTTTCATAGATTGTAAAGCAACTGAGACTCTCTGAAGACAACATCGCACCTCGAAATGTGTTCTTCCGCTAACTAGATGAGCTAAATGTTATTTGATATTGACTGTTAACTCAGTGAGAGCATGTAGTGTTTAGGAATAGTTATCCCGTGTACTTTGTTCTAATATTGTCCCTTAGACATTCTTACAATATTATTATTTTAAGTCGTGTCGGAAACCACATGATAACACTGTAAAGATCAGTGATAGAAATTATAGCAAGGCTATATTTAAAGAAGGTTACTGGTAGTAAGTACTTTTAAATCTGCAATATACCAACATTTAAAAAATCAATTATAATTTTAATGTATAATTTTTCTGTAACAATTTTTTGAAGTGCATGTTTTTTTAAAAAATTATCATTAATTATTTCGAAACAAACTCTCTCCAAATTGCGGAATGACAAAAGTAATAGGAATAGGGAGTATCGCAACCTCCAGCATGATGCCAACGTTCGGAAAAGAACTCGCCAACCACGCACCTCAATTTAGTCCGGCATGCCCGAATAATCAAACGCATGACTGGACCGCGTATATTTCCGCCGCCGCCTTGCCTACCGCCACCTCCGTCATGACAGCCACCGCCCTCACGTCGCCACTGTGTGTCGCGGCCGCCGCCGCCCACTGCCACCTCCGGCGCCGCCGCCAGGCTTTCGGTTGGCGAGGCGATAGACCACGCCTCCGCGCGCAGCAGGTGTGTCCTCCGCGCGTAGCAACGCGGAGCACGGCTGGCGCGGCGGCAGCCGCGGCGCTGCGCGACGCGGCGCACCGGCTGAGGCGCGCGGCAGCCAGCGGTACCCGCTGGCCTTCACCGCGCCGCGCCCCCCGCCCGCACCACCCCCCACTCCGCCACGCGCACTACTCGCAACGGAGACTGGCGCCGCCGCCGCCGCCGCCGCTGACGCCGTCCGGTACGATAATGGGCCTCGGAACTTCTGTGCGTTGCGTGCCACTTTGAGTTGTTTCACTTAGCCTATTCCGCGCCGCGCAGAGCACAGATTGGAGGGAGTAATAAATCATAGCATGGCTCGTGGGGAACAAACCGACGTTTATCGACGTTTTGATCATTGACAAAAAAAAAATAGGTTTATCCCTCAGAAAGAAAGCATAACTAAGAAAACGTTATTATTATTATTATTATTATTATTATTATTATTATTATTAT